>CM059329.1:8907978-9206535 GCA_030340685.1 Protosalanx chinensis | reverse complement strand
TGGAAGTAAACAGCTAAGTGCTCATCTCTCATTCTCCCTACCTCCCTCCCTCTCTCCACCTCTCTACACCTCTCCTTCTCTCTATGGGTCATGTCCACTTCATTATATCACACCACGTAAGAAACAGAACTCACCAGCCTGAAAACATCAATGCAAATCTCCTTAGGGGTGCAGAAAGAGAGGGAGAGTAGAGGAGAAGAGAAGAGAGTGGGAGCGCAGTGATAGAGGATATTAATGGAGAGGGGAGAGAAGGAAGGGTTGATGAAAAGAAAAGAGAGACAAGGGGAGGGAGAGAGGAGAGGGGTGGAATGATGGAGCGAGGGAGGGACAGAGGGTGGAGAGAGGGGTGAGATTAGGTAATGAAATACTGTGATGGTTTTCAAGAGGCAAACATCCTTCAGCCATTTATCATCACTCCCACCTACAAACGCGCACACACAAACACAAGATTTACAATCTGTTACAATTCGTTCGTTCTGGACTCAACGTCCATCATCTTATACACATGAAAATTCTATGAAACATGTTTGTGCTTGCAGTTTACTGTCACACTCTGACACCCCCCCCCCCCCACACACACACACACACCTCATCCCACACTCCCCCTCCACACACCACTCACACACAGAGGCCTCTGCATCCACACACATACCCCTCTTACCAACACACATTCTCCACTCTCTTGCATGTACACACACACACTCACACACACACACACTCTCTATGAGAACTCCTGCAGGGATTGAGACAAGAATAAATGATTCATGTTAAGCAGATGGTAGAGTGATGTAGCCTGTACACCCTCTTCAAGTGTGTGTGTGTACGAGTGTGTGTGCCCGTGTGTGTGTGCCTGCATGTGTGTGTGTTTATATGTGCACCTGTTTACAGGTGTGTGTTTACATGTGTGTGTGTGTGATACAGTGTGAGAGATATAGAGGAAAAAACAACAACATAAATGTTTTTTTTTCAATTTAGCTGTGAAGCGGTTTAATCTGATTTAATAACACTGAAACTTTATTGATCTGTTGTCTGTCTGATCTACTTGCTGGAGTGAAATTAAATACCAGCACTGATCATGGAGGTCTGAGAGGAGAGTGTGTATAGACCTTTCCAACCCATAGAATGGTGACGATAAACACATGAAACAACACCACCTGCAGTACATCTACCCATTCATCCCCAGCCAATACACGTGTTTGGGAAAAATGTGTCTAAATGCAATGTTGAAGATTTATCAGGGGGATTAGGGTTAGGATTAGAATTAGTGTTAAGGTTAGGTTAGAATGACTATTATTATTGTTATTTTGAAAGGGAGTGAATTGTTGGTTGGAAATAGGATGCTAAAACACACCACACACACACACATACACTCGCTCTGGAGCTCATGAAGGCCAGGTAGTCTTGATTTCCCTCCTAAATCCTCCATCCTTCCCTCCCCCCATCCATCCTCTCTCCCCGTCCTCCTTTCATCTTCTCTCATTTCATCCCTCCATCCCTATATCCCTCCGCCCCTTCAGGGTTGTGCTTTTGTTTGTTTATGGTACACACAAGCAGATGATGTCACACACAGGCCTGCTCTGGTCGCCTGAGCTCTGGTATGATGCTAGTCTCTCTAGGCGGGTTCAGCTCTGAAATGTCTCTGCTGGTCCAGCTCTGAAATGTCTCTGCTGGTCCAGCGCTCGTCTATACAGTCTGTTCTAACTAGAATCTCTGCCTGTTCCATCATGTCAGTTGACGATAGATGTGGTCGGTGATGTCTTTTACTCCATCGATTTCCCTCTCCTGTCGCCATCTCCTTGTAGATTTTGCTGGTCTCACTGTCAATAATAGATAGCTGTGGTGAATCATGTGTGTGTGTGTGTGGGTACTGAGGAGGGATGCAGTGCAGAAACAGCTTTGATACCAATATTACTCATAATTCACATGATGGTTGTGTTTACCTTGGCAGCTGGATCCTAGCTCACATGTTTGCAGTTGTATCCAGTGATGGTATTTGTATGATCTCTAGAGACTACAAATCCCACAAGCTATTGACAGAAAATGTTACATGTTCAAATATCCATAAGTGCATTAGTGGATCTGTAAAAGCGAAGCGGAGAGAAAAAGGGAAGGAAAAGTAAAAGAACTGCCTTCATCTCCGGTCAACTGCCCCCCAACCCAGCTCCAAGTCTACTTGCACACCCCCAGTCTACATGCCTCCCACCTCCCACCTCAGTCTGAAGCCCCCAGCCCCAATCTACCTGCCCTAACCGCAGTCTAACTGCCCCCAACTTCATTCTACCTACCCCAACCTCCTGCCCAGGAGTTGCCCTCTCTGTTTTAACGAGTTAGATTCTCGCTAAGCCACTGTTTTTCGTGGTGCTGTAGCGTTGTCATGGTGATGCTACAGCAAAGTGGGTCACTCAGCTCTGAGCCCTGGCCTGTTGGCATGGCAACCATGCTGGTTGAATAAACATGCGCAGATGAGTCAGAGACCTGTCTGTCTCACTACAGGAGAGGTGTACACAGTCACACAGCCAGACTGTCACTCACACCCTCACACACTCATCTCTCTATGTGTTCCTGTCATCTGTCTCTACGCTAGGCTGGGGTAGACTAGTGTGTTAGTGTGACTCTGTATGGTAGCAGCAATGCTAAGGGTAGGCTAAGCTAGTTATGATACATTGCTTTCTTCAACCTACTTAGCTGCTGTACTCACTGTCCCATGAACCCCATTGTAACACCTAACACTCTCTTTCACACGTACAAACAAACACACACACACTAACAAAATCAGTATTGAATGCAAGTTTCAGGTGAGGCGGAGGACAAGGAAAGCAGCCGTAACCATAGAAACCAGAGCTGGTAGGGTAATGGAGCCATGAGGATGGTCTTCTGGCTATACATCGGCTTTGACTTGTCAGTATGCGTGTGTCCTTTTGTAAGCGTGCCTATTGTGTGTGTGTGTGTGTGTGCGTTAGGTAGCTCGGGGTAAAATCCCCAGCGAGCGTGTTTGACAGATGGACAGACAAAGGATCGGGGTGGGGGAGTGGGAGTGGGCGTGGTGGGGGCCAGGGGGGAGAGGAGCCACTGAGAGCGAAAGGGGTCAGGGAGGGATCTCTTTGTCAAGTGACGGTTTGTTGTTGTAGACAAGGGGGGGTTCAGCCCCCCCCCCCAACCCCAACCCCACCCCTCCCCCACAAACATATATCTGTATTATATTACATGTGCACCGAACACAACAACAATATGTGCACAATTTGTGACTCTTTCTCCACAAGTGATTTTGAAATGAAGAAAAAATATAAATTGTAGTTAGGCAGGGCTGCTGAGCCAACCAGTAACCAGAGATGAACTTCATTTCGTTTGACTGCCTTGTCTGGCTTCCATCTGCATGTCAGGCAGGATGATATTGTTCTCCAGCTGGTTCAGATCTACACAGATCTTCAGACTCCTCGTCTCTCTGTGGAGGTAACACTGTTTCTGGTGGATATTCCTTCCTTGCACTTCTAAGAAGATAAACAACTTTTCCTCACCCTCTCCACTCGCTCACTTGCACTCTCCTACTCACCCTTTTACCTTTTCCTCCTCCCCTCCTCTCAACCTTTTACCCTTTTCTTCCTCCTGTCCTCTCCCCCTTTTACACTTTCCTTCTCTCATCCTCTCAATCCAGTTAAACACCATCACCCTGACCCTTTACATAATGTAACTCAAGCTACAAGCTTCCTGTAAGGACACCATCTAGGGTTAATGCGTGTGTGGTTGTGTGCGTATGGTTGTGTGTGCACGTGTGTGTGTATGTTTACCTAGTGAGATATAGCACACTCGCTCTGACATGACGGATCCATTAAGGATTGGCTCTTCTGATCAATACTGTCTGCTGAGTGGCTATTAAAGCCATCAATCACCTGCAGGTGATTATGATTGGACAGATGTACAGGGATGGGCCACAATGTGGTTTGCTGTTGGTTGTTGTGGTCACAGACAGGCTGTAATGTGTCGATGAGTGTGATGTTGAAGCTAACTTAGATGGATGGATAAATTATGGGATGGATGGAGTCATGTGTTAGATGGAGGCCGAGGGATGGAGGGATGATTAGAAAGATGTACAGGCAGGATGAAGTGATGGAAGGAAGAGCTTATTTACCTCTGTCTTTACTGTTCTTATTTACTCCTTCTCTCTGTCTCTCCTCATCCTCCTTATTTTCTTCTTTCCCTACGTATCTGCTACTCCTCCTGTCTTGTAATCTTTCATCGTCCTCTCCCTTTACTTCATTCCTCTTCCTCTCTTTCCAACTCATCTCTCCCCTCCCTCCAACTCTCATCTAACTCACGGGTGTCCAATCCTGGTCCTCGATGGCCGCTGTCCTGACAGCTTTAGATGTTTCTTTGCTCCAGCAAACCTGATCCTAATGAATGGGTCGTTATCAAGCTCTGTGGAAGCCTGACAATACCCATTCATTAGAATCAGGTGTGCTAGAGCAGGGAAGCATCTCAAACGTTCAGGACAGTGGCCCTCGAGGATTAGGACTAGACACCCTTGCTCTAACTCTTTCCTTTCAGGGTTTAGGGTCTCCTCTCACTAAATCCCTCCTCTTCTCCTGTCTCCCCCAGGGTGTGCAGAGTGTTGTACCAAGTGTGTGGGGGGGCTGCCCTATGCCTCCCTCTTCGCCACCATCCTGCTCTACATGGGCGTGGCCCTGTTCTGTGGGTGTGGCCACGAGGCGCTGAGTGGCACCGTCATCATCCTGCAGAACTACTTTGAGCTGGCCAGAGCACCAATGGAAACCTTCGACGTCTTTGCCATGTGAGTAACCGTGCCGACCGGCAGCACACGTGAATATCCCGTCTGTCGAACTCCCAACTCTCTCTTCCCTGTCTCTCCTTTCATCACCTCCTTCCTCCTCCCCTCCTCCCCCTACCTGTTCACCCCAAGACACAGCATAGAGAGATAGAGCGAAAGTGTGTATGTATGTGAATGTGTGTATGTGTGTGTATCTGTGTGTGTGTGTGTGTGTGCGTGTTGGCTTGAGTCCTGTTTGGAGATTTAAATCTCCTGAAAAGGCTCTGGGTTGTCCAGGTTACACCTGCTCACCGGAATTCTGCCTGCTGAGTGAGTGTGTGCATGTGTGTGTGTGTCTGCGTATGTGTGTGTGTGAGAGCAGAAACATGGCAGGTGTGACTGCTCCTGTAGATGGATGCTGTGCATAAATCCACAAATAAAATTATACACTACTTCACACACTAAACTATAAATAAGCTGGTTCCCACAACATGAATACTTTTCTCTTTGTGCGTGTGTACATGTATGTGGTGTGTGTGTGCGTGTGGTGTGTGCGTGCGGTGTGTGTGTGTGTCCCACCAGTATTGACATCCTGAAGTATGTGATCTACGGTGTGGCAGCAGCATTCTTTGTGCTGGGCATGCTGCTGTTGGTGGAGGGCTTCTTCACCACCGGCGCCATCAGGGACCTGTATGGAGAGTTCAAGATCACAGTGTGCGGGCGCTGTGTCAGCGCTTGGGTGAGGCTGGGGACTGAGGCAGGAGGGGCAGGGGGGAGGGGGGAGCAGGGGGGGAGCAGGGGGGGGGCAGGGGGAGGTCAGGAGCAATCAGACAGGTTTTTGTTAAACCGTTTGCGAAACATAATTGTTTTCTCTCTTCTCTTATCCTCTATCATCCTCCCCTGTCCTCTGTCATCCTCCTCTGTCATCCTTTCCTCTCCCATCCTCTCCTCTCTCATCTTTCCTTCTCCTCTCTCATCCTTCCCTATCCTCTCATCCTCTCCTCTCTCATCCTCTCCCCCATCCTCTCCTCTCATCCTCTCCTCTTTCCTCCCCCATCCTCTCCTCTCATCCTCTCCTGTCCTTTCCTCTTTCCTCCCCCCCTCTAGTTCATCCTCCTGTCCTACATCTTCTTCCTGGCCTGGCTGGGGGTGACAGCCTTCTCCTCTCTGCCCGTCTTCATGTTCTACAACGTCTGGTCTCTGTGTCAGAACACTTCCCTGGTGGAGGGAGTTGACCTCTGCATGGACCTGCGTCAGTTTGGTAAGGGGCATCCAGGCTGTGGGTGTGTTTTATTGGATATGTGTGTCAAAGGGATTATGTATGTATTGTTGGTGTGTATGTGTGTTTTATTGCTTTGTGTACGCACATGCTTTATATGAGGTGAATAAACGTGTTTTGACCGTGTGATTGTCCTAGCGTGTTAGTGGTTTGTCTGTGTATGTACTGGGGTGTTTTACGTGTTTATTTCTGCGTGTCAGGTCTGGTGGCCCTGTCAGAAGAGAAGAAAGTGTGTACAAAATCTGAGAAGTTCTTCAGCATGTGTGAATCTAATGAGGTGAGTTTGGGGGTGCTGAAGATGGAAGGAGGAGAGAAGGAGAGCAGGGGAGAAGGGAGGAGTGGGCGTGGATGAGGGAAATGAGGGAGGAGGAGGGGATGAGGAGAAAGTGTGTGGTGTTTTATTGCTCTTAATGTGATGAGTAATACAGTTGGATGGTGTTTGAATATTGCAGCTGGACCTGACTTTCCACCTGTACGTCTGCGCTCTGGCTGGGGCGGGAGCTGCTGTTATCGCCATGGTGAGAACCCCTCTTCCTCTCCTCTGATTGGCTTCTGCAGTGCTGAGTGTTGAGTGCAACTGGGGGTTTGTGTGTGTGCCTGTGTGTGTGTGTGGGGGGGGGGGGGGTGGCAGTAGATGGAGGAGAAGAGGGAGGGTTCGAAAGGCAGATGAGGGGATGAAGAAAGGGATGCAAGGAAAGGGGGGAAAGTGTAAACAGTTAAGATGCTGCTAATTCAAGAGGAGAATAGAGAGAGATATGGAGAAAGAGACAAGCAGATGGAGAGAGAGAGAGAAAGATGGATGGAGAGAGAGACAAGCAGATGGAGAGAGGAGAAAAGCAGATGGAGCGAGAAAGAAATAAGATGGAGAGAGAGAGCGAGAGAGAGAGAGAGCGGTGAGGCACTGAACACTGGAAATGCTCGGGAAGGTGTTGCCATGGAAACAGGGAGAGGAGAGGTTGAGAGCGGTTCCTACATGACGACGAGAAACCTATTAGAGAGCAAGACGGAGACGGAGAGGAGAGAAGGAGAAAAGACGGAGGGGTGGAGCAGATGAGGAGGGGCGGACGGCGAGGAGGCGAGAGGGTCGGGAGCGGAGGAAGCGGAGGAAGCGGAGGGCTGAGGAGGGAGGGATGGAGACGGGGAGGGAGGGGTGGGAGGCGAGGAGAGGCACAGAGGGGGGTGGGGGAGGGAGAGAGAGATGCACAGCACCTGGGGTCGAACGCCTCATGGTTATTTTGGCGGGAGCGTCTCCTACCGTGGCAACACTGTTTCCTTCTTGTGGCGTGTTCATGTGTGGAGCGTGTTCCTGTGTGGAGTGTGTTCCTGTGTGGAGCGTGTTCCTGTGTGGAGCGTGTTCTGGATGTGTGGAGGCGTTAGCGTGTGCGTTTAAGTAACCGTTGGTAAATACGCCCCCTGCTGGCCGTACAGGGGAACGCATCAGACGATGACTCACCCAGGACAAGCTAGAGACACGCACACTCAAATACACACACGTTCACACACACGACGTACACACACACATGCACGTGTGCACCTACATACACACAAATGCTTATCAGCCTCGTGACAATGAACACGTGACACGTGTGATTTCATAAAAGGTTTGAGTCCGTTCGTGTAAAGAAACGGTGCATAGACGACACCTCTCAGCCATGTCCAGTAACCATAGTAATGTCAACCAGGAAATAAAGAGGTATTGATGCAGATGTGCAAATAACTGCAGCTACAAGGCTGTAGCAGATTACTGACACCTGCTGGACAGGACAGGTACTGTAACAAGTGCCTCTATTATGGTCTGTTGTCCTCCATCTCACTCTTTCTCTCACTCTCTCCACCTTCCCCCTTTCACCTCTAATTCTCTCTCCCTGTTTTCTCATCCTCCCCCATTTCTTTATCCATTACTCTTTTTATTTATTAATCACTCTGTCTCTCCTTCCCTCTCCATTTATTTCTCTCCCCACACACTTTCCCCTCCTTCTCTCTCTCCCTCCCTCTCTCCATCTCATCTCTCTCTCCCCTCTCTCCATCTCTCCCCCTCCCTCTCTCCATCTCTCTCTCTCCATGTCCTCATCCCCAGGTTACAGGTGTAGGGGTTCTCATCCGTAACTACACAACTCTGAAGTCACATGGCCGATACTGCACACGCTTTTGACCCCTGAACCCTCACTCTGCCACCTGGGGTCTTAGCTCTGCCCTCAGGGCGTTACTTGTACCCATCACATGACTGTGTTAAGGACAGCAACTTGGTTAATGTCCCCACTCCACCTTGACCAGCTAACAGACCATAATAATCTCCCACAGAGGATTGGAACTAAAACGGTGTCTCACTAAAGCAACCTAAACCGCTTGCCTGTGGTTGAATTCAATGTGATGCTGTGGTTGTGGTTGTTCAGTACTTGTATTGCCTCGATGGTTTAATCACTAGTAATCCGACAGAGGTCAACAGTAACCCTCTCCCTTCAGTGCGGCAGGTCTAACCATCTAACCTTCTAACCTCCCCTCCCCTCCGCCCCACACCCCCTCCCCGCATCCCCCTGCCCTGATACTCCCTCCCCGTACCTGGCCCCCTCTCTCTCCCCACCACCCCCCCAGGTCCACTACCTGATGGCCATCGCCGCTAACTGGGCCTACCTGAAGGACGCCAGCCGGATGCAGAAGTACGAAGACATCAAGTCCAAAGAGGAGCAGGAGCTGCACGACATCCACTCAACACGCTCTAAAGAACGACTCAACGCCTACACATAGACACACACGCGCCCACACACACATAGGCTAGACAAACACACACACGCATAGACAAACACACACTCACATGCCTAGACACAACACACACGCAGACGCACACACATAGACACATACCGTCACGCCAACCACCATGCCACACACCTGACTTAATACAGATCAAACACACGCACCTGGCACACACACACACACAGTTCAAACACACACCGCTGACACACAGATCAAACGCACACACCTGACATACACACGCAGATCAAACAGACACAGTGATGTTAGTATTCAGTGGTGCACCGGGTTGTGGGGTGTTGTGTTGTTGTTGTGTGGTGGGTGTGATGTCACACAGCTGTTACAGGGTGACCTGCCCCTGATACCGCCCCCCCCCCCATCTCCCCCTCCTCACCCCATCTCTCCCTCCCATCCTCCCCCCCCCCTCCCCCCCCTTGTCTCCTTGGTGGTGTAAGGAGTACAGGAGTAAGGTACCTCAGACAGCACATGTTAGTAGCACAGTGACTCACCAGTCATGGTCACATGGTCTGTCACATGGTCCAAACACGTTGTTGTCCATTCTGACATTTGATTGGTGGTTTTAGCAAGGTGGGGGGGGGGGGGGGGGGGGGGGGGGGGGGGGGGGATGTGTCATCTGATGGGGGTGGGGGGAAGGGGGGGGGGCGGGCGGAGGGGGGGGTATTGTTATTGTACAACTCTTTGTTCCTAAAAGTATTGCTCATTCTAAGGGCCAAGTCGCATGACTCTGGGGGGGTCACATGACTCCTTTCAGGGGTCACATGACTCTGTTCTCTTCATTGTGACCAAAGTGTCTCGGTGTGTCAGGTGTCCATAAACTCCAGCCGCACCGATCACACACACAGATTCTCCTCCAGCGGGAGCGGATTGGCTGGGAGAGAGAGAGAGGTCGCAAGCAATGATGGAGGATGATGATGATGACTATGTGATAAAGTTACAGACAAGCTGTGTCTACGTTGGGCCCTAGTGAGATGCTGTATCCTCTCTCTCCATCCACCCCTCCCTCCCTCCTACTTTCTATCTCGCCATCCCTCCATTCTATCTGAACTCTGAGCCATTATTTCTCACCTTGACCACAGGGTTACATACCTTCACGTTGTTTTTAACTGTTCACTTTTTGAAGTAACCAACAGAGTAAATCGATGTTCTGTCAGTGTTCTGCCCTGTACATATATGTCAGTGTAAATCTATGAACACAGTCCTTCAGGTCATTTCTTACCAGGGGCCCAGAAAAGCACATTCCAGACAGCAGGGACTCTGTCAGCATCAGTCATAATAACTACTTCAACAATAATTATAATGCTATTAAAGATAATACTAATAATCTTGTACTTGGTAAAGACCGTGAATCTAGTTGTTACGTGTGGCATGGTTATGCATTCAATGGTTAAATAGTTTTACTGATATATAAAAAAAAAGATAAAACGATTTCTTTTTCCTCTTTTTTTTCCGTTTGTGTGTTCCTCTCTGCCTTGTCTAGCTGAGTCAGCAGCTTTCTCTCTTGTGCAGTATTGTACACTACCCTCCCCCTCTCCCCTCCCCCTTTCCTCTCCCCCTCTCCCTCCTCCTCTCCCTCCCCTTCCTCCCCCTCTCACCTGTGCAGTATTATCCTCTCTCTCACCTGTGCAGTATTATCCACTCCCTCCCCCCTCTCCCCCCTCATTTCGATGCTGTTGAGTATGTTCTGTATTGACCTGTTGATACTTTCTGACTCGTCCCCTCTTTCTCCTCTCTCTCTCTCTTTGCTCTGAATATGTTTCAGTTATGTACATACATGTGCCAACAGCTTGACAGTGGCTTTTTATGAACTATAGGAACAAACTTGCTTGCGTCAATAAACTACACTTGTGTTACTGTGTCCCAGCTGTGTCCTACTTTACGTTGCTGCCATGTCCTGGTTCTGCCAGCAGGGGGAGACAAAGGTCTAAAACCTCTGAGAGACACCCTCAAATAGGAAGAAGAAACAAACGACAGCTTGCCTGTTTGTACTTGCGGTTGTCTGGGCAAGCACAGAATGTCTACTGGGATCAATGTTAGTATTAGTGTCGGGTACAGGGTGTTAGTTACCCCTGACTCTGTACTTTTGTACTGCAGGTACTGAAGCTGAAGCTGCAATCATCCAGGTAGGTTCTACAATCATATTTTTGTGCAGGGCCAATCAGCGAACAGGGGGCGTGGCTGAGGACAAAGACTTGTAGTTCAGCAGCAGACAGATCAGAATCAGATGTGACAGAGTACACACACCTTAAATGAAATGAATGCTTGTGCATGGGAAGAGCACAAACTGTTCAAATGAAATGCACGAGAGTCTGATAAGACCACATTCAGGTATACATGTTTCTCACATTGAGCTGTATGGACTACCTACTGCACAGTAAATAACCTGTGTTCTACATGATTGTAATGCAAAGGTTGTTGAACTGCCACTGAACACTTGGTGGCAGCAGATCTCTCTCTAGGACAAACAGTGGTTTCATTGCTCTCTAAACTGCTGTGGGGGTTTTCCATGTGTGTAGTAAGTTATCAGTGTGGTTGTGTGTGTAAGTTTATTTCTTAGGTAAACTCACAAACACAAAATACACACAAACACACGCACACACACATTCCTGTTACTCATATAATGATCAGTTTAGTGGTTCAAGTGCCTCTCTCTCTCTCTCACACTCATGCACACTGTCTCTCTCACAAAGCCTCTCTCTCTGGGAAGCTTCCTGGCTTTATGTGAAGGTTTATATTATCGTATCACACACACACACACACACACACACACAGGCTTGGTGTGTTAAAGGATGACATTAGCATAAGGATGCAAGCTCAAAATCACTCACAAAAATTAACTTATACGTGATTGTAGAAAACACACACACACATCCACACACATCCACACACATACACACACACACAGGAAGGGGAGACAAACAGCTTAAAGAGCAGCCCGAAGCTTCTCCAGCAGTAGCTGCCTGCTAAGCTGTGACAGAGTTTGTGTCTCAGATTTGTGTGTTGGTCCCTTTTGCTGCTCACTGTTTAAGCACCTCTGGGTTCAAGGCACATGGAGGCTCCTGGGTTCTACAAACAACCTCTAGGTTCCACAGGGTACACGCAGAAACATGTATTAGTTCTCAAGTGTATACACACAGGCAAACACAGAGGCTCTTTAGTGTACATTTTGTAATTTAACAGATGCTCTTATCCAGAGTGAAATTCCCCAAGCACGGTGAAGTACCTTGCCCAAGGACACGTCATCTTGCATGGCTGGCAACCTTATGATTACCAGCCCGATTCTCTAACTGCTCACCCACCTGACTCCCTACATACATGTACACACAGTGGCTCAACACACAGGAAGAGCTGTCAACACACAGGAAGACCTCTCAACACACAGGAAGACCTCTCAACACACAGGAAGACCTCTCAACACACAGGAAGACCTCTCAACACACAGGAAGACCTGTCAACACACAGGAAGACCTCTCAACACACAGGAAGACCTCTCAACACACAGGAAGACCTGTCAACACACAGGAAGACCTCTCAACACACAGGAAGACCTGTCAACACACAGGAAGACCTCTCAACACACAGGAAGACCTCTCAACACACAGGAAGACCTGTCAACACACCGGAAGACCTCTCAACACACAGGAACCCCTGTCAACACACAGGAAGACCTCTCTAAGGAGAATGGGGAAGGAGGCAACGGTTGAGGCCAGAGCGGAGAGTTCTCCTGGTGCTCTCTAGATACTCTTGTCAGGCCTCGTTAACTCATAGCTTGTTAACTTGTAGCTCGTCAATTCCAAGCTCATTACCGCGTAGTTCGTAAGCTGCTAACTCGTTAATACATCCAATGCGTTGTGTGCTGGCGAAATATCACAGCCTGCTTCAGATTGGATTGCTCCATGTCTAGTTAATTAGTTAATCCCTGCCTGGAGCATTACTACAAGCCAATCACATCAGGAAGTAGAGATGTCAGTCATTTTCCTTTCTGCCCCCTCCCCCCGTCTTTCTTCGTCACTGTTCACTGTTCATTGCTTTCACTCCCTCCTTCAGACGAGTATGTGTGTGTGTGTGTGAATTCCTTGGCAGTCTATCTACACTTGTCTACATACTGTACATGTTACCCCTACAGTCTCTCAAAGCCCATGGGAGATCAAATCTGACCATGTAATCCACCCCACCCCAAGAGAGCTGTCCACGGGTGAGTTGGTCTGTTCCATGCCATCTGAGCTGCACAGATGGAGCCGTACCACCTTCAAGCCACAGGGGAGTCCAGCCTCATGGACTAGACCTGTAATTAAAGCACAAAGAGACAATCAGAAAACAAGGGGCCATGCTCTTCTTTTTTTATTGCTCTCTGCCACACTAACTCCTTCCACTTTTCCCTCCAGAGCCATTGTCTCCTCATGAATATGAATCAATGGTAAATATCGCCTTGGAGGCAGGCCTATGTTAATGTGGGTTAGTGAGTGTGTGTGTGTGTGTGTGTGAGTATGAGAAATCTTGTATTCTTTATCAACAGTGAGCTTGGTGAGCCGCAGGTCTATTCATACATAAAACATAGAGGAATCTAGTTTTTCATTTAGTTGGAGATGAGGGGCCGACTCCCTTGGATGCTTAATGTGTGTGTGTGTTTGTGTGTGTGTGAAAAAGAATGGGTAAATATGTACCATATGTTTGAATGTGTGTGTGTGTGTTTTCTTTCCTCCCTGAGTCTTGAATGATGACTTCTATCTCAGTAATCGGACCGAGGGCATTAAGAAAGGTTACTGAACGACTAAAACACACACACACACACACACACCTAGATGGTTTATGATGATTATGGTTATATAACCAACATATTAAATAAAGGTTACTGCACTGTGATCTTTTAATAGACTAACAGACAGGATCTGAACACTGCAGTGCTCTTTGGAGTAGATGTGCGTGCGTGTCTGTGCGCACGTGTTTGTGACAGTCTGTGTTTGTGTTTGTGTGTGTGTGTGTCTACATGTGAAAGTATGTGTATCTATGTTCACCTGCAGCGGTCAGCCACATAAGCTTCCAAACAACTTCCCAGCATCCCCCTGGCTCTGTCTAAACCAATTAATCAGTGTTGCCGTGGCAATGGTAAAATTCTGCACCTCAGGAGAGTGCTGTTTCCTGTCATCGAGTGGAAGAGCACCTGGGGTCAACGTGTGTGTGCATGCATGTGTGTGTGTGTGTAATCCATATTTGTAAGCTCCAACTTCCTTGCCTCATTACCAAAGACTGCACTGCCTGGAATTCTCTAACAATTACAGTGCATCATTATCAACGGTGAACACGCTAAACACACTTAAAACTGTAATGAAACGTTAGTGCGAACGTGTGCGGGGGTGCCAGGGTATGTTCCGGTTAAGCTAAATATAGAATCATTACAGCATTGTTATTTTTTATTGTTGGTATTCGAGACGTCTGAATACACAGGAAGAGCCCAGAGGCTAACTGGAGCACTGCCATATGGATATACCCTGTCCTATATAGACACACACACACATAGACACACACACACACACAAATACATACATGCAGACACACACACATAAACACACATAGACACACACACACACACATACATACATACACACACATACACACACAGACACACACATACACACATTCGTACGCCCACATGCACACACTCATACTTGTACACCCCCACAAATACTCATGCCCAGACGCACACGCACGTATACAAATGAACACGTTCACACTGACACACACTCACATAGTCATCCCAGCACACATAGAGGTCTTTAAGATATGAACAACACTGTAAATGTCAAAGTTTACGTATGGGATGACTAACACACACACACACTCACACATTACTTCCTGTCAAGTGAGCTCATGTAGGTATTTTTCTGATATCAGTCAGACTGTCAGTCATCAGTCTGCAGGCTGAGTGGGCAGATTTACATGGAACACGCCGCGTTCCCTCCACACGCATGTCCCTCTGCACAGGAGAGCCAGCATGGCTGGTCAGAGAGCACCTCACTCTGAAGAGTGTGTAGGTCACTGAGGTGTGTGTAGGTCACTGAGGTGTGTGTAGGTCACTGAGGTGTGTGTAGGTCACCGAGGTGTGTATAGGTCACCGAGGTGTGTGTAGGTCACTCTGAGGTGTGTGTAGGTCACTCTGAGGTGTGTGTAGGTCACTGAGGTGTGTATAGGTCACTGAGGTGTGTGTAGGTCACTCTGAGGTGTGTGTAGGTCACTCTGAGGTGTGTGTAGGTCACTGAGGTGTGTGTAGGTCACTGAGGTGTGTGTATGTCACTGAGGTGTGTGTAGGTCACTCTGAGGTGTGTGTAGGTCACTCTGAGGTGTGTGTAGGTCACTGAGGCGTGTGTAGGTCACTGAGGTGTGTGTCGGTCCCTGAGGTGTGTATAGGTCACTGAGGTGTGTGTAGGTCACTCTGAGGTGTGTGTAGGTCACTCTGAGGTGTGTGTAGGTCACTGAGGTGTGTGTAGGTCACTGAGGTGTGTGTAGTTCACTGAGGTGTGTGTGTAGGTCACGGTGTTCATTGTTTGCACCATCCTGTCAGTAAATTCCATGTTTGTGCAACTTACATGGCGGAAAAAAACAATTCTTAATTCTCTTGGAATGGAAGACAGGAAATGAGGAAGGAAGCGAGTGAATGGGGAGAGGAAGAGAAAGAGAGGTGAATGAGGAGAAGAGTGGAAAGGCTAAATGGGTCCAGTTGACATTTTGTTCCAGCCCCAGGCTAAAGGGTGACTGTTCAACTAATGGTTCCTGTGTCTTATTAAAATAAGTGCATGCGTGTGTGTGTGTGTGCGTGTCTGTACTGTACGTGTGTGGCAAATTTACAGTATATATGTGTGTGAACAGTAAGTGTGTGCGCTACCTCGGTGCCTACAAGGCCCTTTCTGCGAGATGACGACAAGATAATGTAATATCCTCCTCAGCAGGGAGTCTTGGGGTGGCCAGGATGCCCAGTATATTCAGAACACATTATCTGAACTCGTACTACTCACACACACATTTCCACATGCATGCAAGCTCTCTCTTACACACATACACACTCCGACACTCCGACACGCACAGGCACTGTCTCTCTTTTAATCTCTCTTTCTCATTACTGTCTCGTTACCGCAGGTGGATGATATTACTTTAAATATCACCATGGCAGCAGGCCTTGGCCCATCATACATCATCTAGACAGACACTAAGAACACCTCCTGACCATATAAGGAGGTGTTCATCACAATGTGCTGGCTAATGAGGACTGGCAGACCAGCCAGTACCATCATCTGTACACCAATTTCATTACCTGTCGGCCAGTTCCATATCCTCTAGACCAGGGGTCTTAAACTCGTGCCATGGAGGGCCAAGAGGGTGCAGGTTTTCACGTCAACCAAGCATTACACCAGCTGATTTCACTAACGTTTCACTACGTTTCTCTGCTTAGTGAAATGGCATTGCACGAGTTTGAGACCACTGCTCTAGACCAATACTATAATCTGTAGGGCCAGTACCATATCCTCTAGAGCAGGGGGGGCAGTCCTGGTCCTCTGGGGCTGCTGTCCTGAAGGTTTTAGATGTTCCCCTGATCTAGAGCAGAGTGGTGTAGTAGGGCAGGTAAAGGGCACGGCAAATTAGTATTTTTGACATTTAGATCATGTTTTTCGCTTCAGCACTCACAGACGCTGTGTTGATCCTATTTAGGTGTGTGTGAGTATGTGTGTCTAGTGTTTCTGTGCACATGTGTGTGTGCGTTTTGTGTTGTGAGGGAATGTGCGCGTGTACTGTAAGCGCCTATGAGGAAGTGCATGTGTATGCGCGTACATTCCCATGTGCGCCAGCAACTGCGCGTGTTTGCGAGTGACTGTGTATGCTTGTGTGTGTGTGTGTGTTTGTGCGCATGTGTGTGTGTTTACTGCGGCCAAAGGGACAGCAAGATGGAAGATCAGAATTGTTGCATCATCCATCCTGAGGGAGAGCAGATGAATACGCAGCTAACATAGCATGAGAGAGGGATGGAGGGACAGAGGGGTTGAACACACAGCTGACATGGCATGCTTTATGGGGAGAGAGGGATGGCCGGATAAAGAGAGAGAGTGCACAGCGAACAGCATCGTTTGTGGAGAGGGAAGTATGGAGGAGTGTAGAGGGGGGGGAGAGAGAACAGGAGAGAGGACCCAAAAGGACAGAGAGGGAAAGATGAGAGACGACGAGGGATGAAGAGCAGGAGGAAAGGGTGTCAGTCACTGAAGCATGCTGGGAGGTCAGACATTCACATACAGTTCATTCCATCTTTTCCCGCTGTTTTTCTCTCCATCCATCTCTCCCTCCCTCCCTCCCTCTCTCCTTCCTGTTCTAAACATGGCTGTTCCAGTTCACCTACTCTCAGTGTTCCGGAACACCATGGAGCTCCTCCCACATCAGGCCTCTCTCTGTCCTCCTATTGGTCAAGCCTCCATGATGCCAGCCCCAGCATCTGGTCCTGGAGACCAGGGGAAACTTACAACACCCCCTTTAAAAAGAGATAGATGAATTGAGGAGGAGAGAGACAGAGAATGAGAACGAGAAGCAGAGAAGGCGAGAGGGAGAACGCGAGAGAAAGAAAGCGGGGGAGAAAGAGAGTGGTGAAAAGAAACTGACTGCTAGTGACAGCCGAGTGAATAAAAACATCCTGATCCTTTCATTCTGCTCCATTCCCCCCTGTTCTGCCTCTGTCCTCTCCTTGTCTTCGCTCATCTCCACCCTCATGGTTCTATTTCCACTTCCCATCTGCTCCTTTCTCCTCCCTCTCTTCTCCTTCTCGTCTACTGCCCTTGTCATCCTCTCTGTGTGCGTGTTTGCTTGCGTCCTGTTAGCCAGTTGACCCTTAGGAGGGAGGGATGGAAGAATATTGCAAGTCGGTCAGAGTATTTACATTATTCTTCCCTCCCTCCCTCTTTTTGTCCCTTCACAACTCTCTCGTAACCCTGTTCCATTGTATGGGGGACCCCACCTGTGTGTTTGTGCGTGTGTGAGAGAGAGAGATCCAGAGTGCCAGAGAGAGAGAGAAAAAGAGAGGATGAGAGAATGGGAGAAAGAGTATGTGTCATTGTGTGCGTGTCAGAGAGTCTGTGAGTGTTTGTGTGTGTTTGTGTGTGCGAGACCAATCATGGGAACCATACCTGCTTCCCTTGGGTATGACTCAGCTGAACGAAAAACCCCGCTATCTTTCTTTCATCCCTTTGCTTCCTGCTCTCATCTCCTCTGCTCGTCCGTGGAAGGAGGGATGGGCGTGTTTGTCTTTTCTCATAATTGACTTTGTGTGTCGGACACAACGTTCTCCGTTGCTGTCAGCGCGTGTTACACAGACGCGTAGCGTGTTCTGGAACGGCATGCTGGGTAATGCAGGAGCCGTGTTACCACGACGCCCACCGTTAAATTACTCATGTTGCATGCTGCTCGACGAGTAAACAGGGGATGGGGATCGAGAACGAGAGAAAGGTATAGAGAGGAAGAGAAATGGAAATCCTTTCTTCCCTCCCTAAAGCTCTACATTCTGTCTGTCAGACACTTTCCCAGACACGATATTCCCCCACAAAAAAACATATAATTTGTGGCCACGAAATGTGGCCTCAAAATGCTAATTTGTGGTCACGACATACTAATTTGTGGTCACGACATACTAATTTGTGGCCATTGAATACTATACAATGTAGCCGAAGTAGACAGTTCTGCTTTAGGCCTACCAGTGGACAACATTGACTACTCTGAGCAACCAGCTGTTTTGGAGACAGTTAGGAGAGCCATGTTGTGCAGTTGGTTAGGATGTCGGTCTAGTAATCAGAAGGGGGTTCAATCCCCGGCTGTGTCATCATGATGTTGTGTCCTTGGGGCAAGACACTTCACCCTACTTGCCTCAGGGGGATTGTCCCTGTACTTCCTGTAAGTCGCTCTGGATAGAATTCCAAGAATTTAGTTCACACACTACATGTAAACGAATAAGTGTGTGTTTTTTGCTCTCGTGCGATCGAATCCCACTGCGAAAATGTATTTTTTATTTCGGCTCCATTTATTTTTGGCGTGAATGGCTGTTATGGTAGCGCTCACTTATATTTTCATATTCACTGCAAATAGTTTTCAGCAGCTGCCTAAAGTCCTCAGCTATGCTGTTAGACACCAACGGACAGAATGGAACTGGTGACAGGTTGACGTATGGATCCAGTGGATGTACTAAGCCTAAACGCCTTCATCTTCATCTCACAGAACAGCCCTTTCTCATTCATACATTCATGTAGAACTGTACCCATTGGACGGGGGGACTGTGTGTGTGTCTCTGTACATATTTGTGTGTGTGCGCGTGTGTTTGTGTGTGTGTGCATGTGTGCCTCTAGAGTTACGGTTCAGTTTCTTGATGGCACACCATGTTCTTCTCACTCCTCTTTTCTCTTTCCTCCCCTCCCCTCTCCTCCCTCCCCTCCCCTCTCCTCCCTCCCCTCCCCTCTCCTCCCCTCCCCTCCCCTCTCCTCTCCTCTCCTTTCTTCCCCTCTCATTAATCTATTCTACTCCCCTGATAGAAAACATGTATTAAAATGTATTGTAATATATTGTTAACCATGTGCCAGGAACCCCAGGTTACATGCTGCTGGTCTTTTAGCACTTTTGAACTGTGAAAACGATTTGTTTTATCATTAAATCAAGGCCACTTATTGTATTAATTGCCCACTGCATAGCCAAAAGGTTCCAGCTAAAGAGAATTCAAACTTTCCATTGTGACAATAAATATTCACAGAAGCTGCTGTTTTCCCCCACAGGCTGTAGGTTACATCCTGTTGATTGGAATTATTCTTTGTGACATAGAAGTGCACTTGAGTGCTGACCCTTTGCATCACTAGTGTGTGTGTGTGTGTGTGTGTGCGCGCGTGCGCATGTGTGTGCATGGGTGTGTGTGTGAGTGAAAATGTGAGTCTTGATGTTTGTGTGTGCATCTGTGTGTGAGACCAACCCGTTAGAGCCATATCTACATGAATAATGAAGAGCGCATAGTTGAGAACCAGGAGAGGGAGTGTGTGTGTTTCCGTGTCTCTGTGTCTGGGTGTGTATTGTGTATTGTGGTTGTATTCATATGAACAGAGACTGGGTCACTCAGACTCTCCCCTGCTGGGAGATTGTGGAGATACCGTAGGTTACCATGGCGATACAAGAGGTTTCCACAGTGAAGCAAGGCCAAATGTAAGCAGTTGATGTCTGCATTTGAAACTGAATGACACAAGAGGGATGGAGGGAGGGAGAGAAAGGGAGGAATGGAGAGAGGGACTGGATATGGAACAAGTTCAAGTGGACAGATTCCACTAGGGGGTCTGGCTCCAGAGAGAAAAGATGGAGAAGCCATTTACCATCCTCCTCTCCTCTCTCATCCTCCTCTCTCATCCTCTCTCATCCTCCTCTCTCATCCTCCTCTCTCATCCTCCTCTCTCATCCTCCTCCTCTCCTCCTCTCCTCCTCTCCTCCTCTCTCATCCTCCATCCTCCTCTCTCATCCTCCATCCTCCTCTCTAATCCTCCATCCCCCTCTGTCATCCTCCATCCCCCTCTGTCATCCTCCTCTCCTCCTCTCTCATCCTCAATCCTCCTCTCTCAGCCTCCATCCTCCTCTCTCATCCTCCTCTACTCCTCTCTCATCCTCCATCCTCCTCTCTCATCCTCCATCCTCCTCTCTCATCCTCCTCTACTCCTCTCTCATCCTCCATCCTCCTCTCTCATCCTCCATCCTCCTCTCTCATCCTCCTCTACTCCTCTCTCATCCTCCATCCTCCTCTCTCATCCTCCATCCTCCTCTCTCATCCTCCTCTACTCCTCTCTCATCCTCCATCCTCCTCTCTCATCCTCCATCCTCCTCTCTCATCCTCCTCTACTCCTCTCTCATCCTCCATCCTCCTCTCCTCCTCTAGATGTTTCTGATGTTGTTTGGTGTCCCAGACTCTCTGAGAAAGTTACTGACCCTCCTCATGCTCCTCATCCTCTCCCTCCTCCTCCTCCTCCTCATGCTCCTCCTCCCAGAAAGCTGTCTGTTTTTCTTTCTGCCCCTCTTTTATGTACTCTTCTCCATCTCTTTGTCCCCCTGGAAACTGTTGCTGCTTGCCTGTGGAACCTGTGGTGGCTGTATCAGTAACCTTGGCAACTGTTGCCAGGTGCCAGCCTCAGGTGGACCTGATCACAGTGACCAATTCAGACTGCTGTGACTATCTCAAGTGGCTGGCTGTTGGCAGGAGGTCGAGGATAGAGAGAAAAAGAGGAGAACAGGGGAGGAGAGAGGAGACAGAGAGAGGAGGAAGCAGGACATTTACACTAACCATGGCGGAACCCCCCCCATCCCCCCTCCTCTCACTGCCCCCACTCACCCCTTTCTCCCTCCCTCTCCCCCTGTCTCTCCATCCTTTTTTCTCACAGTTCGCTGATAATCCTATTTCTCCAAACTGACAAAAGCCTCTGTCTCTCTTTCTCTCACACACTAACATGCCTCACCCCCCCACCTCCACCACTGTCAACCCATCTCTCTCTCTCTCTTTCTGTCTTTCTGTCTCACACTTTATCAGAATCTGTTCAGGGTAAAGAGGACACCATATGAATGTGTCACTGTTAAATGTGTGTGTATATGTGTGTGCATACCAACACATTAGTCAATTTACAAATGATCTAAAACAGACTTTTATGAACCAATTATACCACTTCTACACACAGACACACACATACACTGCAAACACACAGCCAGTTGTTTGTCTCTGTAATATTTAACATCAAACTATCAGCAACGATGTGTGTCAGGATGTGGTTAAAAGAGGTTAGCTTGATGGCTATAGACCATGGACCTTACAGGCAGACAGTCATTTTTCATTGAACAATGTAGATACAAATGAGGGAAAGAAGGGAGTGATAGATGTAGATGAAGACTAAGGAAGAGAGAGGAGGAGGAGAAGACAGAGAGAGGGGCAGGGTCTAAATTAAGATACGTCACTGTCAACCAAACAATGGTCTAAACAAGGTCAATCCTCTAGGAGCAAGGTCATCTGCGCTCATCCTCTCTCCCACTTCTCTCCTGTTAGGCTCTTCTCTCAATACCCCTCCTCCGATTTCCTCTTATTTCCATCCTCTCATCCTTTCCACTCATCCTCTTGTCGTTCTCTCTTCCCATCATCTCCGGATTTCTCATCCTCTCTTCCTCTCTGCTCATCCACGCCTTCTCTCCAATCTTCCCCCTCCGTGTTCTCCACTCCCCACCTCCACTCATCCTTTCTTCTCCATCATCGTTTCCTGTCCTCACACACACCGTTCCTTGCTAGACCAGCGCAGCCCTCCGCCCAGTTCCTCCAGCAGCAGATCAGACCTCAATACATTATTCAATTAAACCTTCCTCAGTGAATATTCGTAATGTTTTTATAACTGAGCTTTGATGTCATTTGACTTTCATTTTCTTGTCCTCGGCTACACTCACTTCTCCTACCGCCCTCCTATTTCTCCCTCCGCCCTCTCTCTTTTGCGCCCTCCCTCCCTCCACCCTCTCTCTCTCATCCCTTTCTCCTTCGATCTTCCTGCAAAAAGTCCTCTTAAACCACCTCAACTAGAACGAGTGCGGCTCAATATTGAATTGTGATCAGGTCGATGTCTAACAACTGTGACCGGGTGTGTGTGTGTGTGTGGGGGTGTGGGTGCGTGTGTATTTGAGTGAGTGTGTGTTTACGCAATATTGACAGGCTGGCTGATGGCTGTAAAAGGGCAAAGCACAACAAACATCTATCAGCTTAGTGGTGGATGTTTAACAAGGCAGCTATATCTAATAACTAACAGTGTGCAGCGAACAGATCAGTGGGGTTGTTCTGAGCTTGATCTCATTTGAATAATAGTGTATGCTTGGACCAATCATGCGTGATATTCTAATAGAGTGCTCCATAAGGAAAGATAATTGGGTGAGATGATGCAGTGGTGGTCGTTACATAAATCTGTGCTCGCTGTTTGGCCTACATTACACTGCCCAAATCAACTGCAGCATCCCAGAGAATTCAACCCCTCACTAATTATGACACAATCTAAAGTGCGAAATTAGCAGAGACAACACTATAGCATGTTGCACTGCTAGCATAGAGAGAGAGCTGGATAGTATTATGCTAAGGAACACAGTAGGAGAGCAGGTTGCTAAGCTAGCAGTGAAGAGCCACATAATAATTTCTAATTAATTCCACATTAAACATTCATCGTGAAACTTTGCAGCTATGTGCTTAAGCTCTCTCAAACAAATAAGACCTCCTACACCTCCCTTCTTTCTCTTTCTTTTTCTCTCTTTCTCTGTCTCTTTCTTTCTCTCTTGCTTTCTCTCTTTATCTCTCTCTCTCTCTCGCTCTCTATTTCTCTCTATCTCTATCTTTTTCTCTCTGTCCATTATTTATAACAGTCTGATTCCAATAAACTATCTCATAATGGATAAAGGGATCCACTATAAAAGCCAGTCATCTTTTATTCATGCAGACAGAAGCGTGATTGGCCCTGGTGCTGCTCTCTATGTTAAATAGCGTTTATGAATATTCATGAGCATCTTATTTCCCCCAGAATGATTGTAAAATGTGCAGGAGTCTCTTCTCAGCTTGTTCACACTAACTCCCTTTAATTTCACATCCTCTCCTCTTAAATTGATATTTACATTTCTCAGCCAAAGTTCTTGGTTTGAGCCAACCAGATACTCACACGTCTGGTCCTGGCCAATCAAGCACTACTGCTCTCTTGTCTCGGCCAATCAGATATGTTTTGCTTTGGTGTGATAAGCGAATGTTGGTTACACAGGGGGAGAACATTATTCAGGCCAAGGCTTTGGGTCAAGGCCAACTGTGATTGTTATGGTTGAGAAATAGGATAATGCTATAGATGGCTAGTCTTCAGAGTAATGTAGCTGGCAGGTACGTCATGTAGTAGCAGTGGTGGGCTGTGCATTTCACACCTGGGCCTTCTACACAGTCCTACACAGTCCCACCCGAATGAATCCACCTCTTAATATCATCATTATAATGCCATGGTTCTACATTATACACTATACATTTAGACAGAAACACACTGCACGTTTAATGTAGTATAACTGGCCAACCTCTCCTCACAATGTCTAGCTTTTCTTGAAAAGTTTGTCTTGAGAAAGGCACTATATATTTGACCAAATCGATATCTTCTCCTCCTTCTGCCATTGTGGGTTGAAAACAAAATTTTATAGTACACGAATGAGCTCGTTTAGTTTAATAGCTCTGTGGGCCAGCTAACAGGGGTACAATAGTCAACAAAAAATCGGATAAATATGCGGAATAATGGAATATATATTTATGGGAAAATATATTCAAATTAAATTATTATTTATTATCATATCATATTCTGATGAGGCTTAGCCCAGCAGAAAAGGCCTGGCGGGCCCTGACAGCACAACACTGTGTAGTAGCAGATTGATAAGCAGGATCATGTAAATGGTTGTTAGTACATAGTTGTGTGCTAACTGGTTAGTTATTGATTGATTCCTCCCAGCTGTCTGGTTCCATCGAGTCAAATCAGATGGAACACCAGCTGCAGGGAGAACTGTAGCAGGTATGAATCATTAATTCCACTTTAGTGCATCTCTAACAATGTTAACATCAACAATAAGAAGGAAAGATTACCCCATATTAGTCCCACAGTGGGGATATTGCAGGCACACTTACGTTCAATGCATTGGCCGGGAATTGAACCCAGGCCCTGCCACAGGGGAGGAAATAATCCTACCACTGAACCATCGGTGCAGCCTTAGCCATCTTTAGAGGACAGTATGGTTCTACAGAGCATGTTTCTGCCCACCATGTTTAATGCGGAGCAACAACAACAGCAACAGTTCCTTCGGGAATGTCCAAGCACACAGCTGAGGAGCTCATCGATACAGGCAGTAAATGTCACCATTAGGAGGAAATCCTTTTGGCCCACTGGGACCTAGAGTTGACATGCTCACCAACAGCAGTTCAGCCGATAACCGCCGTCCATATATGGGTCTCAGTTCCTGTCAACACATGTATGTTGAGGAAGATGCATATTTAACCATGTTACATTGCTGGGTTATCTCTAATTTAAACTCCTTTCATTAGTAATGGAGGAGTAAGTAAGGGAGGAGGAGGGAAGAGAACAGAGGACAAGAAGGAGGGGAGGAAAGAAAGAACAAGGAGGGGAGAAAGACGTGTTGAGGAAATCTAATAAATGATGGATGGAGCAGACCTTTCCACAGTCTTCAATGACCTGAAGATACAGATTACATAATCTGCTTCACTCCTAACTACCCTGCTGTTGCCGGGACACGGATTACACTGGTAAACTCCCGAAAGGAAAGGAGGAGAGAGGGTGAAGAAGGGCGGAGGGAATGGAGAGGTGAGGAGAAAAGAGAGAGGGTGGGAGGAGATTATAAGAGAAGAGATGAAAGGTGAAGGGAAATGAGGAGGCGAAGAGGGCTTTGTCCCAATCAGTCTCGGTGTGATCCCATTGGAGAACTGTCAGGTGATTGGTCCACTGCTTTAGACAGATCTGTCCTATTAGGCTGATAGAAGACTGGCATGGGACCCACTGTGTCTTTCTCTCTTTCGATCTACCTCTCTCGTTCTTTTACACAAACACTCACTCACTTAAACGGGCCGGCACATTGTAGAGGCAATCTGTTAGAGTTTGCGTTACATGGGTGGTTTCGTTTTGCCATTGAAAGTAGATAGTAGATATTGAAAGTAGTAGAATAATCCTATAGTCACATGTCAGATTGGTGTGGAAGAACAGTCCTAATATCAACAACCACCGGAGTAAACAGAATTGCCAAAACAACACAACAGCAAATACATCTGCAACACACCTTTTACGTGCCAAAAACACCTCCAACACACCTAGTACACGCCTTCGCGCCTTGCACGTCTAAAACATGCCTGAAACACATACAATTCTGACGATGTGCCGTGTGATCCTGCAACATGCATGTAGAGATGTCCCCTTGCATGTCATGTCCCCTCCTAACCCCGTTACCACAGTGAGCTGCTGTGTGCAGCAGGCACTTGCGTGTGGAAGGGACTAGGATGATGGTGCAGATGATTATGATGATGTGAAGGGATTAAAGAGGCCCTGCATTCACTGGGAAGGAATGAATGGGCTGTACCTGTTTCTCCTAACTCCTAAAGGGAATCTGAACTAAAATCCTAAAATGCCTGCCACTGGTAGCTGCACACGCATGTACCTTTATACTGTAAGTCAGCTAGCTTGTTAGTCAACCAGACCAATGGCCTGTTACCATGTTAGCCTGTCAGTCCATCATACTGTTAGTTTGAAAGCCTGAGAGTCATTAATAGTATTTGCCTGTCAGCCTGCATATTGGTAGCCTGTTATCTTGCCAGTCTATTAGTCAGTCAGGAGTATCCCAGAGAGGAATTAAGAGCTACATTAGCATTAGCTTCGGAGAGAGACATGAGTACATGAATTAGAAATGTGCTCTAATGCGTGAGCTCACAACTTGCTGGATATTTTACAACATTAATATGTGTGTATGTGTTTGTGTGTATGTGTGTGTATATATGTGTGTGTGTGTGTGTGTGTGTGTGTGTAGGTGTATGCGGGTGTGTGTGTGTAGGTGTATGTGTTGTCCAGGAACACAGTTTAAGGAAGCGTGGCAGGATGATTCTCTCAGGTGGAAACAAGAAGTGTTTCATGTTTCAGTAAAACACGCACGCACACACACCCTACTCACGCACCCACACACTCCCTACACACACACAAACACACACACACATATCCTTCACACACATACCGACTTCCTGCTATTGGGATTTATCGCTTTGGAAGAGGCTCTAGCTTGGACTGAGTAGAGGCTGGGGCAGGGTAGAGGCTGGGGCAGGGACTGACTAGAGGCTGGGCAGGGCAGAGGCTGGGGCAGGGTAGGGTAGAGAATGGGACTGGGACTGAGTAGAGAATAGGGCAGGTTAGAGGCCTGAACTGGGACTGAGTAGAGGCTGGGACAGGGTAGAGGCTGGGACTGGGTAGAGGCTGGGACAGGGTAGAGGCTGGGACTGGGTAGAGGCTGGGGCAGGGTAGAGGCTAAGACTGGGGCTGGGTGTGTGTGTCAGTAAGAGGATTAAACACCCAAGCCCACTGAACCAGCGCCTCCAACACTGACACCTCCACAATCCTCTACTTAACATAAAGCTGTGGGAGTGTGTGTGTGTGTGTGTGTGCATGTGTGTGTGCGTGTGTGTATATGTGTTTTGGGAGGCCTTATGTGCTGAAGTTATGACAGAGATATATGTGTGTATCTATGGGAACAACCTCAGCCAACCAGAGCAGATCCGTATTTGCTCTTCCTATCGTCTTTCTTCTTCTCTCTCTCTTCTTCTTCCTCTCCCGCTTCTCTCACTACTCTGTTCCTCTGATCTGAAACTCATTCTTCTATTTCCCTCTTCTGTCTCCCTCTCTTCATCTCCTCTCTCCTTCTTTTCCCCAAGTCCTTGTGGTGAACCCACAAGCACTCTAGAGTAGTGGAGAGGCAAAGACACACACACACCACACACACTCCCTGACACCGTCGTTTACACATGCTCACACGCATAGACGTCGTCACAAAAATGATTCAGAATGACACAACCTCACACACAATCACTCTCTCTCACACACACACACACACACACACACAATATACTGGTCTCTCTCTCTCACACACACACACATACACATATACTCAGACACACACATGCTCTCATACACACACACTCAATGGAAAGGCTGACTGCTTATGGCATGACTCAGATGAGAGGAGGAGGAGGTGAAGGAGAGGAGGACTGGTTGGGGTGAGCAGTAGGAATGGGTGGAGGAGGAAAAGGAGGAGAGGGTGAGAAAACAATTAAAATGGAAACTAGTTTCACTTGAAGGGCAGTTAGTTGAAAACACACACATTTCGGAGTATTTAACACAAAAAAAACAAGTTTGCAGAACACTGGAACAGGGTCATCCCAGCTGTGACTGAACAAAGTGTGTGCATGTACACGTGTGTGTGTGTGTGTGTATGAGAGATAGAGAGATAGAAGGAGAGAGAGAATATGTGTGTTTACACAAGCTTTGTGTGCACATCTGTGTGTACTCTATATATGTGTGTATCCCACAGATGCACCTCTCCACAGCTGGGCTGAACACACAGCCTGGGGTGAATAGTGCCAAGATTCATCCTTCAGCCTGCCAGACTCACACATGCTCACACGCACACACACACACACACACACACACACACATACACACACACACACACACACAGGCACCCCTAACCGCTCCCCAGCTAAAGGATGACCTGCTCCAGAGTAGACCAGCACTGTCACACAGAATGATGGAACAGTGCATACTTCTACTCCTAAAATACTAATGTGTCGACACTAAAACAAACCTTTACTCGTCCCTGTTCCCCACAAAAGCACAGATATGTCACCCTGTCGCTGTGCTTTTTGAGACTGTGAGGACAGACATGAGAGAGACAATGGGGAGAGAAGACGAGAAGGGGGGGATGCTATGAGGCAGTCTAATTTCAGCTGCGTTTCTGGCAGCAGATTGATAAAGTGGAGTGGAGGATTGGCCTGTCGATCAACGGACCAGGGGGCGGGGCTTCACTGCCCCCGCGCGCAACGACCGTTTAGAATGTCTGTGACAGTAGCAAGAACCGTTTCAACTGCCGCGCGCTTTCCGGAATCACAGGGACGAAACCTTTCTTCCTCCGGCGTGTGTTTGAGTGGCTATGCCTTCATGTTGTTGTACTCGTGCTAGAAACAATTTGGTGCGCGCGCTGTCGGTTAGATTATGAGGAATCCCGACAGTGATATGCATTTGCATTTACCGTGCGCCAAGAGCTTGCAGTTTATTGAACTGTGGCGGAAACAGCTGGAGCGCTGTCCAAGGTGCTGAAGTCAAGAGTCGCCGCGTGCCACCGGAGAGAGGGAGGCAGAGGCGTCCCTGGTGTTGGTGTCCGCGCAACTCCGGAGCTAAAATGACGCGGAAACGACTGGATTCCGTGGCGGTGTGGGGATTCCTCGCGTGGGAAATAGCGATGCTGCTTAGGTAAGGACGCACAGACGCAACATTTTTACAAATCGTAAAATATAGGGACAGAGAGAAAGAAAGAAAGAAAGAAGAGACCAAGAGAGAAAAAGAGAGAGAAATGGGTAAGAGGGAGGATGAGAGAGAGGGAGGAGAGAGAGAGCGAGAGATAGAGAGAGAGAGAACTATCCAAGTTACTGGAGGCTGTCGTGTCTCCACATACTTATGATTTATGTAGGCCCTATCGGGATAAATGAGTGGCTAATGCCGACTAGTATGCCCAGCTCCTGACCTGGTCCCATTCCTCTAATCCCATGTAGCAGAGCGCTAGGCGCGTGTTTGTCGAACGAGACCCGGCCGGTAAAAAGATCAAAGCATATCGCGCTACAAAGCCTCTTAAAGTGTCACGCGAGAATTCTTAGACAAATGCTCTCGTGCTGGCAGTCTGTATCTCAGACAAGGTGACAGCTCGCGCTGGCCACGGCTCCAACCAAGGAGCGTGATAACAGGACGTGATAATCAGAGCGAGCCTTATTCATGATTCTGCAAGATGTGCATGTTAACCTATATGTAGATCACCTGTGTGCTTGTTCAGATCCCGGTTGTCGCGTCCACCGGGTTTATACGTAGAGAGGAGAACTTTCTTCCCGGTGTAACAGGTTTCATTTACCGAGCCAGTCACCGGAGCCGTCGAACCAGTGTGCTCTAATGTCTTCAGTCCTAACCGTCCCCATCAGTCGCCGGCTCACATCAGAGTCACTGTCCGCCTGCCGGTCTGTCTCACAGTGCCCGTGATTGACTGATGCCTGTCACAGTGGAGTTTCGGTTGTCAAACACAGTTGGTTGTAGCTTCTGTAGTTGCATGTAACGTTGGAAAGAAGACCGTCTCTGCTTGTGAGGCAAGGCAGCAACGCAAGAGCACGGGGTCATTATTATAATACCTTGATGTGTTGCCCATGTACAAAACCTTTCTGAATAACCCACCCCCTTCTCCCTACATCCATTTCCCTCTTTCTCCCAGTCCCTCCCTCACTCCCACCCCTGTGTCTCCCCCCTTTCTCCTCTTATCCCTCTTTCTCTGTATCAGGGCTATAGTGGATTTTGAACAGGAGGGAGACCCTCGAGTTTTCCTCCAATTTAAACCTGCCTATTAAAGGCAACCCCCCCCTCATTCATTCCCAGAACCCTGTTCTGACCAGGAATAAAGAGAAGGATATCAGAGATCCAAGGCTTTCTACGTCCCCAGCCTCTCATTCACGATGCTAGGCTACGTTACAGTCCTGTGTTTGTTTATAGTGCTGTTCTGAGCTACACTAGCCTCCATCCCCAGGGGGCCATTAAAAACATAACTTCCCTTCAAACTTTAATGGCTACATTAGTATTGGACTGTGTGTTGGAGCCAGAGCAGAAACACACACCCTACACACACACGCTGAGGGCAGGGACACACGAACACACACCCTACACACACACGCTGAGGGCCGGGACACAAGAACACACACCCTACACACACACTCACACTCTGGGGGGCATAGAGGTATCACTCATTGCATGGTGCAGATATTTTGGGCAGCATTCTTTTCGAAAGCAGGGAGTTATGAATAATTGATATTAGTTTCTTGACATGTTATGAAGCTTTGTCAGCATTCGTGTATTTGTGAGTGTGGAGGTCAGTAACCCACTCTTCAGGCTGTGGGCGCCTCCCTATTCGCTCTCCTCCTGTGTGTGTGTGTGTGTGTGTTTCGTGCCTGGTCAGGGGGATTAGAGTAGATCTCGGAGGTAAACAGCTAACATTCCCACGCGGAAATCAGGCATCGCCGTGCCAACAGTGCACAAAGACCCCTCCCCCGTCACACACAAACACACAGCCACCCACAAACGCACGCACACACACACACACAAACACAACAGATAAGACCCTGACCTGTAAAGAGTGAATCAGCAGCTTATTCTGTTCTGAAATCTGATTGACAGCTACAATCCTCTCTCTTTCCCTCTGTCTTTCTGTTGTCCACTCTCTCTCTTTCTCTCTCTCTTTCTGTTGTTCTCTCTTTCTCTCTCTCTTTCTGTTGTCCTCTCTTTCTCTCTCTCTTTCTGTTGTCCTCTCTTTCTCTGTCTTTCTGTTGTCCGCTCTCTCTCTTTCTCTCTCTCTTTCTGTTGTCCTCTCTTTCTCTCTCTCTTTCTGTTGTCCGCTCTCTCTTTCTCTCTCTCATTCTGTTGTCCGCTCTCTTTCTTTCTCTCTGTCTTTCTGTTGTCCTCTCTTTCTGTCATATTTCTCTTGCTTTCGCTCTCACTCTTTTATTTGTATCTCCATCCTTTGACCATCGACTTTCTCTCTCTCTCCCAGCCTTTATCTCTCTTTCTTTCTTCTATCTTACCTATCTTGTTCTCTCTCTCTCTCAATCTCTTCTATCCTTTCTTTCTTTGCGTCTCTCTCTCGCTCTCGCTCTCTTTGTCTCGTTTATCTTTTCACCAACACGATATTCTAATTTACCCATGCTTGACCAATGAGGCCTTGTGCGCTGTTCCAGTTGGAGTGTGACTGGCTAGGGGATGTGTTTAACCCCCCTGCTTCAGAGAGGCTGGTCTTTAATGTCAAACGCACCCCGAGGACTCTGGAGAGGCGGGAGGGTCCTCTCTGTCCACTGGAACCACCTGCCAATCCAAACTGCATGGCTGTGTGTGTGATGTGTGTGTGGCTTGTGATCATATCTCGTTATTCTGTCGATCAAAGCACTTTTTTATACACACACACACAAAGGCATGTCACAGAGTCTGTGAGTGGTCTTGTTGAAGGCCTGCTGAGCGATGATAGCTGCTGAATGAGCAAGTGTGTGCGTGTGCGTGTGTGTGTGTGTGTGTGTGTGCGTGAGTGTGTATGCGTGCCTGTGGGAGATGGCTGAGCTCTGGGTTTGTCAAAGTATCTGAGCTGTGACACTGATGTCAGCAGTGAAGAGCTTTCACTCTGCCCTCTGTCCACTGCTTAACCTGAGTGAACACACACACACACATAAATACACACACACACTAACTTCTGGTGACACTGGACTGGGCTGCTGCCCTGTCCTACCCTCTGCTCCCTCTTTCCACCTCCTTCTCTCCCTCCTCCTTCCTCTCCCTCCTCCTCCCCCCTTCTTCTCCCCCTCATCTTCTCCTTTCCATCTCTCCTCCCTCCTCCTTTCCTCTCTCCCCCCATTTCGCTCTCTCCTCTCCCCCTCCTCCGTGCTGGACAACAGGGTTTGCGTCTGGTCTGTGTGTGTGTGTCTGTGTGCGCACATTTGTTCTAGAGTATTTGGAGCAGAAACAGACGTTTGTGATGTCACGGGTGAGGTTGTTATGTACATATATAAATATATCCATATAAATAGAACTTAAATAATTTGAACCATGATAATTGCTAAAATCACTTTTAGAGTGTTTATGGGTGTGTGTGTTTGTGATAATGATGGTACCACATAACTGAACTAGACTGCAGAGGTTCCTTCCTCGGGGTGAATTTTGTCTCTCTCACACACACACACACACACACACACAGAAATAGACAAAAAAACGGAAATATCAAATTAAGGCCAGTTCAAGGATGTTTCAGTAAAAGTGTCAAATCAAAGCTAGAAATATGAAACAGATGCTACAACAACTAATATCTGTACTCTACTTTGCTTTACTGTACTCTGATCAAAATGTATGTAGTTGTAGTTCTCCGGGGTGACTTACAGTAAGTACAGGGACCACCCCCCTGAGGCAAGTAGGGTGAAGTGCCTTGCCTAAAGACACAACGTCACGTAGCCACAGCCGGGAATCAAACTCGCAACCTTCCGATCGCTAGTCCAATGCCTTAACCGCTGAGCCACATGACTCCCCCTCTCTACTGAGCTGTTCCATGTTACTGTACTCTATTTTGTTACATTTTACTAGATTCCACAGAGCTAATGGTAAAGCTTATAGTCTCTAACAGCCTGTGAATTATCTGCGATATTAGGATGGTGGAAAGGAAAGAGGCATGCACACACATTACACGCTATTTTAGAATGTGTGTGTCAGAGTGTGTGTGTGTGTGTGCGCGCAAGAGAAGGCAGAGCATAGGGATGTTGCCTCCTGGCAGTCTGGCCTTCATAGTGGATTATACTGATGATGAGAGGAGGAAAAGGGATGAGGAGAGAGAGGGATGAGGAGAGGAGAGGAGGAGAGAGGAAAGGAAACAAGGCCAGGACAACCTTTTTGGTTGTGAGAGGAAATTTCAATCTTCTCTCATGCTTTCTGTTGCTGCTCATCTGGAAATACTGGCTGAGGTCACGGATGTGTGTACATGTGTGCCTGTGTGTGTGTGTTTAAAAAATCTGGGCCAACAGTCTGAATCAAGGGGATTAGGATTTGGGTAAATGACCTGTCAGCTATTACCAGTACTTCTCCTCCTCCATCTGCATTCTCCTACCTTCATCTATCCATTTCTGTCGTTACACCATCTCTCCACCTCCATCCCATTAGAAGAGATCCGATAAGAGATATTAAAAGATGGACGTGCTGAGGTTTTTCCTGGTGTCTGTTTGTTTGCAGATTTTAGTACGAGAGACACAGAGAGATTTAGAGAGGGAGAGAGAGAGAGACACAGAGAGAGAGGAGGGCGGGAGATAGAGAGGGAGAGAGAGAGAGAGTGGGAGATGGAGAGAGAGAGAGAGAGAATTATAGATAGAGGGAGAGGGAGAGAGAGGGAGAGGGAGATAGAGAAAAAGAGAGAGCAGGAAAGAGAAAGACAGGGAGGGAAGCAGGGAGGGATGGAGGGAAAGCGGGAACGACATGAGAAAAAGGAAATAGGCTGCTTCTGTGTGTGTATTTTGTCTCGCCAGCGCTAATAACAAGGAGAGAAGTTAGGAAGGAGAGCGACAGGAGAGAGAGAAGGAGACAGTCAGAGCGACGGAATGGTGGAGATAGAAAGAGGAATAATTTAAAAAACAAACAAGATGTCATGTTAGCGGGAAGAGATAAATAATTTTCTTGAGTTGGTGAACTTACTGTCATGAGTTCTTGTCATGTCACACTAAGTATAAGCAGACCTGTTCTGTAAATATAAACAAATACCCGTACATACTGACATAGTCATGTTAAATCATACACGTGGCATTTAAGGAATTTAAATATTTTGAAATAAAACATCCCTTTTGGACCTAAATCTGTGTGTGTTTTTTGCTGCATTTGTGCTGGAATGTCAGTTCAACGTTCATTTCTAAGGTGTGTTTGACACGCCTAACATTTACCAGTGCCTCAGAACACTGACACACACGGCCATCATCAGTGTGCATGTGTGTGTGCACGCAAGTGTAAATGTTAGTGTGCACATGCGTGTGTGTGCGCGTGAGTGTGTGTGGTTCTTCCCCTTCACAAGCTGTACTTTTCAGTAAGTGGCACTTAGAGCATGGCCTGGGAATGAAAGCTCCCTCAATCCCCCACCTTCCCTCCAAACAGACACACACAGTCACACACACACAGTCACACACACACAGTCACACACACACACACACACAGTCACACACACACAGTCACACACACACAGACGGGCACACACACAGTCACACATACACACACAGACGCACACACACACAGTCACACACACACACACACAGACACACACAAATGTGCACACACACACACAGACGTGTACACACACACACAGTCACACCTACACACACAGACGCACACACACACACAGTCACACACACAGTCACACACACACACACACATGAAGTCACACCCACACACAAATGCAGTCACACACAAATGCAGTCACACACACACATGCAGTCACACACAGTCTCATACACACACATTTTAAACGAGACTGGAATGGGAATGTTGATGCCTGGAAGCATAAACATAGATTAAAGAGCAGAATGAAGAGTTTACTGAAGGAGAGAGAGATGAGACAGAGTGTGAGAGAGAGACTGGAGGAGGAGAGAAATAAAAAGAGATGGAGGGAGCGAGAGGAAAGAAGGAGAGACAAAAAAATATAGGAGAGGAAAGGAAGCATGGCTGTGCCTGGTAATGTCCCTAGTCACATGACATGGGAATATATAATAGCTTCTCATCCTGCTCTTCTTCCTCTTTCTTCTCCAGTGCACCATGGGAGATAGAGTCCACACAGCTGTGTGGCAGATCTCTCTCTCTCTCTACGTATCACTTCTCATCTTCCACGCTCCTCACAGCTGATCTGTCCCGTTCTACTCTAATCTCAATTAATTAAAACATGTATCCCCTTAATCCCAAATAATCTACTCTAATATGAATGGAAATCAGATTAACACAGGGACCTGAACCTATGTAGAAGCCCTGGGTGTGTGTGTTCCCAGATGTGCAGCAGACCGCTGTAATCTGTTGAACAACATCCAGTTAGATGTAAGTGTTTACTTGGAACAGTCAGGGGAGACTACTCGTGTGTGTGTGTTTAATCAAGCTAGATTTATCGTTTCATAAAACACCCGCAGTCTCCCTTGCCAGTGGAGCATCACCCCAGTGCTCGTTATGATGTGGTTACCATAGGTACAGCCTCTTCTCGATTGCCTGACCATGGGGAACGAGGATGATGCAACATGCTGCTGAAGGGAGATGTGCTGGGGCTGTATGTGAGATGGAGGTTTGAAAAGGGTTAGGACCGCAACTCCCAAAGAACATTAAATAAAGATCAGGGAGATCCTGGGCCCTGTGGCGCAGCTGCACGAGGGGCCCTATCATTCTGTCGTGCAGCTCCACGAGATAACCTACTGTTGTTTGGTGGCCTTACTTGCGTGTGTGTAGCCCCAGCTTAGCTCAGGATTGTGAATGCATCCATCCTTCCTACCTAACACCCAAATATATGACCTCTCTGGCTCACTAAGCTAAACACTGCTGATCCAAACAGGCATGCACACACACACACACTCACACACACATATACATACTAACTGCCCGTGTAAAACCACGTTTGCAGTTTAATCCTGACCTCTGACCGCATGATGTCATTCCTGTTCTGCAGACATCAGGCATTTGAGTGTCACTAGGAAGAGCATCATAGGTTCACATCACAGGCGAGAGTCACACGACTCTACACAACCCCCCCACCCTGTAAGCCTCGTGAGCAGACGCGACCACGCAAACCACCCACAACCAGCACGGTCACCTCAGCTGCATCCCGTCTGCAGCTGGAACCGTTTGCGCGTGAAGCGACCGGCATGAGCTCCACCACGCTCCGCAGGGCGCTGACAGAAACCGCTCTGAAATGCAGACGAACAAAACGGCAACAAGCGAGGTCGGTAGTTCCCATGGAGATGGATGGTGGTGTCTGAAGGAGCGTACGTGCTAAGACCGGTTCTGACTCGTCTTACCCAGCGTACTGTACTTTGGCCTCTAGGTTGGTATGTGTGCGTGTGCAGATGTGTGTGGATGCAGAGGTGAGTTTGTGTGTGTGTGTGTGCACCTACATTTCAACACAGATAACCTTCTCTACCTCCCTGGTCAAATATACGTTGGCTGTTTGGAGTGCCTGGAGACAAGCGTATTAAACACACACACACACAGACACACACACACACACACACAGACAAAGAGGTGCGCAAACCCACTCTACATACTCTTGTACACAGTAATTTGTGATTGTGTGTGTGTGTGAGCAAGTGTGTGGAAAGCAGCTGTAACATCTGAAACAGGACAGCAGGATGCAGGTGCAGAGGAGACGGACCAGGGAGAGACAATCACCTGAGCTCTGTCTCTGTCAAACACACACTCACAAGCAAGCGCGCGCACACACACACACACATACAAGCAGACACACACACAAGTGGATTATCTCATGTTAGACTGCTCTCTGATCATTAAGCTCCTACACTCTGTAGCTTAATCCTTGAACACGTCTCAATACTCAGTAGCGGCTCTACTTCTCTCCGGCTCTCCTCCTCTCCTCCTCTCCTCCTCTCCTCCTCTCCTCTTCTCCTCCTCTCCAGCTTTCCACAGGAAAGTTATTCCTCTATACTCTCTTTCTGTTTCCTCCTGCCCTTTTATTTCCTCTCCGCTTCCCTACCAGCACATTTTCTATGAGAAAACTATTTTTCAACACTCACTTTCTACATGGGCCACCCCCCCCCCCCACCCTTCCCTCCCCCTCCCCTGCTCCTGTCTCTCTTCATTTATTCAATCTCTGCCTTAGCTGCTCAATGTGAACGATCGTGTCAAAAGGCATTTCAGTAGCAGACAGTAATGGAATGACCGTCGTACTGTTTCTCTCTCCCTGTGTGTGTGTGTGTGTTTGCAGCTTGGTGGCGTCTAAAGAGCCGGACCATGCCAGGAGGGCAGTGCCCATGTCGCCGTCGGACTTCCTGGACAAGCTGATGGGCAGAACCTCCGGATATGATGCCCGCATCCGACCAAACTTTAAAGGTACGGTAAACCGCTTCCTGTTAACTAGATCAGGTCCAACTGGATTTCCAGTCTATAAAGAATAGAAAACACCTTATTGTTGCGTAACAATCCTTGTAAAATTCTTTAGTGGGTCATTTGCATGAGTTAGGTATGGAGTGTGTGTGTGTGTGCTCCACTTGACCAGTGTAATGAATAATACAAATTGATGTCCAGCCTCAGGCTAAAACACCACAAACACATCCAATTTTTATTATTGTTCTGAAAAGTTACGTGTCAGAGCTTAAAGGAGGATTTGTGTTTGACTAAAAAGACAGAAAAGCACGGAGTGTGTGTGCGTGGATGAGTGGTCGCATGTGAGCATCCACACGTATGATGGAGGGAAGCCGGGTTCACTGGAGCGCTCAGGCGAGAGGGGTTTCTACACACATACACATACACACACCCACACCCTACATTCCTCGTCCAGCGTTAACAGGGAGACCCCAAAGGATCATCGATCTGTCAATCATGTAACAAAGTTGGACAAACACACACGTACAAACACTAACCCACAGCCCAACTCCCTTTCTCTCCATTTCTCTCTCTTTTTTTCACCCTTTCAATCTGTCAATCTCCTTTCTCTCAGGTCCTCCTGTAAATGTCTCCTGTAATATATTCATCAACTCTTTTGGCTCCATTGCTGAAACCACCATGGTATGTATCTGTCTCGCATGTTGACAAAGATGGTCTCTGTCTCTCACACACACACACACACACACACACATCTTTGTTTTGTCATGTTTTTGGGGAGTCATTCAAAATCCTTTCGGTTAATGTAACTAGTAACATGGAAATCTCTCTCTCTCTCCAAACACACACACACAGGCAGGGTATCTCTCTCTCTGTCTCTCTCTGTCTCTCTCTGTCTCTCTCTGTCTCTCTCTCTCCAAACACACACATAGGGAGAGTGTCTCTCACTTATTTTGTTGTTTCGAGTAGAGAGGACAGGGCCAGTGTCCCTGGGGCCTGGCCTTGTCATTCTGTTTTCGAACCAGGGTTGTGCGTTAGCACGTTAGACTGTGCGTTGGTATGTTCTGTTATGCAGCAATGTGTGTCCATTAGTATGTTAGCGTGTGTAGCTTGGCGTGTGTACTGGGCTGTAGCGTGACTGGGAATGTGCTCTAGGACTTGTGCTTCCGACTCCCCAGGGGAGAAACGGAGAGGGGCCTGATACGTACACACACACACACATACACACATGTACACAAAGTCCACATATACACATACACACACACATATGCACACACACATATGCACATACACACAAACACACACACACAAAAATGCACAGACACAAACACACACACGGTGGGCCGGGAACTTGTCAGCTCCACTTGTTTTCCGGGGTGACATCTCTCAGACCTGCTCCTCAGGGAACCTTATGTAAGAAGCATTCTAACCACCCTGCGCACACACACACACGCACACAGCTCTGATCTGAGGTGATAATGGCAGTAGCGTCCATCAGTGCAGCAGCAGGGTGTGTGAGGCAGACTGAGCCCATAGTTGGGGCAGAGTGGACTACTGAATGTAACAATTCAACACACTGAATGTATGCCGACTCAACACTTTCTGTTGTCAATAGGTAGCATGGGGATAAGAATTGTGCTGTCAATCATAGTTAGAGTCCAGTTACTGAGGACTGTTGCCCTGGCCTGTGACTGTGTGTGTGTGTACTTGTGTGTACTTGTGTGTGCATGCTGTCTCTGGGTTGATTGGCACAGGCGTTGATGAGTCTAGATGGATGAACAAAAACGAGAGGCTCCCCTGAGCAGACCGCAACACACACACACACATGCGTGCTAACACACACACTCTGTGATGGGCCGTCTGTTTGAGTCTGACAAGGCTAACTCTGCACTGATGCGTTCCCTTGTCACACACAAATTATCTCCTAAACACCCATACAGGCAGGCACGCACACACACCCACACACACACACTCACACTGTGAGTGGAAGCACCTGTGGTTCAGTGATAGGACTCTTACCATGGACTCCTACCATGTAAGGGGCTGGGGTTCGAATCCTGGTGGGGTTTCACTTTTCGGTCAATGTATCGAACTGCTCTCTAGCTCTCCATTGTGGAACTATGAGGGATAAGCTATTTATCTGCAGCCACCGCCTGAATAAGTCATTAGCTGTGGGATGACTCTGCTGTCATTAGCACAGAACACACGCCCAAGTGCTCCTCTAACGTGTTGTCACTAAGTGATGGAGGTTTTATAAATACTCTATTGGGAACGTGCCTAAATAAAAAAGTAATCACCCCTCCATCCCCTCCTCTCAGTCCCCTCTTTCTCCCCCGTGTCTCTCGCTCCCTTGCCCTCTCATCAGTCTCTCTCCATCCCGCTCCCTCTCTCTCTCTCGCTTGTTCTCTCATGGTGGGCTCTGAAGCGATATTTGTTCCACAGGTTGTAACCACCCCCCCCCCCCCCCCCCGCCCCCCCAATGATCGTCACAAGCCCAGGGGAGCCCCCCTCCCCCGCTTAAGCCTTTTGTCCTCGAATCAATTAACGATGTCATCTCCCCTCCCTCTTCTCGCCTCCTTTCCTCCTCTCCTCTCGTAGCCATCTGGCCCTTGTTCCCTCATACGTCGCCACATCCGCTGCCATGTTTGTGTGTAACAGATTGGTAGCTGAGCCTCTGGGAGAATCCTTGCAGAGGACTCCGAGCTCCTGCAAGAGGGTTGTGATCAGCATGTTCACGGCCCTGGTTGGCTGGCTGAAAAACTGTCTGGTTGGCCGGTTGGCCGGCTGGACTGCTGACTGGCTGGCTGCCACTGTGGTTTTGGCTTGGTGTGCGTGTTGTAGCAGCAGCAGGTGGATGTATGTACTGGATAAGCAGCTTTACATCCCAGCATCCCTGAGGACACTGCCCTGGTAATGCAGTGGTGACAGACAGCACTGAACTGATGTTGTTGTTGTTAAAAACCTGGATTCGGTCTCTGAATCCTCCTGTTACTCCTCTGCTGTGTCCTGTCCTCTACTCCTCTGCCCTGTCTCCTTCCCGCCTGTCTCCTGTCTCCTCCTCTCCTGTCTCCTATCCTCTCCTGTCCTTCTGTCCTGTTCTGTGGTCAGTGGTAGTGAAGAAGAGAGGTCACCAATACAAACCCCCCCACACACCACCCCTCCCTAGGCAGAGAGGGGGAGGATGCGTGTGTTTGTGTGTGTTTCGTGACAGGATGTCGACATGGACCGTCACTTCCCTGGAGGGGAACACACGGTTTATTAGCGCTTCAGTTAAAGATGTGGTAGTGGCAGATGTAATGGAATGAAACAGTGAGAGACGTGATGGAGTGAAGGATAAGTTTGTAAGCGTTTCCAGTGACAGTCTTGAGAGTGATCGGGACTGAGACAGGAGAGCAAGAGAGAGAGAGAAACAGAAACAGAGACGGAAAGAGAGAAAGAGAGAGGGAAAGAGAGAGGGAAAGAGAGAGCGTGACGGAGAGAGAGAGAGGAAGGACATGATGGTGATCTGAATGGACTATTGTGCGGTCCCTCCAGGGAATATATGTGTCCTGGACTATATTGAAATATGTGTGTTTGTGTGTGTGTGTGTGTGTCCAGGACTATGATGTGATCAGGTGTGTGTTCAAGAATATGTTGAAATGTGTATATCCAGGATAGGGAAGTGTCCAGGACAATGTTGAGATGTGTGTGTGTCCAGGACACTGTTGAGATGTGTGTGTCCAGGACAATGTTGAGATGTGTGTGTGTGTGTCCAGGACTACCGTGTGAACATCTTCCTGCGGCAGCAGTGGAACGACCCCCGCCTGGCCTACAGTGAGTACCCTGATGACAGCCTGGACCTGGACCCCTCTATGCTGGACTCCATCTGGAAACCTGATCTGTTCTTCGCCAACGAGAAGGGAGCGCACTTCCATGAGGTCACCACGGACAACAAGCTGCTGAGGATCTTCAAGAACGGCAACGTCCTTTACTCTATCAGGTGAGGGAGAGAGGGGGAGGGAGGGGGAGGGAGAGAGGGAGGGGGAATGTCCTTCACTCTATCAGGTGAGGGAGAGAGCGGGAGGGAGGGGGAGAGGGAGGGAGGGGGAATGTCCTTTACTCTATCAGGTGAGGGGGAGAGGGGGAGAGGGAGGGAGGGGGAAGGTCCTTTACTCTATCAGGTGAGGGAGAGAGGGGGAGAGAGGGGGAGAGGGGGAGAGGGGGGAGACAGAGAGGGATATGAAATAATAGGAGATATGTTAAAGATGTTAAATGAGAAGTTAAAGACAGAGAGAGATATAGTGACAGTGAAGAAGAGAGATAGAGGGAGGTAGGAGGGAGATGAAGAGAGAAAGGGGGAGGTGAGAGGGAGATGAAGAGAGAAAGGGGGAGGTGGGAGGGAGATGAAAAGAGAGTGGATGTTTCTGAGCTGATCTCAGCCGTGCAGGACAGCAGAAAGCTGATTGGGTGTGTGTGTTCTTTCAGACTGACGTTAACCCTCTCCTGTCCAATGGACCTGAAGAACTTCCCCATGGATGTTCAAACCTGCATCATGCAGCTGGAGAGCTGTGAGTTCACACACACACACACACACACTCACACGCACACATGCACTTACACACTCTCACCCAGACACTCCCCTAATCACATACACACACACACTCACACATGCACATAAACACTCATCCAGACACTCCCCCATACAGATACACACACACACACACACACACAATCAGACGCAGGATCCAGCTTACACACAGATCCCTCCCCCCCCCCCAACCCCCCCCCCCCCCCCCCCCCCCCCCCCCCCCCAGACCAAAGTCCAACAGCAGGTTACGTAAGAGCAGTCCAGTCAAATAGAAGCAGGTCAGCTTCTACAACAACCAGGTCATTAACTGATAATGAAAAGTGTAATGAACTTACCATGTCTGTGTCTGTGAGAGAATGGCCTGGATGAGCAAGTGTGTGTGCATCTGTGAGCATTAGTGTGTGTGTGTGTGTCTGTGAGGGAATTATCTAGTGAGCCAGAGTCTTCAGTTAAGGTAAAAAAGACTTCTGGAAAACAATCCAGTACAATAGATTTGAATATAACCCAGTGTGTCACTGTGTGCTGCTTGCATTGTCCCAGTTTTCACCTCTCTTCCCATCTCCCCCATCCACCATGACACTGACCGTAAGGAGATATGTGTCCTGCCGGGGTCCTACACACAAACACAATTCATCTCCTCATGCCCCCATGGCTGTGTGTGTGTGTGAATGGCTGTGTGTGTGTGTGTTTGTGTGCATGGCTGTGTGTGTGTGTGTGTGTGTGAAGGGGGAAAAGGCTTTTAATCTAGACCCTCTGTCCCAGCACTTTGTCCCTATTTGTCTCTCTCCAGTGAAAACATCCCTAAAAGAGAGAGGGTGGGGGGGAGAGAGAGAGGGGGGAGAGAGAGAGAGTGGGGGTAAGAGAGAACAGGGAGGGGGGGCGTGGGGGGGAGAGGACCCACAGCGCTGGTAGCTCAGGACACACTGTCACATCCCTCCCTGGAGCAGAAGGGGACAGACTGGTACAAGAATACTCTTCGACCACACACACACAGATACACACACACAGACACACACACACACCGACACACAGACACAGACACACACACACACACACAGACACACACACAGACAGAGAGATGCAGAGCCCACGGCAGGCAGCACTCTGTTTACCCAGATCATACATATCAACTTTGTTTGGTTGCTTTTACACCAAAAAGCCTTGTCCTGCACCCTACAAAGGCTCCACAGATGGAGAGATGGAGAGGAAGGGTGAAATAGAGAGAGAAGGATGAGGAGGGTGGCTGAAGGAGAGGTGGGGATGGAGAAACAGAGACAGAGGTGTAGACAGACACCAAGAGCTATATAAAGACGCAGGAAACCCTTCTAATTACTCAGTCATAATTTATTCATCTGTTCATACCCTTTCCTTCTCCTCTCCCCCTTCCCTCCTCCTCCTCGTGTTCCCCTCCCTCCCTGTTCCCTCCTCCTCTATGTCCCAAAGGGAGCGTGAGTGGTGCAGTCTAACGCCTGGAGTCCCCAGTTGCCCTCATTTATTAGTTCATACAGGAGTTAATCTGCTCCGAGACCATCCCAGCAATCAGCCTGGCTCTGGCCCATTCCAAGGGCTAGCCTGGTCCCTTCTCTAGTACACCGACCAGGGTCGAAATAAAAGGAGACCAGGGTTTGTGGTTGTAGTCTAATCTGAATGGACAACGTACTGTTCGAAAAATTACATTGGACGATTAGTCACGCTGAGGTCAGTTTGAGTCATACTGCAGAGTCATCCGCTCAGATACCCCGTCATCTTCCTCTCCTCCTCTTCTTTCTTCTTTTCTCTCCTCCCTTCTACCGCTACTCATTTTTCTACAGTTTCTGCTCCCTCCCACCCTGAGGCACAAGCGGGAGAGAGCTGAGCGAGAGAGAGGGAGTCAACAGAAAGGCAGCGAAGAGAAACAGAAACATAGGAGATACAGGCAGGAAAAGAGCAAGAGCAGAATGAGAGAGAGAGAGAGAGAGAGAGAGAGAACAGAGGCTGGTTGTTTGAAGTAAATGTGACATGACTCTTCCAGCCAGACTTTATTTTTAGTATCTTCAGTAAGACGATTCTACACCTCTGGAGTTCCGTCTCCATGGTTATAAATCCCGTCCCTTCCTCCTTCTCTCCTTCTCTATTTCCCTCTCTTCTCCTCCCCTCATCCTCCTCTCCTCACCTCGTTAATCAGACCAGTGTTTGTCAGATGTCTGTTATTCTATTCACGCTAAAGGCTTCTACTGATGGTGCTCTATTACCTGACGTCTCGCTCAAACAGACATTAGAGCCTCTCCATAATAAGTATATTGACTCACTGGCCTGAGCTAAATGAACATCATTGATTTCCTGTCCAATAAGAAGATTGTCCTGCGTTCTGGATAAATCCACGTTCTATAACAAGACGTTGTAATGAAGACTTCTATTAATGAATGCACACAATGCAAATCCTTCTTTCATGCTATGGCGATACATGACGGTGCTGACTCATGTCCCGCCACTCTCCCCTCCTCCAGTTGGCTACACCATGAACGACCTGATCTTTGAGTGGCAAGAGAACGGACCAGTCCAGGTGGCCGATGGACTGACCCTCCCACAGTTCCTCCTCAAGGACGAATCGGATCTCCGATACTGCACCAAGCACTACAACACAGGTAGGATCCTGGGGGCGGTCACTCGAGACGTTATCAACCAATCAGCATGCACCTTCATCTTCAACCAGCTGTGAATTATTTTCTCTAATTTGGCCAGTCTGCATGGCCTCAAGTCTTCCATGTGTCATGTTTAACTATGTGTCCTGTAAATGTGTGTGTGTTTGTGTGTGTGAGGTGAATTTATGGAGGAAACGAGTTGCATGTTTCATGAGCTGTCATGTCCATGTTTCTGTATTCCCTCCATCCCTTCCTCCTGACTCCATCCTTTCATTTATCTCTCCATCCATCCTCCCTCCATCCAAGCTCTTTTACCTGAACAGAGCGGGGGAGAGAGGGAGAGAGAAAGAAGGTGGAAGGTGGAAAACGAGAAAGAGAGAGAGATGGATAATTGGCGTATAATTGCAAAATCTTGTTTTCGCTCCTTTCGCTTCCTCAATTATGCATCCATCCATCCCTCCATACCACCATCCTGCCATCGCAGACGCCTGCACTCCTGTGAATATAGAGAAGCTGAACGCGATCAGCTGGTAAAAACAAGCTGACACAATCTCACACTTCATCAATCCACACACACACATTACACACTAACACAGGTCACACTCTATGACTGAGTTTTTCCTTCGAGACATTTTTGACTTCAGGGCAAATGTCTGTTCAACTTGGTTGGAGAGAGACAGAGATGAAGAGAAGCTGGGGGGTGGGGGGGGGGGGCAGAGGGGCAGAGGGGGAGACAGCCAGTGTTCTGTGATATTGATTATTTGATTGACAGGTGCTCCCTGAGGTGGCATGTGGTAGCACACACACACACAAATGCTCACACACACACTTACTCACACACATGCATACCTAAGATGTGGCATAGGATGAGGATTACAACCGTGACCTGACCAGGATGTAACGCGCTGCATTAACCAAGCATAGGCTTCCCTGCTCAGAATGTTGCCCCTGTGATCCGGCCCTGTATAAAGAGGAGGAAAATGGATGGATGGATAACGTAGAATGCTACATGTCTTAGAGGGAAGGAGGGCTGAAAAAGTGATGGGAGGGATGCTACCATGTTGTGATTTGACATGTCACAAACCCCTCAAAGTTAGTTCAGTACATTCGGTACACTACTACTCTCTCTCTGTCTCTCTGTCTCTGTAGCTCTCTCTTTCTTCCTCCCATCCTCCCCCCTCCTTTCCTCACCTATCTCTCCCTTCCTCATCTCTCTCCCCCAGTCATGTACTTGTTAGCTGTGGTCTGTCTTCCGTGAGGTTCTCCTGTGGTCCTCCAGGCTGTCACTCACACAGACCTGCTGTGGGGTCTCCCAGCCATGGCTGCAAGGGCCAGGGTGGTCAGCGTCTGCATGTGTCTAAACAGCCACATACTCACCGTTAGCATTTAATAGTCAGGCCTTGTTAGATCACACACACAAACACACACCTCCCTGAGTGTCTAAAAGTTTCTCATCAGGTCACCGCCTCAATGGTGACAGCCCAGTCTGCGTGTGTGTGTGGGTATGTGTGTGTGTGTGTATGTATGTGAGTGGGTGTGTGAGAGAGAGAGATTTAACAAGGCACGGCCAACAAAGGCTGATGCTAGTCTTACCAGACCCTCAGCCTCCCCCCTCCCCCAACCCCCCAGGTGAGACAGTAACCCTAACCCTCTGCCCCCCCACCCCCACCCCCCCAGGTAAATTCACCTGTATCGAGGTGCGTTTCCACCTGGAGCGTCAGATGGGCTACTACCTGATCCAGATGTACATCCCCTCCCTCCTCATCGTCATCCTGTCCTGGGTGTCCTTCTGGATCAACATGGACGCCGCGCCCGCCCGTGTAGCCCTGGGCATCACCACGGTGCTAACCATGACAACACAGAGCTCCGGCTCCAGGACATCCCTTCCTAAGGTCAGCCAATCAGGCTCAGCCCTGGACATGTCGGTCATTCGGATGGGATAGAGGAGGAGGGTGTGTGTGTGTGGGGGGGGGGGGGGGGGGGAGGGGGGCACCCTAGAGTCCTTCGCTGTGTGTGTTTGCGCCGCACGTCCATGACAGACACATGGTCTGCCTCTGCGCCGTTTTATGTAACTCCATGTAGAACGCTGCCACATTACAGCTGACACCGAACGCGTTTCTGGGTGTGTGTGTGTGATGTGTAGATCACGCATAATCTCTTCTGGATCACCCGTAATCTGTTCACACCCCACTGCTGTAGGGTTCCTGAGTTCACTCTATAGAGAACTGCCTGTCTATGTGAGAACCTCTGAATGGGTGTGTGTGCGTGTGTTCAGGTGTCCGATATATGTTTACATTTAGTTATTTAGCAGACGCTCTTATCCAGAGCGATTTATAGCTAATATGGGGAAGTGCCTGGCCCAAGGACACAACGCCGGGAATCAAACTCGCAACCTTCCGATCACTAGCCCAACGCCTTAACCGCTGAGCCACGTGACTCCCCACACAATATAAAAGCAATAGATATCAGAAAGCTGTATTTGTTATGATGTACCTATTTACATGTGTGTGTGTGTGTTCAGGTGTCCTATGTGAAGGCTATAGATATCTGGATGGCCGTGTGTCTCCTGTTCGTCTTTTCCGCTCTGCTGGAGTACGCCGCCGTCAACTTCGTCTCCCGGCAACACAAGGAGCTGCTGAGGTTCCGTCGCAGGAGGAAGAAGACCAAGGTACGAAACATCGGAACATTTGAGAATACTGGAAGGGTTAGGATTGGAGATTCTAAATTGATGGTCGTTGGGATTCGACAGATTAAATCCGAGAGCTCTAATTACAGCCAGGCCGGCAGACTTCTAGACGAAAAGCAACGCCGCCACCTTGTGGCCACAGGCTGGAACTGGAGGCATCGGATGTGGGAGGGAAGGGGGGCGGTGTTGGGGAGAGGGGGGGGAGCTGTCCTGTCTGACAAGCTCAGTGCCCCTGCATGAACTCTGTCTCTGGCATGACACACGTATCCATGAGCTCTTTACTTATTTAACCATCACGTCTCTGCCATGACAGCACGTCCAGCCCGTGTCTACTTGTCGTTCTCTCTGCCTGCTCGTCTGCCTCTTTACCTGTCTCTTGTCTGCTCATCTCACGTCTTCTAATGTGTTGTGTGGATGTGTCTGCATGCTGCCTGTGCCGCCCCCTGCTGGTCGTGCTGGGTTTAGGGTGAGGGAGAAGCGGAGGGTTGTGGAGGAGGTTCTAGAGGTCCGGTGGACCCCTGTGAGCTGGCTGAGTCCCTCCGTCATAATAATGGCCTGAGGAATCCAGAACCCCTCTACGGTTCTATGGGGAACATCTATGGTTCATCCTACACCCGGGTAAACTACATGTGTTTCTCCTCAGACCAGAGGTCAATCCTGAGTGATTTCACAACTCCTCCGTGCTCTCTGTCTGTCCTTCCTTTTCCTCCTCACCCTCTTCTCTCTACATCGTTTCCTCCCCTGTTCCTCCTTTCCTCTCTTTTCATTTTCCCCTGCTCTCCTGACACCCTCCCCCCTCTGCCTCCCCACTTTTACAGCATGCCGGTTTGCATTTCCCCCCTACAGCGTGTCTGAGAACAAGAGAACAAAACTCTTTCTTCTCCGTTGTGTTCTTCTCTGTCCCCCCCCCCCACCCCCCCCCCAGCTCTCCTAATGTCGCAGACAGCTCTGGACTTCGTCCAGCTTGCTGCTCTCTCCCACGCAGAACTGCTTCACTTGTGTCTCTTACCTTACATACCTCAACGACATCGTATCAGTGGAATCCTTTTTAGCCAGTTTAATGCTCCCATGGCGCCTGCTAATGTTTCAATGTTTCAACTGTTCTGATGAGAAGTGATATTTTGTTGTGGGAATGTTAAGGTTAACTGAGCTGAGAACGTTTAGTCCCAGAAATGAAAAATCATCACACATAGAGATACAAAATGTAATAATTCAGGCCAGTAGGTTGAAGGCAGACACACTCTGGCTGACAGGATACTGGAGGAGAGGATGGGAGAAATGTGTGTTTAACTGTTGCCAGGTCACCCTGTCCTTTTTGGAAACCCTCAAGCTGAGAAATTGAGGGTTATAGAGGAGGGGTAGGAAGTGGGGAGGGAAGAGATGATAAGCAGGACAGTGTGTATCACGCGACTCCTGACCTTTGTGTATCCTGTCCAGGAGGAGGACGTGCGTGAGAGTCGACTAAGCTTCACTGCCACGGCAACCTCTGCCCCTGGCAAAGAGGGCGCTATCGCCAAGACGACCTCTAACAATGCCGCCACTACTGCGGGACCCACGACAACCGGTGCAGGGCCTACTGCAACCGGAGGAGGGGGCGGGACCGGCCCCGGGTCCAAGTCCCACGAAGAGATGAGGAAGCTGTTTATCGACCGAGCCAAGAAGATCGACACCGTCTCCAGAGCTGGATTCCCATTGGCCTTCCTGTTCTTCAACATCTTCTATTGGGTCCTCTACAAAATACTGAGACATGAAGACTTCAACAAACCCTAGATCACTGCAGGACAGAGGGGGAGGATGGGGAGGTAGAGAGAGGAGTCTTGGGGGGGGGGGGGAGGAGGAAGAGAAAGGAGATAAAAGAGAGGATGAGGGACACTTGGAGACTATCTAGGTAGGGTGAGGAGGAGGTTGGGAGGTGAAACACAGGACAGAGCCCTCTGATACAGTCCCATGACTCCCGCCTGCCCTCCTAATCCATTCTCAGCCCACACAAACACACAGATACAAACATACACACACATATTTTTTCTGCAGCTCAGCAGATGTTTTGTCAGACCCTCTGGACAGAGTGACCCTGACGAGGGTTTCCGTGGAAACGCATAGGTGCATTGGGGTCACAACCCCCCACTAAAATCCTCCCCCTGAGGACTAAGTGACTAACTGCCCAAGCATACAAGACGTTTACGCCTCAGCTACAATAGAGAATTAGTTGAGTGACCATTTACCATTGAAACAAAATAGCAGAGTAGCATTCAAAACTAGCTTTGGTAAAAATCGAGTAGAGATATTTTGGTTTTACCACCAAACTGACAGACCAAATTCTCAACACTGCCACCGGCTGTCTCAGAAAACAAAAACAACAAAATAATACGACAGAAAACAATAAATATACTCCAGAATTCCACAGTCACTCGCTATGCAAATGGGAAACAATGACGAGCCAGCCCAACAAACCCCAAAGATACTGTTGAACAGCACGCGCACACACACTCACATATTCACACACGCATGCAAACACACGCCTCCTAATCACTGTTTGTAACACTGTGTCTTACAGCTCTACTGCCAGTCATGACATTGTTTCTTCCAATGGGGTTAGATCCCCCCCCCCCCCTCCCCCCTCTCCCTCACCCACACACACCACAAAGGTTTACCTGCAGTCCCCTGATGGACACACAGATTAGTGTTCCCATGAGGTTAAAACTGACTGGTCTGGTACCTGTTCTTTGGTTAGGCGACAAAGTTAATGTACTAAGAAAGATTACAGACATTAAGTTATTATAAGTAACAGAGTTGTATACATTGCTTGACTGAAAATATTATTTAAGTCGTAAATGATGGTTATATCATTGTTATTTTTTAAAGAGGGTATATTCCATACAGTGTGATTTTTTATATATATATGTGATATTCCATACAGTATTGTTTTCTTTGGGTTGAAGAAAACGGATGTGAAAGTGTGCGTCACATGCTGGGCATTTAACAGGGGTTCTGTCACATACGCAATCAGTATCCAGTTTCACCACAGAGAGCTCACTGCCTGACACACCTGTGTTTCCAGAAGATTCTTCTCCCTGAGTAGAATCTCAAAAGACAGTGAGGATCAAGGTTTTTCTTCTGACTGTGCCACATGTGACCAAGGGATCTGACCTGGATAGGTATCAGGTACCAGGTACCCAGATAGCTAAGGGGGCAGGTATCAGGTACCAGGACCAGTTCCCATGTGTACACATGACTAGCCGTGCTTTCTTCCATGCGACAGGACATGTTTCTTAACAAGCTTCCCCAAATCTACAGATTTCAATACCCACCTCTTCACATCAGTGTTTGACACTATTGTACACACAGTAGGAAACCAGGAAGTCTATTTATTGTACATTTACATGATAAAATCATTTATTTTGTACCAAAAAAACAGACACTAAATGTTTTGCATGATGATATTAATGTATTCTTTTTTGGGGCGATGGGGGGGGGACAATGTTGAACATGTTTGTGTTGTGCTGCTGTGAACTGGGTTGAGAGGGCACACACACACACACGCGTGTGTGTAAACACATGCTGTCTTTGTGTACATCTGTAAATACTTTTCATATCTGAAATAAAGCCACTGCTGGAGGTCGAGGAAAGGCGGTAACTGGTCAATAATGTACAGCAGAGGACACTTCTACACCCACAATGACACATTGAGATTGTATGTGCTTGATTGAAGTCAGACAAAACTAAGAGTTACCACACACACAGACCCACACATGGAACAAACATCCTCTTAACCAAAGGTACATTGCTTCACCTGTCAGGTGACTTAGGGGACAGTTTACAAAAGGCTGCTGGTTTGAATCTGAAGTTGAGGGTGAAGCTTTCTTTGCCAAACTGTGGTAGGTTGGCAGGTTAATAGACTACAGTCTTTACTCAACCAGGAGGAAGTGTAAATCAGTAGACTTCTCTCTACCTCCCCCCTCCCCTCTCTCTCTCTCTCTCTCTCGTTCTCGCTTTGTGGGAGGGCAGGTATGACAACTTGAAAGACGAGACGCTGCAATTATCCGCGGGAGTTTATTTAGCAGATCCACCACACGCCGCCCCCTCGTGACGGCTAATCCAGGGGTACATAGGTAAAGTCCCGCAGCGACGTTCCGCAAAACAATCGTACCCAGGATGGCGCTACGCGGAAAAGTGGCGTTGGTCACCGGCGGCGCGCAGGGCATCGGTTGTGCTGTCGTGGAGTCAATGCTAAAGAATGAGGCTAAGGTAAGTAACTTTGTTAATTCCTTAACAAACCGGTTGTTTTATGACTTTGTGTTGCGCGTGTTCTTTCCACGCTCGCGGCTTTGTCGTTTGATGCGTCACGCGGAGGAAGATTTCACTAAAGGAAGCGTTTTACAACCTTCTGACATTTAAATAATTAAACTGGACATGCATGCATGATTGTATGTGTATCCACAGGTCTCCATAGTGGATGTAAATCAAGAGGTAGGGGAGAAGTGTAAAAATCAGATGGACGAGAAGTTTGGAGTCGGTAACTGCAGCTTCATCCAGTGCGACGTGACGGACGCAGCAAATCTTCAAGGTGATGAGAAAAAGCTAGTTTTTTTTTAAAGAATTGTCTTTTCGCAGCAAAAATTCTCAATGCATTGCGATCGAGACTTCTAGAGAGTTTCTGACCGTGCGTAGATTTGGCTAAGTGCTCTCAATTGAACCAACCTATCCGCTGTTAACACGTAACTTTTCAACATAGTATATAGAGAATATGTTGCTTTTAAAAGGCATTTCAAACAGCCCCCAGGCCATAGCACAGGAATGTCTCCAATCTGCGCTAGTATCATATATTCTTTGCGCAGTTTATGTAGGACTATGGTCAGAATTTGCTTGGAGAGAAGGTGGGACACCTGTAGAAACACGGATAAAGAAGAATATTTGGAAACTGTCCACTGGTGTAAATATGAACTAAATCAATATTACGCCACCAGTAGCTCACATACCTTTGGAAGTTTAATAAAGCTAGCACAAGCTGTACTACAACGCTATAGAGTAGGCTGGGCGGTTAGGGAATCAGGCTAGTAATCGGAAGGTTGCCGGTTCGATCACCGGCCATGCCAACATGACGTTGTGTCCTTAAGCAAGGCACATCACCCTACTTGCCTCAGGGGGGAATGTCACTGTACTGGCTGTATGTTGCTCTGGATAAGTGCGTCTGCACTAATGACACCTGCTTCCTCTGTTCTCCTACAAGAGGTGATACAGGGAGGGAGGAGTTGAAGGAGGCGCAGCTATAATTGATGGTTGTTGGGAGGAATGTTTGTGTAACGGCAGGTGAATGCAAATACTGACTAGTTATACTGTCTCTGGGTTGAGACAAAACTGTTCTGCCAGTTTAAAAACAAATACTCCCGTGTCCCATGAAGTCACCGTGTTAGTCACCTTTACAATGATATGGATGCGGTATCAGCTGAGTAACCGAGTCACGTTTTTCCAGTCAGTCCTGACATGATTTTGTAGGTTCACCAACACGCACATCTGTCTCTTCCTGACGCGTCTTTGCTGTCCTAGCCATCACCTCCTCCTCCTCTTCATCATTGGAGGAACATGAATAATGTGCTACCTGAAAAAAAAACAAATTGGGATCCATGTAGTATGGATTGTGCTTACTGACAACAACCCTCCCTCCCTCAGAAGCCTTTCAGAGCACAGTGGATCAGTTTGGGCGTCTGGACATCGTAATCAACAATGCTGGCATCAACAACGAGAAAAACTGGGAGAAAACCATTGAGGTTAACCTTGTGAGTCACACATCTTAGTTACTATGAGTTTCACAGTGTTCCCCCTAGTTACTATGAGTAGTAACATGCAGACCAGGGCAAATGTTTTCCCCCTAAAATGAACGCTACACTAACCAACTTTTGATTGCTATGCAGGTGAAGTCAGACTGGCCTGCAGTAATGTGTCTGCATCTGGACATAAAACTGAAAATGTCTCAGTGGCACTAGACTATGACTGCTAGTCATACAGATAAACACAAACAAACACACAGATCAGATAGGCGGTTGATAGACGGTCATGCTCTAGTTCCACAGACTATTCGGTAGTTTTCTACCAGTGAACCTAGTATTTGTGTGTGTGTGTTTCTCTCCCTCCAGACATCAGTGATCAAAGGAACCTACCTCGGTCTGGAACACATGAGTAAAGAACATGGGAAACAGGGCGGAGTTGTCATCAACGTGTCTTCAATGGCAGGTAGGACTGATCTGTCTGAACCTTGAGCTGGTCTCTCTGCACCCTGAGCTGGTCTCTCTGCACCCTGAGCTGGTCTCTGCTGCACCCTGAGCTGGTCTCTCTGCACCCTGAGCTGGTCTCTACTGCACCCTGAGCTGGTCTCTCTGCACCCTGAGCTGGTCTCTCTGCACCCTGAGCTGGTCTCTGCTGCACCCTGAGCTGATCTCTCTGCACCCTGAGCTGGTCTCTGCTGCACCCTGAACTGGTCTCTGCACCCTGAGCTGGTCTCTCTGCACCCTGAGCTGGTCTCTCTGCACCCTGAGCTGGTCTCTCTGCACCCTGAGCTGGTCTCTCTGCACCCTGAGCTGGTCTCTCTGCACCCTGAGCTGGTCTCTGCTGCACCCTGAACTGGTCTCTGCTGCACCCTGAACTGGTCTCTGCTGCACCCTGAACTGGTCTCTGCTGCACCCTGAACTGGTCTCTGCTGCACCCTGAACTGGTCTCTGCTGCACCCTGAACTGGTCTTTCTGCACCCTGAGCTGGTCTCTCTGCACCCTGAGCTGGTCTCTGTTGCACCCTGAACTGGTCTCTGCTGCACCTTGAGCTGGTCTCTGCTGCACCCTGAACTGGTCTCTGCTGCACCCTGAACTGGTCTCTGCTGCACCCTGAACTGGTCTCTCTGCACCCTGAGCTGGTCTCTCTGCACCCTGAGCTGGTCTCTCTGGACCCTGAGCTGGTCTCTCTGGACCCTGAGCTGGTCTCTCTGGACCCTGAGCTGGTCTCTCTGGACCCTGAGCTGGTCTTTCTGCACCCTGAGCTGGTCTCTCTGCACCCTGAGCTGGTCTTTCTGGACCCTCAGCTGGTCTCTCTGCACCCTGAGCTGGTCTCTCTGCACCCTGAGCTGGTCTCTCTGCACCCTGAGCTGGTCTTTCTGGACCCTCAGCTGGTCTGGGACACAACCTACTCATGACAAAGCCAGTGCCAGTGTATCACAAGGCACAAATGTACAGAGAGAGTACCTGTGTGTCAACTGTCAGTTTAAGACGATCCCCCGTACAGTAAACTCCCAACTTTCCTATCTCTCTCTTTATACACACCCCATTCCAGCTCCGTCAACATCAGAGTTTTAAGGGACAGCCCGCTCTATTTCTCCTTGCCCACTCCTCCTGCTTCTCAGCTCTTAGCAAAGGTTGAGCTGCAGTTGGTCTCTGCTTGGCCTGGGCTACATAGGAGCATAGTTTGTGTGTTGTGTGTTCAGCTGTGTGTGTGTGCTTAGAAGTGTTAAGGAGAGAGAGATGGTGTTGTTGTTCACCAGTCCACTGCTGAACAACAGCACCGTATCTCTCTCCTTAACACTTCTGGGAGTCAGGGGCCGTCTGGAGCAAACATGTCTGGACACATACACACACACACACACACACACACACATACGAACAACAGGGAGCTACATACTTGTACGCACACACATATAACAGGTAACCACATGTCTGGACACACTTGCATACACACAACAGGGAGCAACATACACATTATTTAATCTTCACACACTCTACCTTTAATCCCTCAGCTCTCCAGTTCAGCCAAGGTTCTGAGGAAGTCTGACATGTAAATATTTAAAGTCATAGAGTTGGACTGATCAAAAAGGCTGGGGGCCTGTTCAGCTTGTCAGACAATAGTCCTAAACACCTTCTCCCAGACTGACATTTACATTTACATTTGGTCATTTAGCAGACGCTCTTATCCAGAGCAACTTAAATAAATTTACAGGGACATTCCCCCTGAGGCAAGTATGGTGAAGTGCCTTGCCCAAGGACAAAATGTCATGTTGGCACAGCCAGGATTCGATCCCGCAACCTTTTTGATTACTAGCCCAAGTCCTTCACCGCTCAGCCACTTGACACCCACGGCAGGTCTGAAAAAGCTTCACAGGGTCACTGCTGCTTCTAGACAGGAACAACATGAATCCTAGAAAGAACAAACAGGCATCCAGACAGCTAACCACAGTTATTTATGGTAATCTTGAAATTTCCGGTTGTCCAACCAGCTGTGACAATCAGCCTCATCTTGGCAGTCTCATAACATCTCATTTTACACATATTCTCTCTTTTCTAATCGGTCCTCTCACGCACACTCCCAGACATTGTATGGGCCAGGGAGAAGATAGATGAAAGGAAAGATAGATGAGTTCAAAACAGAAGCACATATGTGCTGCTGTGCTGTGAGAAGGTGTGTGTGTGTGCTGTGATGAGGCTTGGTAAACATAAATCCTGTTTCTGTACAGATGCACCTCCAGTAACTCCTCCTCTTTGGTTTACTGTCTCTCTAGCATTCTTTCACTCCCCTCACCAGCCTGTGTACACAGCCACCAAGCATGGAGTAATAGGCTTCTCCAGAGCAATGGCGGTGAGAGATACACACACACACGCATGCTCGTCTCTCAGGTAGCACAGACACATGTTGGGACATGCCTGTGTGTGTGTGTGCGTGTGTGTGTATGTTAGGACGCCTCAGAACATGGTGACTATGGGGTGAGGATCAACACTCTGTGCCCAGCCTTCGTGGACACGCCCCTGCTACGCTCTGTAGAAATGGAGGAAAACATGGGCAAGTTTGTTAAGTTCAAAGATGACTTCAAACACCGGATGCACAAGTTTGGAGTCCTGCAGTAAGTAAACCATGAAAGGGAAAATGGCTGTAGAGGAGAGTGTTTGTGCGGACCATGAATGAATGTAATCATCTTTATTCTGATGTATAAACATACCTACCCTCCTACCCCCATCCTCCAGACCAGCTCTGGTTGCTGAGGGGATGATGATGATGATCACAGACAGCGGTCTGAATGGAGCAGTGATGAAGATCACCTGTTCTAAAGGGATCCACTATCACACCTACGAGCCCCTGTCAGCCTGAACACCCTCACCCACCCTCGTCTCTCCAGATTACTTCCCCACTGGGTTACTGCTGCCAGACACGCAATGGAGCGTGCAGGAAGTCTATGATGGTGCTAAATTCGCCCATGAAGAAGAGTTAGTCTGCTTTTGGACCAACCACACACTCAGCATTGCTTCCTCTTCCTTAATAAGTAAATGGAGACGGCTGCAATTATTAAATCCTTCCATTTGATTGGACCAGATCATATTCTGGCTGTTCTGGTTATCATGTTTGTTGTGTTTACATCTTAGAATGTACAGAAATTGTTTTAAAAATGTTAAATGAGTGTTTGTCCCTGTATATATGTAATTATATATACTTAACTGTTTTAATCCCATAAAAATAAACTAGCATAAACTAGTCATTTCTCTGTGTTTTATCGTTCCTAGTAGCTGAAGCTGGAGTGAGGTATATCCAACATGGGTAACATTTGTGTGTGTTAGGGAGGAGGAAGTGGCATATTGCATTAGGACTGTGATAACAGGCTGGTTCAAGACATGAAACTGACAGACACACGCCCCCCTTTTTTATCTGTCTCTTCCTCCTGATACTGACTGGTTGCGGAGCGGAGCAAGAGATGACACCATGTAATTACCAGCACAACACTGACAGCGAGGCTCAGCTGACACACACACATCGTGGGGCACAAAGAGTTGAGCTGTTGTTGAAGTTTTCTGACGGGAGGTCACGGCAGTTTAATCTGTTAGGTAAATATTCACCGAGGCAGTCAGTCAACACACCCTCCTCTCCTTCCACACACACGCACACACACACAGACATACATACTGATGTGCCTCCCTATGGGCTGAACAGGATCAGCGTCACAAACGTACACATGCAGACCATCAGTGTGGCCGTATCTGTGCAGTGGTCAACTTTCCCAGCATTGTGGCTGAGAACTCAGATTACATCATTTTTTGGAAATAATTAGGGAGTCAGGTGGCTCAACGGGTTAAGGCATTGGCCTCTTGATCTGAAGTTTGTTAGTTTGATTTCTGGCTGTGGCTATGTGACTTTGTGTTCTTGGGCAAGGCACTTCACCCTACTTGCCTCAGGGGGATCGCCCCTGTACTTCCTGTAAGTCGCTTTGGATAAAAGTGTCTGCTAAATGAATATTTATTTATATGATTGACAGGCTGACATCTTAACATCTTGAGAGGACGGAGTTGGGGAAGCACATTATATCCCAGCATCCAGCTGTGGAATTGTGTACATACACTTGTGTTTGGCAGAGATGGACAGAAAAGTGCTTGTGGGTCCAAGTAATATAAACAACTTTAACCGGCCATGATCTCACAGGGTCTGTGGGGCCTGAGCCAACTGTGTGTTAGTGAGTGTGTGTGTGTGTGTGGGGGAGTGTGTGTGTGCGTGTGCGGGTGTGTGTGTGTGTGTGTTTGTGTGTGAGAGAGAGAGAGAGAGAAAGAGAGAGAGAGAGAGAAAGAGAGAGAGAGACAGAGAGAGAGAGAGAGAGAGAAAACTCAATCTCCAGTTGTCAGCTGCCATCACTTAACCTATTGGCGCTTATGCGTTGTGATTTTCTGCCATGTTCTCGGACGACAGAATGGTGCACTTTAGTCAGACATACACAAAATGAATCCAATCGATAGCCAGAGAGTTTTTGTATTATTATTGCTAGTTTAAGATCCGTATATGTTTATTGTTTGCACCATCCTGCTACACTTAATTCAGTGTATGTGCAAACTCATATAGCAAATAAACCAAGTGCATGTATGCTTTTTACAAAAAAACAGGAACTATGATCTGCAACTAATTCAAAGTGGTCGTAACAGGCCTCCCTGTGTGTTGCAATTAGTCAGTGCGACGGCATCACAGTTCCTCATCTATACTGGCCGCTTCTGCGTTCGCGTCAACACCGAATATTGTGTGATGAGGACATATAAAAGCCCTGCTTGCGTGTAGTTTGGACATTCCAACCAAAAAACAAGGCAATCGAATTGCATTTTAGCCGCGTCACACACGTCCAGTCGCTGTTTTTCTTGACTTCGTCGAACCTTACAGCAATGTTCTGTGGAAGACCGTGCACATACTCACTAGACACGCTCGCGTTAATGTGGTTTGTTTTTAACAGAACACGTGCGCAAAAACATTTCCTTGAAAGTGAGCTACTTCCGGTAATAATTCACTGGGTGCTGCAACGTGGCAAACCGCTAAATTGGTAGTCATGACTAATGCAATGATGAGTGATAATGCAATGACTAATGCAATTATGAGTGATAATTATTAAACATTTCACACCTTAGTGGGGTTCATGACCTGGGTGTCTCACTTCAAGGTGGCAGGTGGTGACAGTGTCATACTCCCTGTGTTTCCCACAGTGCCAGACCCAAACCATCTCACAGGAAATTGTGTCTGGAAGATCGCCTGTTTGCTGCAGCTGGATCATAGGTGGTTCTCCTAATTCTGCAGCAATGTGTAATTATATAATATAAAATTGTTCTCTATTTTAGGTTCCTCATTGGCTGTTATCTGATTTAACCACCCAGGAGCTCAAATCTTTGTTGCCAGTTTACAAAGATTGGTATGTAGATAAGCGGGCATATAAGAACATCTAAACTGGACACAGATAACATGTGGCCTTCAGGGTCCACAATAAAACATTGTCTACAGTACTTTATGAAAGTGTACTTATGCATGGTTAGGTGTGTGTATGTATGAGAGAGGGAGAGGAAAAGAGAGACAGAAAGAGAGAGAGTCTGAATGGGGATGCCAAGTGAAACAAGTCAGTAGAGCTGGGGGAGATTCAACACTTTATTGCTCAGCTAAAACATCTGAACGTCACACACACACACATCTGGAAACAGTTGCAGCACAGCTAGACGTATCACAGGCTAGCTCAGTGGAGGAAGGACAAAAAAGATAAAGTCAGAGCATCTTGGCACACACAGTACATTGTTGTTAGTGAGTGTGGGATGTGCAGTGCCCAGAAGTGTCCACTAGGGAGAAACAACATAAGAGCAGCAGAGGTGCGCTGGCACCACCTGTTGGTCAAACACACAACACAGATTAGTATTCATACTTTTAAAACTTGATATTTGTATCAACGTATTATTTACCCCATCTATTAAAAACAATTTATTAATACGTGACAGCACATGGGTGAGTCCTCCCTGTCTGTCAGATCCGACAAGGATCAAGGTGAGGACACATAAGCATGTTCTTCAGGATGGAACCTGGATGTTCATTTATAGGTTTACACAATGTTCAGCAGAAACCTGGGTGTTTATCTACAGGGTTCTGTGTTCTTCAGCAGGACACTGAGTGTTTATGTCCAGGGTTCCATGTTCTTCAGCAGGAACCTGGGTGTTTATGTACAGGGATCCACAATGTTCAGCAGGCTGCATGTATCTTTCATCCTGCAAAGATAGAACAGTCAGACCTGCAGCAATCGGCTCATCTGTCTATAAACCTGACTGAACGTGTACCTACATGTTTCGGATTCTCTCCAGTCTCTCCTGTAGGTTCTCTTGCTGGTCAGTGGGACTAGGATGCAGAGGGGGCTCCGGGGCTGGGCTAGGCTTTATCACTTGATCATGGGTCTGGTGTTGGCCTTGGGTTTGGTCCTTGGTAGGGTCAGGGTCTGGTTCAATCTCACCTGAAGAAGGGGATATCCCCGCACATGCCATGGCATCACCTCCTTCTCTAGGGACCAATGAGGAGTTTTTCTGGAGGATCAGAGAGATCATGGATAAGGAGGGGAGAGAACATAGACATTAACCCCTCCAGCTATCCCAGGGCGCATCTGGATTTAGTCAACACACATTGAGGGAAAAACTCTGATGACATACTCTGCTCCACACCTGCTTTACTTCTCACTGTCTATAGGCTCATGGACGATTGGAGCACATTTGCACACTCACGCACACTCACATACACTCACATGCACACACACCTACCAGAGCAAGCTCCAGTTTAGTCTCCAACAGTAGAACTCTGCTCTCCAGATTTATCCAGCTCTGTCTGTTGATAGTGATGGTTTCCTTCCACCCCTTCTCTTTTTTTCCCCTCTCCTTTTCCTCTCTCCGTCTCTCCATGTGTTCTAGACGAGCCTCCAGGGCAGTCAGCCTTTCCAGCCCAGCGAGACACTGCCCCAGCTGGGCCTCCACAGCTGCAAGCCTCCCCTCTTCCTCCTAAACAGATAAATACACATACACACAATTAGCAGACCCAGAGAATGTGGGTGTATGTGTAGGTGTGTAAATATGTGTCTCTGTGTGTGTTGTCATTTTAGGTCTCACTTTAAGACAGTCTCTAGGAGATGTGTCATAGAACTGTTTCTCCTCCTTATCCAGCTCATCATTGGGTAGGGGGTCAGGGTTCAGGGCGGTGGGGGTCAGGGTGGTGGGGGTCAGGGCGGCGGGGGTCAGGGTGACGCCTCCAATGTGGCGCTGAACCAGTGGCCGATCAGAGGACAGCTGAGTGAGAAACAACCAATGACTGAGTGTATCCGAGTATGTGTAAGGGTGGTTTGTATGTCTTTGTGAGTGAGTGAGCACAAGTACATATGTTTGTTTAGTGTGATTATGTATGACTGTGAGAGAGGACCATACTGTCAAGTCAGTAGGCCTGGTTGAAGATGCCTCTCTGGAAGCACCTTCCATTGATAATGACCTCCCTGTCTGGAACGCTGGCCTGCTCTTGGGCTGAAACACACACAAGTTACAAACATGCAACATGCAGATGTCACACATAACAGGATCCTGAGAAGACCAGGGCGTACCTTGGAGCTGGCCTTATGGAGCTCTCTGTGTCTCTGGAGGACGAGGCTGATGATGTCACACAGCAAACACACCTTCCTCTCAGAGAATCCAAACGCTAAGAACTGCTGCTTAGTCAGGCTCGGTTTATAATGGAACTGGTCCCTCAGCACCTGGAGAGAGGAGACAGGGTAGAATTGGAACTGCCAAGGACATTTCAGGTTGACTTAACCAGCTGCACACAAACTCTCTGTCTGTTGGCTCAGATATTGACACTGTCCAATGGCTACAAATTGATCTAAATTATAAACCACATAAACAGTTAGCAATCCACATGACCGTTGGTACGTGATTAAACCTGTGTGTTATATACTCATATGCTGTGCTAACACACACAATGCAGTATGCTATGAGACAGGACAGGCGGTGTTTCATTAGATTAGATAAACCTTTATTTGTAAACGTAAGATGGTCTATAGTTGAGGGGTAGGGTGTGTGTACCTTGTAGACGGTTTCTAGAAACCGCAGGTCGCTCTTCCCAGTCAGTTCGACCCCGAGCCCGACGAGCTGCTCGACCAAGAGCGGAGAGAAGGAGGTGAACACGTAGCTCACTATGGGCAGACAACAGGACGCGTCTCCTGTCGCCAACCTGCACAATCAGTTTGTGATGTTTAACATTTCGATGGTGCTAAAGCTCCCAATGGATAATTACGTATAACCTTGCTAGTATATCCTACTACCAAAGAGTATGGAAAAAAAGTTTTTTACAGTACTAACTAGGTAGCGTAATGTCGGGTTAGCTTCTTACCCGTCGTAGTCCACGTCCCGTGGATACTTCACCGCTCGCAACTGAGAATCTAGTTTGCGAAGACATCCTTTCAGATCGCCGGTAGACATCATTGTATCAGTTGTGTATAGCCTACAATTACATTTTTCGTAGTGATGACTTTGTATTCAGCTTCTACTTTAAGACGATTACGTTACGTTAGCAAACTATCTATTTAGACCCAGACATAGTTCGTGGTTTTTCAGAGGGTCGTTTTGTTTTTGCCGGGAATCAACTGACGTCGCCGCAATTGGTTGCCATGGCGTCTAGTCACAAAAACTCGTCCTTGGATTGAGATACGTACATTCATCCCAACGCAAATTGTGTCTTTTTATACTAGATTATTAAATCGTCTATGTAGCTGGAATATTTAACAAATAATTATTCTCAACTAAATCGTCATTAGATAAAATGTTGGATATTTAGTATCTGGGATTACGATATAAATATTTATTTATGTCGTATGTGCAGTTCATATTTTACCAATGTAGTTACTTGATTCAATAACAACACACGTCAAACTGAACAGCGGGGAGTGCGGATGAGAAAAGAGGAGGGAGTTCACTGGCTGAGTGATGGGAGGATTAGCCGTGTTGTGTGTATGACTGAGGGCTTTTTTTCCTCTTGGACAGTGGGACTATCTTCTATTTCCGTGCGATTTTCGAGGGAGATGGGAGTTTCTGGCAACAGATAAAACGAGTGCCTTTATTCCAACCGAAGCTGTTGACGTCGTAACCGCGGTGCAAGTCGCGGCGGCGGTCGAATCATTCCGTCAAACTCAGGTAGGGGATCTGTGGATCGGGGGATCTATCGTAAGCAATGAAAACAATAGTTTGTGAATGACAACAACTTCAACCAATGGCCGTTCTGCGCGAATAGCCCTCACACGGATTTAGACCAATGGAGCTGACGAAAGGAGAGCAGTTCAAGTCAACCGAGCATGATATGTAAATGTTCCCCCAGACTAGTGAACATAACTTAATGTTGGCGTTTGTTGACGTCTACTGTAAAGATCATGGCTCTCTAAACAGTTTATCCTGTTACACAAACGACCTCTGATGTTGGCGGAGAACGCATTAGTGCTCAGCCTGGCTGGATATATTCAGCCTCAGGAGATTGTCAGGCAGTCTCTGCAGTCGCCTAGCACAGGCTCCTGCGTCCCTACTTTGTCAGTCAGTTCAAAGTTGTGCTCATCGAGCTACTTACGGTTCCAAGCATTCCACAGTAGGGCAACACACACACCTTAGTTGTTAGTTGCAAGAAAGTGTGCATCGGCTGCACTCCATTCAGGGGAATGTTGTAGAGCTGGTCTGTAGTCTTAGGGTTAGGGGTGGAGGGTTCCTGTCAGGGCCAGTAAAAATCAAACACCTGGCTTTGAACAATGAAACTTTGCAGCCAATCATTCAGCCAGCCAGCAAAATCAGATTGGACCAGATCAGCAGGATATTAGCATTTGTAGGACATGGAGCACCCCCACTAACAGACACACATCTTAAGTTAAGATCATCCTTTATTAGTGTCACAATGGAGAAATGTCAGACTTTTCTTAAGTATAAAGTCCAGAGTTTGGTAATATAGCAGGCCTCGGAACCCAAGACTGACAAGTTAGGAACCCTGTGTTGTATGTTCACAGTGAGTTGTGTGTGTACATGTGACTCAGCCGGTTGGCTCTGCCTGTCAGGCCCCAGATGGAATCAGCTGCCCTCACGCTATTGGTTCACAATCAGGCAAGAACTCCAAACAGAGGGCATCATCATTGGCTAGTTTAGGTCAGCACTGATTCAGGGGATTCCCCTGCTAAATTGACCTCAGAGTACAAGCCTCAGACTTAGACCATATTATCTTTGACTCTTGACTTACTACCAGGCCTCGCTGTGTGTTCATGAGCATGTGTGACTGTTCCTTTGTGTGTGTGTGTGTGTGTGTGTGTATTTGTGTGTGTGTAGATGGGTCAGGCTCTGTGGAGACTCCCCCCCAGGCAGCAGCAGGAGCTGCAGGAAGAGTACGAAGAGCATCTCTTCCGCTCCAGAGGAGAAGGAGCGACGCTTGACCCCCCTGAGGGCCCCCTGCCCCCCCACCCATCTCGACGCAGCCCTCACTGCCAGGTACAAGAGCAGCATGTACGCAGCTGGTCTTATACACAACATTCAGGACTTTGCTTCCAGTGTAAACGTGTGTGTCATATCAACACGATAACATCTCAGTCACCCAACAGTGTGTACTGTTCATCCCTTCCACCCCATCTCAACTATCACACACACCTACTGTGTTAAACTGAGGTGGTCTCTGCCCCGTCCCTCCCCAGAGTCCAGGGACAGACATCTACCACCTCCTACGTGCACGGGCGGGACGGGGGGGCAGAGAGCATGGCAGCTTCATAGACCTGGAGATGCTGCCTCCGGAGCTGGGCATCACAATCTTGTCCTACCTGAACCCCACTGACCTCTGCCTGGCCTCCTGCGTGTGGCAAGGCCTGGGCCACGATGAGTACCTGTGGCAGGGGTGAGTACTGGTACATTTGAGATATGTGTGTAGTTTGATACTTTTTCTGAACAATACCCAGCCCTATGTGTGTATACGTATATTTATTTCGTTTTTTTGTTGCTTCTTGTGTAGTTGTTGCTTGCAAGTTCATAAGCTTTACACTATCCTGACGACATTACGCTACTCAGTACATTTGACTTTGACTTACTACCAGGCCTGGACCACAACAAATACTATTACAGTACTACCAAAATACTGCTACAATACTACCAGTTGGTTAGTCTATCAATCCATTTTTATATGTATTCCAAGTAATGAAATGCTTTATGTCTCTGTCCTGCTAGTCTGTGTAAGTCCACCTGGGGGCACTGTTCCATCTACAACAGAAGGCTTCCTGCCGACTTCTCCTACAGGAGACTGTTCCTGCAGCTAGACGAGGGAAGCCTCACCTTCAACCACGACCCTCAGGAGGTAGAACACTCATACATGCGCCTACACACACTTACTTACCTTTAACCATGACTCTCAGAAGGTAGCTTGCTCACCCACACTGGTCTCTGGTTAGGGGTCAGGGCTAGGGGCTGCTGGGGGTTGCCAGTGTGTTCATCAGCAGGATTACTGCTACTACACTCCTTCCACTTAACGGAAACACGATAGCTCTGCTAGAGGTGGGCCTGCTCTCTCTCTGGCTTAAACTGTGTGTGTGTATGTGTGTGTATTTTTTGGTGTGTGTTCATTAGGGCTTTCAACGAATATTCTATATTCGAATATATATTCGAATAGTGTTTAAAAAACGAATTTCGAATATGAAAATGTATATTCGAATGTTAAAAAATAAATACAAAAACAGCGGCAGCAGGCAAGACTGTTTGTATTTGGGACAAGAATCGCAACCTTAAATTTCTTGCACAAAACTTTTAATCAATAATCAGCATTTGTTTATTGTTGTCGTTCATTTACACCGCTATGCGCAGAGCGCGACAGTGCAGGAGAGAGAGAAAGAAAAAGTGCGTGTGTGCGAGCGAGAGGCCAAGGTCTGCGGTCTTGGCCATTAGTTCCATCTACTTATTTTTGTGTAGGTAATATGTTGTTAAATTAACTTAAATATATTACCCATACAAGTAGTTATGTTTCGTTGTATTAATTTGTCCTGTTATTGACGTGCCTAATGCGCAACCGGGAAACTCGAATATATTCGAATATATTGAATACATCTGTGGGGAATATTCGAATATTCGAACATCATTTTTGAGCAGTTTTGACAGCCCTAGTGTTCATGTGTGTGTTCTTCTCTACAGGGCATCAACTACTTCATGTCTAAAGCGATCCTGACTGACCACCCCACAGAGCTGGCCAAGTTCATCTTCTACACTCGCAGACTCAACTGGAAGATGCTCCGTATCTACCTTGACCAGAGGTTAGATGGTGTTTAAGATCATGGTTGTGATGTTGATGTTTGTGATGAAGATGATGTTGGTGATGTTGGTGGTGGTATTGATGAAGATGATGGTGGTGGTGATGATGATGGTGGTGATCTTGTTGGTGGTGGTCGTGATGAAGATCATGGAGGGTGTGTGTGTGTCCTCCCTCAGGAGAGATGTGCTAGATGAGCTGGTGAAGCTCCATAACTTCAGTAACCAGTTCCTCCCCAACGCGCTGAGAGAGTTCTTCCGACACATACATGCACCCGAGGAGAGAGGAGAGTACCTGGAGACCCTCATCACCAAGTTCTCCCAACGCTTCTGCACCTGCAACCCCGGCTTGGTCAGGGACGTGGGCCTCAGCCCTGGTCAGTACTGCAGGGAATTGGGAATTCTGTGGGAGGTCATGTGTAGTTCTGAGGGAAGCCAGCACTCACCACGGCTTAATATTGCTGGCTGCTCATGTTCAGCCAATCCCTAGGCTTAGTGCTGGAGTCTGTTGATTTGTTACTAATCCCCCTTAGAGCCTGACTTTTAACTTGGAAATCTCTCCCCCCCACCCACCACTCCCCACTACCCTCCCAGATGCCGTCTATGTCCTGTGCTACTCCCTCATCCTGTTGTCTATAGACCTGACCAGCCCTCACGTCAAGAACAAGATGTCTAAGAGGGAGTTCATCAGGAATACGCGCCGGGCGGCCCATAACATCAGTGAGGACTTCGTAGGCCATCTCTACGACAACATTTATCTTATTGGCCATGTTGCTGCCTAGCACCGCACCCCCATCCCCCCACCACTACCACCACTCAGCTGTCTAATAGGGGGAGCCTTTGACTGCACTGACACTGGTAGAATTGAACAGTAGGCTAACCGTTCTTGAAGATTCTAACGAATAGTAGGTTGGGACATGGCGACACGAGTAAAGGTCTTCCATAGAGGGAGGCAGCAGGATGGACACGCTCTCCAGTAGCATAACCACATGACTAACAGCATCCAGCTTAACCAAGAGAAGTGTAACACACTACACCTGTCAACCATTGGCCTCCAATACTCTCCTGGCAAGGCTAGCTAGCAGCTATTAGCCTATCCACTGTCGTGGCTAGCTTAGCTAATTTAACAGCCTCTCCACTGTCCAGGCTAAACTAGCTAGTAACCTTTCCACTCTTCTGGCTAAGCAAACTACTGTAGCAGCTGCTCCACTCTCCAGACTAGGTTAGCAAGCTAGCAGCCTTGATTGGGCCAGGCAAGCTAGCAGCACTGTCTGGCACCCTCTGTGTCTCTGCATGCTGATAGCATGGCAAGAAGAGATACTGACCAACAACTGAGCAATTCACCTCAGGATTATTTGTATGGTTGTCCAGCCTCCCACCCTGTCGCACCAAGTGCTGGTCCCTTCCCACACCACACCTGGGTCAGTTACTGTAGATGGAAGCATGTGTGTGCAAGAGGTGTGTTTGACTTGCCTCACAGTTAGTTTGTGGGCAATTGGGTTCACTGCAGGATAAGATCAATCAAGTGCACTGTCAAGTATTTGACTGCAAATTGTAATTGACCCAGATTGATTTCTACACGGACACTAAACAACTTCAAGGGGATGAATCACTTTATATTTAGTCAATTCAGGATATGGTCCCAAATTAAAAATCAATTAAATGTTTGTTTTTTGTTTTTCTCTCAAATAAGTCATATTTTTTATCTATTGGTGTTTAATTTGTTGTTTTGTGTTTCCATCCTGAACTGAGGAGAAGCAGTATGAAGTTGAACCACTGTGTATCCATGTCCTGTCCGTTGTCAAGGCTACACTGTCTGGTTGTTGCTAGGCAGAGTGCCAACAGTCTTGCCTGTGGCGTGAAGACAGAAATGACTCTGGGATCTGAGAAGAAGACCGAATCCACGTCTCCAATGATTCAAACCCTGATTTGGTTTTATTTGCACATCATGTATATATTTAAGCATAGAGATTCATAAGCGTATGCTTTTTCTTTGAAGTTTTATAACAGAAGTATCCCCCCCCCCCACACACACACTGTAAGACTGTTGTACTGGTAGGATCTTGGTATCCTGAACACACCTGTGTGTAGATGCACGTACGCACATGCCTTCTGGCAGACTCAAATACCTACATGAATTACACTTTTTGAGATTATTATTGTTATATTTATAAAATGGTCATGAAGTCTAGTTTAACAGCGATTCATTGTTCATTCACATGATTTACGTGTTTGTTTACCCCACCAGTTTATGCTTGTTTGTAGGAGACTCAATGTTTTATTAGTTTGATTTAAAACAGATGAGCTATAACCAAATCCTGTTAACTATGTCCATAGCTCAGCTGCCACTATTAGATTGTATACAATTAAACCTGGAGAAAACTGATCTGGAGTTTGCTGTCTGTTCCTCCCCAACTAACCTTGGACAACCCTGCATTCTGCAGCCCGTAATAGCAAACCTTCCTCCATACAGAGTTGTGTAGAAGTATCCAAATGTACCTGGATATACATTTATCTTTAGACAATACAGTCTGAGAAATTAGTATTAAAAAGGGTGTTTTGATCACTGATTTCTTGCTAATGTATCCACCATGGTTGATACGACCACTCTGTGGTTAAGGTCTCTCTCTTCATGGTCTCCATGGTTTCCTAGTGGCAGGCAAAGAGACAGGAGAGCTAAGGTGAGGGGGAAAAGAATGAGAAGATAAACGGAGGAAGAGGAGAAGAAATGTAAGGATGAAGAGTACTGGGACATTCATGGTCGGGTTTTCGTAATCTTCTCTTGGGACAGGAGTTTAAAAAGGGAGAAAGGGCAGAGGAAAGCAGAAGGGAGGGAAGTGAATGTTCTTCAGACACAACATGACCTCTGACCCTGACTGCATGTGTTTTATGTGCTGAAAATGAAAAGAGAGAGCATCAGAGAGGCTGTCAAGGATTTCACACACACAAGAAGCACACACGGTTATGCACATGCATACAAGCACATAAACACACATGCTGGGCTGAGGAACCTTGAAAGAGAGAGAGAGAGAAGCTTCACTACTACAAAAGACCAAAGGAAGATCAGATTTTTTAAAGTGCAGGTTTGGAACTACATGGGATAAAACAACACAAGGCCAAACATTATGAGACCGCGGTCCACTTAAGTAAACATCACGTCACGCGCATTTCCATATCATGAAGGCCTCGGTCACCCCGCTCAAGTCTGACCCTCTGTTAGGCCTATTAGACCACATATTTTGATAATCAAACCACACATGGGTTCATAATTTTCTGAGTGCTCTGCTGATGTACGTCCATCAGCAAAGGCTGTTTTCCCGGCACTAATGAACGGCTCTGCGTTTCCATCAGTCGCGCGTGTTTATCCAGGTAACGGCATTTGGTTGGTTGTGGCTGTGACACCGCGCCGGCCGTAATTTGACATGATTGATGACGTCCTTACGTTCTGCCACATTCTGCAGTTTGTCAACATGGTGACCTGCGGGGCGGGTATAGCCACGGAGACGCCAGCCTCCTCGTGCCGGCTACGGGTGAGCGCGGGAGAGCTTTACAGAGATATCATACACGCTATAAGGGTAATAAATTACGGATAGTAATTACGAACGAATATCATGATCATAATTACTGTAGGTTTCAACTAAAATATACATTAAACTATAACCCTAATGCATCGGAATTGTTTGGACAAGCAATCTACAATTTCTATTTTGGAGCAGGTAGTTTGCCGTAGCTATTTTAATGCGAATATTTTCCAGAACGCTCTCGAAAAATGAATATAACCTAGCACAGTAAAATCTAGGCTAATTCACATAGGATAATATTAGGATGGAGTATAGGTCTATAATACTGGTTCATTTCGATACAACATTATTTTAATTTATTTATTAAAAAAATAGCTATAATTTGATTCTCTCTCTTGTAAGTCGCTTTGGATAAAAGCGTCTGCTAAATGAATAAATGTAAATGTATTCTATTAAAGCCCAATTTAGTACAAAATATTATAATAAACACGTAATTTTACTTAAATAATAACTTAACATATGTTTTTTAAAGATTGGTAAAAACAACAAACAAAAAAACATAATCGGGATAAAGGAACAGACAAAGTGGGCCTCTGAACGGTGACTGCACCCTGTCCGGTGAACAGGCCATCATCTCCAAACCGTCTCATGCTGGAACCATCATGGTAATAATATGAAACATCGCGAGAATATCGGACCCTCGCCAGTATCATTCCTGACATCATGACCCAAAATCTATTTAACTGCGCCACTTGCGTCTCATTTCATTATTTGGTCATGGCAGCGCCATAACGGCCCCAGCCCTGGATATAAAAAATATTGGTTGCTTTGGCGTCTTAACGGGGGTAACTCACGCGAGGCACCCCCGCACGGGTCCAAATGTCAAGCAGATGCCAAACCGTTGGTGATGCTCTCGAGACCAGTCCTAACCGCACCTCCTTGGCCCCAGCTAAAATCAAAATAGCTTAACTTCTTCAAAGGTAATAGGATATTTGGTCTTCGTTCGTCCCCCCCCCCCTTCTTAGTATGAAATAAAAATTTACGATGACATAATATTGACGTTTTTACTGTCCATATCTGCTGGGTTTGAACTTTGAAAATAGGCTAGTTCTTATTTAACGCGACAATCAACTGGTCCATCATTTCAGAGTGGTTTGGCAGAGACCTTTGGCATGGCCTGATTACTGTTTTGGATAAACTGTTTTTAAGGCTTGAATCCCGGGTTCTTGTCAGGACAGAACCTGATCTGAGACGCAAGCGGATAACATTTATATCCTCGAGCTCCGCACATCTCTCGCGACACCCCCGCGCACGTGGGCCCCGCCAAGGCTGACACAGAGCTCTATTTAATGTTTTTATTACGATAGGAAAGGGGAAATTGTCCAAGGTGAGGCTGACCGTTTAGATAATAAAGCTGTATAGCGCGTATAAATATAATTCGAAAGTTAGCCTATATCTGAATTTGAGAATTAACCATAAAAAATGGCTTCTTCTCCTCAGACTGTGATGACCGAGCCGGTCCGGTCTGTCTGTCGTGTCATCTTTCATAAAGCCGGTAGAAACCAGACGCCATCGGTAGAAATGCAGCGTTTGGCTGATTGTTTCCGGTACCCAAGCATCTGCAATCTAGGATTAAATCAACCTCAAACCTCATCTAGACAGACCTACCTCAAAACCAATCTTGATATAACCTTTATATATCCTAATTTATATAGGTCTTTGTGAACAATTTTATACCAATTTGCAGTCCTAGTCCTATTTGTGGCTTGCAAAAAAAAAAAGAAACGAAATCCAGACTTGCGTATAAAAAGCTTTTTAACAACGAAATGTCTTCATGATTTATATTCGCAACTTGCCTATAGGCCTGCCTCACATTTTTTTACATAATTTAAGTGTCAATTGAAAAATAAAAGACATTGTTTTCAGAAGGCAATTTTAGTTTGTGCCTGTTAATGTAGGCCTACCGATTTCTTTTTACAATCGCACAGACGAAATGCCATTTAATCATTGTGTGGATGTATGATACAGCACACACAAAAAAAACACATTTGAAACCATAGCACGACGTTTGCACATTGCTTACTCTGTCTTGGGAACTAAATCAAGTAGGTCTATAAAATTTCCGAAAAAAGGACACAGACAAAGAAGTAGAGACAGACAGTCCAGACTGTGGACTGGCTGTGTGAACATCAAGGCGAAGTGATGCTGAATTGATGCTCTCTCCAAGTGTGATTGAGCTAGGCCTATATTTGTTATTCTTCTGCTAACAATGCCAAACTATTCTAAATCTATGATCAACTGCAGCCTTCACACAAACACACACACACAACAGGGCCTCTCTCCATACTAAGATAATGAGGTCACCGAGTGAGGCAAGGCTACAGTCTACTACAGCCTCTCAGCCTGTGTTCAGTGTTACTATTCTATTCCCCTTGACTGTGTTCAATGCTTCCTAGTGCATCCTAGTCTCCTATAGCCTTTGTTCAGAATATTCTAGCTTCCAGCCTATATTCAGAGCTATAACCTCCCAGGTTTGTGCCACCTATCCTAACCTCCTAACCACCTGACCTCTGACAATGCAGCCTTCAGTCCCTGTTCATATGTTGTCCTCACCCTTACTGCTTTCTACTCCTCTCTTTCTCATCTCTCTCCTCGCCTCTCTTCACCTCATCCATCTCTCCCACCCTTCTTACCTCTCGCTTACTTTCTCTACTGGCTTCCTGTCTCCACCCTCACCTTTCTCTCCCCACTGTCGCCTCACAGAAAAAAAGGTTGATTCCCACTTTGGGAACTGTTCCATTGTTTGGTGCTCAGATGAGCCATTTCCCTGGCCTTGCTGTGTAGATTTTGAGCATGTTGTGTTTCTCCCCACGCTCACATGTGTTCCCCAATATCAAGATATAAAATGCAGAGCAGATCATTCTCCTGCCAGCCCAGTCCTGCCAACCTCCTGGAAAGACAGTCGTGGTGCTCCCATGCCGGCCGGCCCCCACCACCACCACCACCAACCCCCCTCCAGGAGAGTCAGTGAGGGTGCGTCAACTCTGCCAGATGTGGAGCAGCTGTGGGGAAGTGTCAGGATACCAGGGTCCTTCAGCAACACCTGCCTCCACATGAATACTCTAGTCTGATGTCTCTACTATCCTGTCTTCACAGTCCTGTCTCTACGCTGGAGTCTCTCTCCTCTTTCTACTCTTCAAATTTGGGTAGACTTCTGCGGGAACTGAAGGCTAGGGACTGGTCAATACCTCTACCAGCACCAGACTATGCATGTTGGCTAAACCTGTCTCTCTAAACCTGTCTCTCTAAACCTGTCTGTCTATAGATCTATCCCTGGCCTGTCTGACTGCTTTAAAACCATCCCGACAAACGCACATACGCCCATAGCTGAAATGTGGGCGTACATTTCCCCCCCACTTCCCGACATACAGACACATCAAACACAGCCTCCCTCCACCGACAAACCCACAAACATACAGTATAGCCACACTGACACAAGCTGCAGGCGCCCAACACACAAGTATAGCAATACACACGCACCCCATCACACAAACTCACCCTCAAGTCTGCCGCAGACACACATTACCAGACTCTTTCCCATGTCAAACTGTTTGATCTGAGGGCAACATAGAGACCAGGGCAGGGCTATATTTTCAAGTGAGTGTGTGTGTGTATGGGTGTGAGTGTATGGGGAAAATGGGGGTGCAGTCATCAGGTCAGAGGGATGTATTATGTCTGTAGTGCCATGGGACTGCAGAAACCCACTCTAACCTTGATACAAACACACACACTTGACTCTCCACACTCACAAACACACATTTATTCCACATTCTAGAATAAAGGCCTATACACATACACACAAACGAATGTATGCTGGGAACCAATTGTAGTTGAATAGGGTCCCATGGATAATTGTGTTCAGTGGGCTGTACAATATGTTCAGAAAAATCGAGTAAATAAACAATTACAGTACTGAACTTTCCCTTTCAATCCGTGTGAGGAATATTTTCGTGCATTTCAGATAAAGGCCTGACACCCCGACATAAGACACGGACGCGTTTGCTTATTTACTACATCAATGAGAGCGCCATGTTCGCGAGGGGAACCGGGAGTGATATACGTCCCTGGGTCTGGCTACTGAAATACATAAACGGCTTCGTGATTAATCGTGCCATTACGGGTAATTTCCTCCTTATCGGTGCAGCAGGACCGAGTGATTTGCTCCTCGTCTAATTGACTCTGGTCACCACCGGGCCGTCCGTGTTTTTCACACATTACTACGTTGTAAAAACCAGGAGAGCTGCGTTAATAGAAGGCAGAAGTGAGCGCGCGCTTTAATTACAAAACACACACATTTGGCGCCATCAAAGCTGCTTCACTGCCAGCTTGATGATGAGGTACTAATTATAAGTGTTTGTTTTTCTGGGGGCTGATTTGAAATGTCTTTATCGATTCGTTCAATCATAATTATTTCAATCAAGGGTAAATAATAACGTTTTCGAAACACTTCGCGATTCTGGAGAAGAAAAATATGACTAATTTTACACACATTCATCTAGATTCCCACCTATGACGTACAGGAAATATTCACAATTTCAACCCATAATTTGAAGCCGTTGACTTGCAATGAGAAAGACAGGGCCTTTACCTTGGAAAAAAAAGAAAATACGCTGAGAGCCATGGAGCCAGAAATTGACCTATAATCCTGGGCTTTTTTATAGCTTCAATCTATGAAAAAAAAAACGACTGAGGACATTTATAAAACTGACAACTTGTAGGTTAACTGAAGAAAATAATGGACGCAGTTTGTCATTCATTTCAAACAAGTCATGGATAAAAAGCCAAGGGCTGCATCCCTTCATCAGCATAAAACTATAGTTTCATATTAACCTAAACAGATGTCAATATGATAACTGCACAAAAACTATAATTTCCTGAAATACTCGACTGAGTTGTGATATTACTAAATAGTTTTACATGAGAAAACGAAATGTATACTAGGCGAGCCTATATTGTTTTGAAGAAACGACAAAATATTTAGTCTTGCCTACCAAAAAAGGCAACATATTTATATTTTAACGAGGTAAGAATATCTTAACAATATTTAAAACCCATAATCGTAATCTTTTTCAACAAGGATATAATATCCCCCAAAAAAATCTGTATAGCAAAAATGAGTGGAAAAAAAATTCATATGTGCGTTTATTGTGTTGCTAATAAATTAGTAGTTGTAAATTCCTAGTGCGAAATCCAAAATATAATATGATAAACAGTAGCCTATAATATTTCGACTGTACTTCCTAGTTTAGTCTATTCCAAGACAAGCGGCTGCATTATTTTTTCAGATTGAATTATCTTTGACAAACAGAATAATATTATTTTCATAAAGTACATATAAATTATGGTTTATATTTAAATATAAGGTGGGCCAAATAATTACACGCAAGGGAATTTTTGTTCCAGTAGGCCTTGAAAATATAGAAAAACTTTTTGTTATTGTTGTTGCCTAACGCTCATCTGGTCTTTGATTATTTACTGTGTTTTCTATTAGTTCGCTTTTGATAAAAACGTCTGCTATAAGCTACATGTGAAAGTTTAAGGATATACCTATCTTTATCTTACAGTTGTTTTACTTAGGCTACCATTCGTTGGCCTGAGAAAGAAGCCATAATCTAAAATTAAGCCTGTGTTTATTCTGTTCTTATATAAAATCATGTTTTGTCTCGCCTTAACTCACTGTTATAAATCCTAGGTAAAATAATCAAGCAACCAAACCCGTATATATTTATATAGGCTACACACAGCTATTGGTTAATATTTAATTAATGGAAGATGCATTTCAAAAGAGCAAGCAGATTTTGAATTTGGCTTTGAAAATCAATTTTGAACATGAAGGCTCGGGTTTTAATGGTCTCGAGTTTCCCATCCCAGTAGCCTCTGGGATATAAGAGTGCGAGACACAAGCCAGAGCAGAGGGATGGCGGTTCTCTAAGTTAATTAATTCCTGATCGCATTTGGGCCTGTTTGGATGGCGCATGCAAGGCTCTCTCCAACTGCGCGTGTTAGTGTCTCTTGGTCTCGTGCTCTTCCTGGCCTCATGGCGTGGACTCAGTTTATCCTCAGTAGGCACTCTGGCGGACCGCACGCGGTTCTGGCAGGTTCTGCTACCGAGTCGTTTTCCGTGACGGTCATCGTTCATTCTACATCATCCCATTATAATCAGACAATTTCGAACATTCTCGTTAGGAGGTAAATATCAACATTCATTCAACATTTCTACTGACCTTGGAGACAAATCCTAAAAATAAATCAAATAAAAAATAATTTAGACAATCACCCTTCATGTCCCCAGTTTGCCAGTGGACAGTCCCCTCCACCGTCGCTAGGTGGCGACCAGTCCCATTCAGTCATTCATGGCCAGTCCATTTATTCTAGACATAACAGAAGCCTAGCAGAGTGTTAGGAGACAAGAGAGACCCTGTGCATCTCCATCGCTCCCCCATTACTCAAGGTGCCAGGATACAGTCTCCATGGTAACTTTTCCTCTGCTTTCTCCCGCACTGTATCATAGCACCACAACCCAGCCTCCATCTCACCATCTATATCTCCCTTTAATCCATCCTTTATCTATCCCTCTATCTATCTCTTCATTCATCTCTCATCTTTTCTCTCTGATTCAGTTGAATAATCAGTTAAAGGGGACTTGTTGGTCAGTTGTAAAAGATTTGAAATTCTTTTATTAGATGTGAGGTATATTATTGTTGCTTGTGTTTCTACAGGTACACTCTTGCACTTTTTGAGGTTCATGTTGTTTAATTGTAATTTGTTTGACTGAATCTTGTGGTTGTTCCCTTTGGCACTTGTTTGGTTTATCACAATGTATGCCTCATGTTTTGGCTACCCGCAATGTTTGCACAATCTCATTGTTATGATTAGTGCTCTTTTGTAAAGCTCTCTCTTGGAAGATGCTTCGAATAAAACTGTCTGATAAATGAATACATGTAAATGTTCCCTCCCTCCCTCTCCCCCCTCTCCCCCTCCCCCCTCTCTCTCTCTCTTTCTCTCTCTCACAGACACACTCAAACACCAGTGAGTAGCAGACACCTCTCTCAACCTGGGAGTGACAGAGTGGAGAGGGTGATGTCAGGTTGTCACAGCAACACCAGGCAGAACGAAGACTTGTAGACAGGCATGTGTGTGTGTGTGTATGAGGGGTATTTTATTTGCATGTTTGTGTGCATATGTGTGGTGTGTGTAGACAGGTATGTAAAGAGCTCTTTGGGTGTTCTGTTACCATGTTGTATCACCACCCCACCCCCCCCCCCCCACACACACACACACACATGCCCAACTGACACACTTACACACAAATACACACATCCAAATTATAAATAACAACATTATTTTCACTGACAAGTGAGGTGATAGCGAGAGTTTGAGCGAGAGTGTGTAGTTTAGGTCAGAGGTAGTGTGTGTCGTTAGGGTTGGTGTGTGTGATCATAGCTTGCTAACATTGGTGTGTTGACATGTTTAAGGTTCCAGGCATTCTGGTAAATCTCTGTAATCCTACACATCAGACAGACGCTCACACAGCACCATAACCCATTGAGGTTTGAAGCTAGAAGTAGTTCTCTCTCTCTCTTATCTCTTTCACTAATCACATCCACCCTTCTCCCTTCTCTCTTCTCCCCCCTCCTATCTCCTTTCTCCATCCCTCTCTTATCTCGTCTCTGTGATCTCCAGGACATCCCAGAGTCGTCTATTTCGTTATGGTGACCCCCCATGCTTTGATCGGTCACCATGGCGAGGGTTGTCTGGCCAGGGCGGGGCTAATGGGATTAGATCCCTTGATGTCACGCCTCCTAAATCACCATGACTACTGACCTGCTAGCCAGCTGGTTAACACTCGTGCACGGAGGTGTGCACACACACACACACACACCACACACACACACATACACAACCATTAACAAGGTTGATAGTTGGGAGGGTTATGTGGACCCTGAGGGGCACAGCTGGACTTGTTCCTGTTCCTGACCACACACACAAACACACACACCAACACGCACACCAACATCTTGTTAGCCTAATAGACCCATGATAACAGCTATCTTGTTAGCCTGGTGCAATTTAGATAAATGCTATCTCATTGAGACATCAATACCCAAGCCTATCCTAGCATGGTCGCACACTCTCTCTCACACATACACACACACACACTCTCTCTCTTACACACTCTCACACACCCACACACACAGTGCCTCCAGTACCAGTCAGTTGACATTAGCAGCAGTGTGTCCTCATGCCAGGGGTTGCCAGGGTTACCCGACTTCCAGCTTTCATGTCCAGACGTGGGTGGCGGAGCTGAAAGGACCCCATTGTGCTTCCCTGCCTCTGCCCGCTCGGAAATCAACCATTTACCCTTTAAACACAAAAGAGAGAACGTGCCATATCATATGTATGCTGTTTTACACACACGCACACGTTCACATACACATGTACACACACATGCACGCATGCCCCCCCACACACACACATGCCCAGACACAAAGTCATTGGAGCCAGAAGGATGCGTGTGATTGGCTGTGGAAGATTCTCATTGTTTAAATAATTACAGTCAGAACTGACCGTCCAAACACAGAGTACTGCTGATAGAGATGGGGTTGTGTGTCATGTTAGTGTGTGTTTGTGTGTGTTTTGTGTTTGTGTACAGTATTTGAGGGTCTGGTGTAGCAGGGGATAAGGGGAGGAGGGGGGTGAGGAGGGGAGAAGGGGAGGGAGGGGTGAGGAGGGGAGATGGGGAGTGGAGGGGTGAGAGGAAGAGGGCAGGAAACTGTAAATCAGGACTGATTGCCCTGCTGCTAATTAGATCAGAACACTGCTCTGGCCTGACACCATCACTCTGCCTGACACACACACACACACACACACACACACACAAAGACACACTCACATGCAAACATGCACACATTTACAGCAAAGGGAGGGTAAGACAGATAGACAATGACAGAGAAAGGGAGAAAGAGAGATGGGGGGGTGAGCAAGCAGCAACGATGTATACTCCAGGTTGGTGTGTGTGTTCTTGATAGCCAACTCAGGGAAACGTCTTGGTTGTCCCTGTCGAACCAGTCATCACTGTGACACAAGCCAGACCCTTGACTGTCCCTACACTAACTTAGTTAACCCCCTCCTGCCCATGCACACACAGCACACTCACACACACATACTCAAATCTTTCTGCTGCTCAGCCTTTGGCCTGGCCTGGGGCAGTGAAGAGTTAACCAGATTTGGCTGCAATGTGTATTCCTGGTTCCTGGTTGCCCTGGTGGCTGCTGGGGGATGTAGTTCCCAGAGCAGAGATTACTGGTCAGCTAACCTGCTTATCAAGAAGACACACGAGCAGCTCTATTGAGTTACATGTTACTGAGCTGACTCTGATTCACAGAGACAAGAAACAGACACTCTACCTTCTCTAACAGCTTGATTTAAACAGCTGAGATTGATAATGTGTGTGCGTGTTCATAGGGGGCTGCAGTGTGTGTGTGCAAGCAATGTGCAGGGGAGCATGTGTGTATAGGGGCTGTGCAGGGGGTGTGTATTTGTGATATTTGTGTTTGTGAAGGGGTGCGTGTGTGTTATGAGTAGCGTGCATGTGTGTGTGTGTGTGTGTGTGTATGTATGTTTGTGTGTCACACAGTTGTAATGGAGGGTTTGGTTCATCTTCTAACAGGATATCATCTAACTTCTGGATTATGTGCTAAATTTAGGGATTGTTTCACTACAGTTCTGTGTGTTGCGGGCCAGAGAGCGGACTGTTTCTGTGTTACAGCCTGTTCAGACAAACACTGAGCTGGTCTGGAGATATGATGCTCTAATATGGACAAGGGCAGGGAGCCAGGGTGTGTGTGTGTGTGTGTACTATGGTCAGGTGATTTTCTCCCTCCCAATGTCCCTGCATTAGCGTAGCTTCCTCTAAACCCCCAGTTAAAATGAACACCCTCTAATCTAGTCTGACCAGAGGTAACCTTATTTTACCTTGGTCTAACTCAATCGAACTAGTTCTAGTTTTATTAGGTTTTACCTGGTCTGACTCCTAACTAACTGTGTTCAAATGGTTCTAGTCTAACCCAGTCTAACCTGGTCTAACGCCTTATAACCAGGTCCCACCCTGGTCTTACCAACTCTACCAAGTTTTAGTCCAGTTTAACAAAGTCGATGACAAAGAAACTAACCCTAGTAAGAACCCGGTCTAACCCGGTCTATCCTAGTCCAACCATACAATCCTGAGTGAACAAAGTCTAGTTTGAAAGTTGGCTATGCCCCCCTGCTCAGCACCTCCTTATGTTTTTGTCAAATGGCCCCCCCAACCCCCCTTTGCCTCCCCTTCCTTCCACACACACATTTCCCTGGCATCTGGACTACATATGTGTGAGCCCCCAAAACCATCCCAGGTCCTCCACCTATATCCCCAACACACACAAACCTCCCCTCTGCACATGCCAAAGGCAGAAGCCACGTCCTTGAACTCCTGCTGAAGGATAATGGTGGCACTGGAAGAGGAGAAGAGAGGATGAGAGGAGAGAGTTCTTGTGAGGCTGCTGAAACCAGATATTGAGACCATGAGAACCACTGTTAAACTGCTCACCGAAAGCCCTGGGATGTGACCAGATAACACACACAGTCTCGTATCAGTGTGTGTGTATGTGTGTGTGTAGTGGTCCCAGTAGGGGTTCGGTGTTATCAGGGGGAGAGGAGAGGTTACACTACTACAGAAGGAATGTCCTGTTAGGACCTGACATACTCCAGCTGGCTGACTGGCTGGCTGGCTGGTTGACAAGCTAACTGGCTGACAGAAAAACTTGCTGGCTGGCAGGCTGATTGGCTGGCTAGCTGGCTGCCAGTGTGACTGGATGTCTCTACTAAAGGGTAACATTCATATTTGGGATGTAACAGTTACATATATCTATTATCCAAAACGATACAATTCTGACGTCTTCTAAGGGTAATTTGAGTTAATTGATCTGTAATGGATGGCTTTTTCAAGGTGGACCAAAGGTTAATCACACTCTCTCATACACACACACGCATACACACACCCACACACACACACACGCACACACACACCATGCCAGGAAGTAATGGTTGGCGCCCGCCGAGAGCCAGGCTAAATGATCGGCGTCCGTCTTTAGTCGTTGTGGTGACCAGGCGGAGGTGATCATGTGACCTGTTGTGCTCTATTATCCTGCCAGACACTTGATAAAGGAGAAGATTGTTGTTTAGACTGGAGTGTGTGTGTGACTGTGTGTGTGAGTTTCCCTCTGGCTCCAGTCTGACACCTCTAAATGGCATCATTAGGCAGAGAGTGACCAGCAGCCTGTGGGGGAATTAGCTTGTAGCTTGTGTGTGTGTGTCTGTGTGTTTGTGTGTGCGTAGTGAGTTTGTTAACTTATATCTAGCTCTGGGCCAAAGGCCACTTATCTACTGACCAGAGAGTAGATGGCCTGTCCTCAATATATTTTTTCTACATCCCTCTCTTTCCCTTTCTCTTTTCTCTCTGTCTCCCCCAATCGCTCTCTCCCTCCTGATTTTCTCTCTCCCCTCTCCTCTGCTGCTCCATTTTTCTATCTCCCTCCCTCCCTCTCTACCTCCCTCTCTCCGTTCCTACCAGTTTCCCACCAGGAATTAAAGAAAACAGTAGTAAGAGTTCATCCTGTTTCCACGTCAACCTTCATCTGACAGGAAGCGTTTCCATGGACACGGATGTCCCTGTGATCATGTGACAGTTGGTGTTTTTACAGCATTACAACCAATTCCACTAACAAGCTGTTAAGAACGTCACCATGACAACCGGGGTCAGGGCGTTTCCCAGGTCAAGGTGAATTGTTCTTCTATAAGCCGGTGACTACGTGTGTGTGTCTGTGTGTGTGTGCATTCCACCAGATAAAAGAAAGTGATTCTGTTCTTCTCACCCAGTAAGTCAGTCATTTGGAGCAGAAGGGCAGAAGGGCAGGGGTAGGGGGCAGGGCAGGTAGGGCAAAAAGATTGGGGGACCGGGGGGGGGGGGGGGGGTAGGGTTCCAGGCCAGATGGTCAGGTAGGGGTGAGGGTCTACTCTCTCAAGAAGCAGCAGATTCATTAGTGTGTGCATGTGCGTGTGTGCACGGTTACGATAGGAGATAATGACGTTATGGGCTCAGTGGTCACTGCACCTTAAATCACAACCACTTCAAAGAGCACTGACCATTGAGGGCCGTGTGTGTGTGTGTGTGTGTATCTATAGTAGTCATTTAGCTTGGCTACAATAAAAGCAACCTATTCACCCCTACACACACACACATCACCTAAGTTGGTTCCATTAAGTGTGTGGAGGAATTTTAACTATGCAGAGATGTACTGACTGGTGGAGTGGAACACGTTCTCTGATCTCTGCTCTCTCAAACACACATGCACACACACGCACAAGTACACACAGCTGCAGTCTTCAGAATCCCTACATAAAATATATAGTTTACCTCACATATTTCATTCCCAAGTCTGTTTAAAACCTAAACACACAGAAATGCACAGAAGAAGACTGACAGACACAGACAAAAAGAATGGAATACAGATAGGTAAGATGGATAGAGAAGAGACAGAAATGGATAGAAAGACAGGAAGAAAAAAGCAAGAAGGATGATCTGTGCCGTGATGACAGGTTAAACCACTTTCACCTGTAGTCTTGCGGTTTCCCATCAGCCCCTTCTCCTGTGACCCTGCTATCTCCTAGAAGTCAAGGGTCAGACCGAGCCTGCTGGTTACGCCATGTTAACAGAGCCTAGACTGTCTGCAGTCATTCTGAAATCATTCAAGGGATTGTAGAATTATTTTAGGAGGGATTGTTGAATGATTTGGTAGTGATTCTAGATTGATTTGAGAATGATTCTGGTGGTTGTGTTGTGTTCCCTGGGGGTCTGAGGGGTGAGAGGCGGGGTTAGAGGGAGTGTGGTCTGGATCAGCAGGGTTGGGAGGGGGAACTTAGAGGGGTCAGACAGATCCTGACCCTTGACCCTAGGCTTGTGCCTGTCAAACACTGCCTCCTGGGTAATAGACTGGAGCCTGGCAGTCTATTTTAGGGAGCAACACACACTCTCTGGTGGTCAAAAATACACTGGCCGGGATCCACCGATATCAGTACCTATGGGAAACAAAAGGGAAAAAACCCACAGCAACATACATGCTATTACAGTATTCCAGTTCTCCTTGCAATGTCTGAGCCCTTATTTATGGTTCTATGTATTATCAATAAATCAATGAAAAAAAGCAAGTATAGTTTGTGTGTGTGCACGCATACATGTATGTGCATATCTCTGTGTGTGTTTCTATGTGTGTGTGTATTGTGTAAGTGGGTGTATGGTGTATGCATGAGGGTGTGTGTATGAAGTGTGTGTAGCGTATGCAGTGTGTGTCACTAGAAGAGCAGTCATCCATTCTACAGATGAGTCTCTCTGATTCTCTGCCAGCAGACACCAATACTGTTTATATTCTTAAAAGCTCCGTCTGACACACTTTTAAACTCACTCGCTTCTCCTTCCTCCCTTCCTCTATCTCTGCTTCCACTCTCTCCCCCATCTTACCTCCCTCCCTCCCTCTCTCCCTCTGTCTAGTATAAAGAATGTAGTGTTATGGTGTGGGGATGAGGGGTCCTAAGTGCTGTTGTAACATGTGGGAGTGTATGTGTGTGGGAACTTGTGTGTGTTTGTGTGTGTGTATGGGGCGGGGTGGGGGGGTGTGATATACAGGGATGTACCAGACTGCTCTCATACTGACCTGGTATGGGACTACAACATAAGTCGGTCAGGCAAAGAAAGAAAGAGACAGAGAACGATAGCTAGAGAGAGAGAGAGAGAGAGGTTGGAGGTTAGAGGTCAAAGAGCAAGGGAGACAGAAAAAGAGACGGAGAGAAACTGTGAAAAAGAGAAAGAGGGAGCGAGAGAGAGAAAGAGAGTGAGTGAGTGAGAGAGAGAGAGAGAGAGAGAGCAAGCAAGCAAAAGGGAGATGGATGTGAGGAGCCAGACTCCTGTATAATCAGGTTTACTGGTCCTGGTTGGGTCATGATCTCAGTCGGAGGCCCCAGGGTGATCAGATACACTGATACATTAGAGACAGAGAGAAAGTGTAGAGGTAGAGAAGACAGAGAAGGTCTGAGGTCAGCAGATTTGATCACTCTCCGTCAGCTGGTGCTCATGTCGTCGTAGTTGTTGTTGCCGTACACCTGCCTTGCTTTGCTCCTACAGGAATGGTTACCACAGCAACAGTGGAGACAAATACATTCAGATGGTGTTTTGCATTCCGACTACAGATGTGTGTGTGTGTTTTTGTGTGTGTGTGTTAATGAAAAAAGTACCCAACAGTTAAGTGAATACAATTGTGTTTAGTGAACTCAATATTTTGTAGTTTAGTTTCCAGTGGACAGCCTGTTGTTTCCACTGATGTAACCATGGTTACCAGTGGAAACTCTGAGTCCTCTCAGCCTATCAGATAGCAGGGTTTTATCATGTGCTCCAGACCTGTTTGTCCAATGATAAGGCTTATACAACCAGGTCTAAAAACAGCTCTCCTCTCTTCTCCATATCCCTCTATCTCTTCAGCGTGCTCCTCTAATCTCTCCATCCCTCTATCTTTACCTCTCTCCAGGCTTTTTTCATTCGAACACAATCACTTGCTTTCATGTACAGGGTGTGCCATGACGTCACAATGACATCATCATCAAGTTGTTCATGCAAACACAATATTCTTGTTAACCTTCAAACACACTCACTCACACACGGTCAGTCAAAAAAACTGGTGTAGGTGTGCGTTTGGTGTGTGTGTGTGTGTTTGTAATGCAGAGTGTGAATGCACAGGGAAGCAGCTGGATCTCACAGGTTTCACCAACCAATAAACTGACTTCCTCCACACCAAATATGTCTTCCTCAGAAAAAGAGATGGGGGAGGGCTGTGATTGTGTGGCTGAGCGTGTGTTCTTACGTGCGTGTGAGTGTGTGTTTGTGTAAGCGTGTTCCTGTGCTGTTCCTGGATAAATCAGCACCTCTAGTCAACATCCCCAACTTCTCAGCCTCCCACATAACACACTCCTACTGCTAGATCAACTCCTCCACACACACACACAGTCCTATTTATCTTCAGATGCTCTGGGAAAAGAACATGAATACATGGACTTACACCCCCAACCCAACCCCCCCTACACACACATATATTCACACACACACACACACATTAAGCCATAAAGAAACACCCTCTCAGATTAAAGCGAGCAGTGAGCACCCCACAGTGAAAGAGTGGTCTTCTGGTTCAGAGTGAACGGACACACACACTCTCACACACACACATACACACACCTTCCCCTGTAAGTGCTCTGCTGATGAAATGTCTGACATATATATGGGCTGGAATGCACCCATATAATTTGCTCTAAAAATCACCCTTTTCCCAAGGACTGGAAACAATGAAAACCAACTGCTGCATAGCACTGAAAGAGAGCGAGAGAGAGAGAGACAGAGACAGAGAGAAGGAGAAAGAGAGAGGGTGAGGGGAGAGATAGAGAGAAAGCTAGAAATATGGAGGGAGGGAAAAGGAGGGAAAGAGAGGGAGAGAGAGGGAGAGAGAGGGAGAGAGAGGGAGAGAGAGGGAGAGAGAGGGAGAGAGAGGGAGAGAGAAGGAGAGAGAGGGAGAGAGAGGGGAAGAGAAATTAGAGAGGTCAGTGAGAGACAGGGGTGAGAAGGAGAGAGAGAAGTTAGACACAAAACTCAAGTCAGTTCCTTTTCCTCCAGCTCTAGCGTCAGCGGTAGGAAGCAGCCGACCTCAGACGCAAACCGCCTCCCTCACACTTCCAGAACCATCCATGACGTCCCCCCTTTCACGCTCCCCACCTCGGTGCATCAGAACCTGCACTACACAGCTGCACGGACCGGGGCGTGGTCACACCCACATTCTGCTGCCCTCGTTTGGTGTCGCACCTTACACATGTTCGCCACTGCCATACACTCTGTCACACACTCACAGACACAAACTGAACAACTAACTGCTAGGATTGTGATCACAGAGTGACAGTATTATATCGACAATGCTGGTTAGCCACTGTGTAATATGGCCTAATCTACCGTAATCCATCATGTGTGACAGCACTGTATTTAAATATAGAAAAAATTTTCATATTGTATTATCTCAGTTTTCTTGGTGTTATTATGGAGGCCTGTGCCTGCGTGTGTTTGGGTGATTGTGTGTCTATGTGTGTGTGTGTGTGTGTGTCTGTGTGTGTTATTTGGTATTTAACCACTGGCTCGATTAGTCAGACAGATCTATAAACTCACCATGGCCTTGGATTGGCCAGCTGTCTCCTCCAATAGAATCACTTGGCGGTAGGGTCGGCCAGCATGCCATAAAAACAACTTTATTAAAAACGTAAAGGCAGACGGACTGTGTGCATGTCTGTTTGTGTGTCTGCTGTGTGTGTATGTGTTTGTGTGTCTGCAAGCTCCATTTCCTTTGGGGGCCCAAGGAGCTGGGATCTAGGTACCCCTCTCCTAAATCACCAGTCTAACTGCCCGCCTGTCTGTCTGTCTGTTGAAATATCTGTCTGATGGACTACCTAACTGTCTAGTCCATCCTAAACTAGTATAGACCCTGTTCTGACCACCTGTAACTAGACTTAACTAGTCACAGCCAGCACTGGCACCAGTTCCCTATGCCTAGACATCACTAGAAGATCCCCTATCCCCCTCTAACCAGTCTTAGCGCGTCATAGTTCCCTTTAACCAGTCCAGGAGCAAACCAGCTCTGTGTCACTCTTGATCCCCCAGTCTGCCCACCCTGACACACACACTCCCTGGCAGCTTGCGCTACTCCCAGCTCACAATTACACTAATAGCAATAACACACACTCCTACCACACAGATGGGAGGAATGTGTGTGTGTGTGCGTGTATGTGTGTTTTCTCTGAAGTCCAAGTATCAACAGCTTTAAGCTATTAGTGGACTTTTCAGACTAGCAGATTTTTTCTTTGGGCCATGACCCGGGACAACCGGGAGACAGTGAGGTAGGTCTATATCATCATCACACACACACGGTCAGTCACACACACGTTCACACACACAGGCACTCAGGTACACGCACGTTCAAACACACACCCACACAGTTGATTTAAAGCAATACTAACATTTGATAGTTGTGCACAATCATTTTTTAGTTCCCCCACTCCGCCTCCCTTCTTCCTACCTCCCCTCTCTCGCACTCTTCTTCCTCTGCTTCCTCCTCACCCTCTCACCTCTTCTCTGTCCTCCACCCTCCCCTCCCTCCTCCCCCTCCCATCCTAACCAGAGCCAGCAGTAGCACTAAGACCTTAATGATGCTCTCTAAGCCCTCCGCTTCTCCCACTGCCTGCTGTCTGTGAGATCCAAAGAGAGGGAGGGAGGGGGGACAGAGGTAGAGTGGGCAAAGAGAGGGGTAAAGAGAGAGAAATAAAGAGAGGGATATATAGGGGGAAATAGCAAGAGACAGAAAATGAGAGAGGGCGGAATAAAGAGGGAGGAACAGGAGTGCGAGAAAGAGACCTTGAGGATCATTTGGACCATATTCTCAGCTTTTTGACCAGTCTGTTCTGATATCTGAGAAGAAAGGAGGGAGAGAACAACATTGTGTGTGTGTGTGTGTGCTTGTGTTTGTGGTATCTCAGTGATTGACACATGTGAACAGCTTTATCAGCCTGGCACCAGTAGACTATTGTTTCTGCTTGTTATGCTCAGAGAAGTCTGTGAGAGAGGGAAGGAGAGAGAGACAGAGAGAGAAAGAGAGAGGGAGAGAGTGAAGGGGAGAGTCTCAAAAAGTATGTGTGTGTATGTGTGTGTGTGTAGACTGAAGAGCAGGCGCGTGCATCTAGTCAGGCCTCAAAGAAGACTCCACACAGCGTCGCCGGGGGCGACAGGCAACTCAATAGTAACACAAATGACTCTCTCAGCTTTGTGTGGAACTCTAAATGAACCCCTGTTACACACACACACAAACAGGCACACACACGCACACACATACAGGCACACACAAAGCATGACCCGACTCCTCCACAAATGACAAAGTGTTTCCAGCAGATTAGCTGCTAATGAATGAAAGAGGGTCAGAGGAGAAGAGGAGAAAAGAGGGGAGAAGGAGGAGAGGAACGATTAGGCCGAGAAGGAGGAAAGGAGACGAGACGAGAAGATGAGAGGAAGGGGAAAGGAAGGGAGGATAGATAAGGAGTAGAGGATAGATAAGGAGGAGAGGAGAAGATGAGAGGAGGCGAGGGGATACAAGGAGGAGGATGGAGTGGGCAGGGTTGGCGGTGGTCTGGGCTCAAAGATCTGTCATGGCCCTAATGGACCAGCAACAACAGCCTGGAGGGACAGAGGACAGATGGATGGAGGAATAGAAGGATGGAGAGTAGGAGGGATGGAGGGACGGACTAGAGGGTGGACACGGACCTACCCCATCTTCCTCTCCCCCCACCCACCCCACCCTGTCTCCCTCTGCCTCGCCCACCCCCACCCTCCAGTCTGAGAGCTCATTGTGCATTCTGGGGTGGTTCCCAGCATTGGCGCTGGTCCAGTCTAAGGTCAGCCTGTAATTGGGCTGGTCGGAGTGTGGATCACACAGCCTTTTATAGGAAGCCTTCTATCTCCTGCCTGGACCCAGTTCTGCTCTTTAGTCTTTCTGAACACAGACCACACATGGTCCGTTGATACACGACCCTTCTGATTGGACAGACAAGTCAGACAGGCAGACAGAGAGACAGATGTGCAGAAAGCAGGCAGGGGGCTAGAGAGACAGACAGGCGAGTGAGGCAGGGAGACATACAGACAAGCAAGCAGACAGGCAGTCAGGTGTGCAGACATCAGGCAGGCATAAGAGAGACAGTCAAACAGAAAGACAGACAGATAGTCAGATAGACATAGTAATTTAGGCAGGCAGGCAGAGTGACAAACAAGCAGACAGACATGCAGGCAGACCAGCCTAGTTCCTCTCTATCTGTCCCCCCCCCCCAGATAAGTCTGATGGATGAGCCGCTCTCTGGCTCCTCTCTGACCCCTGACCTCACTAGGGTTCCCTGCCCACGGAGCCAGAGAAGGGTCTGTGCTGGGAGGGGGGCTGCAAAGGGGCTGGGCTGGTGTGGCTGGGAATCAGTATCCAGCCATGAATCTGTGTCTGCCTCCCTCCAACAATCCAACCTCTCCCCCTTCTCTTTCCTTCTCTCATCCTCCTTTCTGCTAAATGCTGCGATGTCTGTGAATCACTCCAATTTGAGCTCTTGGTACGTTCTCTATCTATAGCTCTCCTTCCTTCTCGTCCTTGATCCATCCATTCGTTCCTCTATCTTCCACTCGTCTTTTCTTCCTCTATCTCTTCTCTCCCCTCCCATGGCTCTTGGATCGGATTGGGATGGCAAGCTTCTTTTAGCAAGGTGGAAATGGGGTTCTGTTTCAGGGAGATGGGATCTATGTTACTGTTCTACCAGTAGAGAATGTGGAACCACTATAAATGGAGGGATGAATGAATAAATGACCGGATGGATGATTGGATGGATGAATGGACTACCAATGTAAACAGAAGATATGGAGAAAAACTGGTCAGAGACGCATAGCGACAGAGTCAGTCTCTCTTGACATATTTTTCAACATAACTTGCTTTTCTGTTGCTCGATGCCTGGTTCATTTAGGGCAGAAGAAGCAGTCCTTCAGCCATGCAGCACAAGGATTCACACGCTCCTGTCTTTCTGACTGATTCGAGGAGCTGCCAGGTTTAGACCTCTTCTGCTGCAAGAATTCATCCCTGGATGTGTGTGCGGTGTGTGTCTTTGTGTGTACTCTTCCTTCATAAATACAACCAGTTTCTGTTAGGCGACACACAAAGTTACACACCATACTCAGATTTGGCCAAGTAGGACCGGAATAGATCATGGTATCCCTGAGAGGAAGTCTGTAGTGTGTGTGTCAATTTTGTATGACTGTGTGTGTGTTACTACTCCAGAGAGACTTCCCATCCCAGCTGTCTCTAAATAAACAGAGAGTCAGAACTCTCTCTGGGTTTACATTAGAGCTCTAATTATTTTGTGATCTGTCGAGCTGCAGCCCTCTCTATCAATGTGCTGTTTATGCGGTGGTGAGATTAGAGTAAACACACCCCAAACACTGATAAGTAGCTAACACTGAGCCATACTTGAACACAGCTAGCGCTAGCTGCTAACACAACCAACACCGTGACTAGCACTGTTACTCACACAGCTGTTACCACAGAAACGACGCTACCAACACATTTACTAATACACGGACACAGTTACCAACCCATTTACGAATAACTTACTAATAACAAAGTTTTGAAAAGTAGCCAAAAAAAGATGTCATTTTTTTATTATTATTATTATTATTATTATTATAAATACACTTTTTGATGTCATGCTGTGATTGAAAGAAAAAAAAGCTACTTATATGAAAAAATATTTGTACATATATTTTTGAAAAACCTTTGCATCATTGCTCATCTCCCCATCATGATGAGGATTGTTCTACTCTAACGTATTCTGCTCTGCTTAGGCTTTATTTTCCCACTTCTATTTTCACCAAAAAAAAAAGGTTTGTTAAAAATAGGTTTAAAAGGTATGTATTAATATGATGTGTGGTAGAACAGGTAGTAGTATTGGCTACTTTTTACTTATGTATGTCACAGTCCATACTTATTTAATTTAACTTGAGTGAAAAAGTGGAGTCAGCACTTCAACTTTTACCAGAGTCTGTAAACATGGATATCTGGACTTCTACTCAAGTGAAGGCGTGTGTACGTTTGCCATCTCTATCTATCACCCCTTCCCCCTCTCCTCTCTTTCTTTCTTTCTTTCTTTCTCCATAGGATAGGAATCTATCTATTCCTCTCGCTCCAGTGTGAAGGTTCTTGTCATGCCAAGGTAAGCATCTGGAAACACTTCTCACTTCACACACCAGACTGACCAATCACACAAGGCTGAGGACAGGTAGACCAATGAGAGTTAAGGAACACTGTTGGAGATGACCCCACAGGAACCACACACACTACTGTAAATTACGGCCCTAAAATGTCCTACGAACGTTTTAAAATGTCCTATGAACATTTTCCCTCTAGACTTGGTCAACACTGTTATCCCAATCGAACTGTCTTTGGAATAGATCATGTTATAAAGTGTATTTTACCTGTGAGCATAATCTGTGAGGTATTGATGTGATGTGTGTGTGTCTGTGTGTCTGTGTGTCTGTGTGTGTGTGTGTGTGTGTTGGCCTGGAGGTGGACAGACGGCTATTTTAGGCTGTAATAGTCTGACACTGATGTTGCCTAATCACAACCTCCATTAAACCTGCCTGACCCCACTCACACACACACACAGTGATTAGTATGCAGTAGTGAATAATGTGGACATCCTGTGGGGCCATTCCAGACAGGGAGACTCCAGCTCTGACATCAACACACACACACACACACACATACACACACACACATGCACACGCACACACACATCCCATATCACTGATTAGATAACTATCTATCTAACTTAGGTCTCCATTTCATCAGAAGTGTTCTATACTCCATGTGTTCTATCACGTGTGTGTGTGTGTGCATGAGTGTATATGTGCATGTGTGTATGTATGTATGTATGTATGTGTGTGTGTGTGTGTGTGTTTGTGTGTGACAGTTAACCCATCTGCACCAGACAGATGAAACCTGAGCAGGAACGTGTCCTAAACAACGGGATAAACTTCTACTGTCAGCCACTCAAACTCCTAACTCACTATGGCTCTCTTTCATCTCACTACACACACATACACGCACACACACACGCACCCACACACAAACACAACCCCCCCCCCCCCCACACACACACACACACACACAGCCTCGCAAAGGTGCAACAATGCTTTTGTGGGTGATTGTGCGTGTGCATGATAACCAGTCATAGATAACCCAGAGGAAGGCAGTAGTTATCAGCTTAGCTACACACACACACACAAAGTATAGGGATAAAAAGCAGAAGATGGCGGAACTAGCTGAGTACATACAATCTAACCCACCATTACACCCAGCAGGAGACAGACAGAGAGGAAGAGAGACAGAGGGGGAGAGAGAGAAGGAGAGAGAGAAAAACAGAGAAAAAGAGAGAGAGGGTGGAGGGGGGAGAGACCATATATTGGTTGTATACCAGCAGGATCAGGGGCCTGGAGCGAAAGAACATTCATCATCAGACTGTAGACATCTGGGGCTGGCCTCCTTCATTTCCTCTCCTCTATCTCCCTTTACTCTCCCAGTCTCTTCTTCCTCTATCTCTCTCTCTCTCTTTTTCTCTTTCATCCTCATAAACAGAGGACCAAATAAGTCATTAGTAATAAAGACAATTCCTTCCTCTCCTTCCTCTCCTCCTTCTCTTCCCCTGTCTTGTTTCCTCTCCTCTTGTTCAGCTCAGGATGTCTACATGCATCTCTCTCTTCTCTATTTCTCACGATAAAGGTCTTCATCTCCAGTTCTATATTCTCCACTCTGTCATTCTCTCTCTATCTCTCCATGTCTTCTTTTATCCTCTTGTTATCTCCTCTTCTTCTTGTGTATCTCCTATCAGTATTAAATATTTCCCGATGTTACTGAACTCTGACCTCTGAGTTGTTCTCTGCTTCATCCATCAACCCTGACTGAAGATCCATTTAGATCTCTGTTTCTCCCATTTCTTTCTCCCATTTCTGTCACTTTTCCCCCCCTCTCTTTCCTTCCTCTCTACTGCTCTCTCTTCCTCTCTATCTCTCACTCTCTCTTTCTTTTCCTCATTCCCATACACAGATCCATCCATCTCTCTCCTCTAACCGGAAGAGGAGTTGCTTAACTCTGAATGTTGTGGTTATGGCAGGAGATCAGAGCGCTGGAGAGGAGCAGAACAGGGGAGGCAGATGAGGAGGACAGAAGGAGAGAAGGGGGGGGAAAGGAAAGAGAAGGATAGGGAGAAGAGGAAGAGGCTGGTGGGGAACTTTGCCGATCCTGGAGGGAATGTCATGTGACCTGTAGAACTGGGATCACGCAGCCAGGATATGGGACACGGAGTCAGTACATGTAGAGAAGGTCCACCTGTGCCGTGATGACCAGGTTGATAACCACACACACACACACACACATACACAGCCTTGTGAAGCCTCTCCCTACGCTCAGAGTTTCCAGAGAACCCTATCTTATCGGAGCCTCAGACACCCCCATCAGTCTCCTTCTCTCTCTCTCTCTCTCTCTCTCTCTCTCTTTCTCTCTAATACACACAAAGGCAGCACTCTCTCTCTCACACACACACATACACAACATGACCTGGCACAGGAGAAGGTAAGAGGAGATAGAAAGTCCGAAATTAGATAGAGAAGAGTGGAGTAGAAAGAGAGAGAGAAAGAAGGGGAAGAGGAAAGATCAGGGGGACGTATGTTTGGAGAAGAGAGGTAGATGTCTGTAAACAGAGGGAGAAAAGGGAGACGGAGAGAGGGAAATAGTAGAGAGGATGAGGTAGGGAGACGAACAGAGGGACAAAGAAACAGAGGCAGAGAGAAAGGTATCTAAAGTAGGGTAGCAGGTCAATGAATTGTTACTAAACATTTTAGTAGAATGACTAAAATTTCTAAATTTCTAAACTCTCCAAGTGTTCATGTCCTGTGACTATCTACCTTACTTCCTGAACTACTATGATGACATCCCATAATAAATATCTCATTGTGGGATTGAAGGTGGAAACAGCCTGTCTATGGAACATGTGGCTGTGAGCAGAAAGATGGCTGACATGTTTGTTTCACTGTGTTGTGTCAAAGCTTTGATCCTTCCAATGTCATATGGAGATTCAATTAGTCCAATATGCCTGTGTGTGTGGTGTGTGTTGGAGAGAATGACAGAGAGAGAATGACAAAGAGAGAGAGAGAGAGAGAGAGAGAGAGAACGTGAGAAAGTTGGAAATAAAAAAGACCAGGGACGAGATCGAAAAAAGCGATTGTAAACATTAATTGTAAAAGAGAGTTTATCGCTTTTATTTTGGACTCATGTGCCTCTCCCATAGTCATTATAGGGCCAGAATAAAAGGTTACTCTTATTTTCTGCTTCTAACAAAACTTTAATTAAATAGCACTTCATAAGATCTGCCAACTTGTAAAGTTGTTGGTTTGTTGTCAAAAGAAAAAAGCAAATGTGAGCAGTAAGTGTTTTCTGGAGACAAGGTAAGTGTGTGTCTGTGTGTGCAGGCATGTGTGCATGTCCATGTGTGTTTGTGTGTCTATGTGATGGTAAGCTTTAATGGGAGATTTCTTTTTTTCAGCACTGCGTTTATTTTGGTGTGTTAGTGTTTTTGTGGCGAACCAAATTCAGGTTGCTGGGGACTTTTATTCTGAAAGGACTCCTGCTAGTGTTTAAAAGAACAATAAAATTGATTTGTTTTTGTTTAAATCAAAAATGATTTGAGGTTTGACTGCAGCTAATAAAAGGGTTGGTTCCATCCTGGTGTGGTGGTCAGAACTTGAGTATAACTCAGTCTTCCATAAACATCCTGAAAACTTTAATACTTTAAGATTTGAGTTTTCCTAAAAGAAATCTGTCTTTGTAGCAACAGAGAGAAGCAACTACTTGGGAATAGAACACTTTCCTGAAAAAGCGTTGGACTTTTAATATCAACTGGAGGAGATGGTGGAGTTGCCAGCATGCAATCTCTCCCTCAACCTCTACCCCCTCCAACCCCCAACTCCGGACACTGGTAGGCTTGGGAAGGGAGGGACCTGAGAGGGAGAGGTGTGTCATCTACAGGGGGAGTCAGGGGGAGGCGAAGGGCGGGGGGTGATGGGGTTGACTACTGCAAGAGATAGGGTGAGTTGGGGGCAGTTGTCTACGGGGGGGTGGAGAGATAGGGGGACTAGGGGGGGTTATCTTTGAGGGGAGGCAGGGTGAGGTCTAAAGGGGGATGGGATTAGAGGGTTTATTATTATTATTATAATAAGTATTATTAGGCTGAATCCCTGATGTCTCGAACACAGAATTTGCTTGATAGACTGTTTAGATTTCCCCGACACCACTTTCACTCTCTCTTCTTCTCTCGCTTTCTCTCATCCCGACCCTCCCTCACTCATACCCCCGTCTTCCCTCCCTCTCGGTGATGTATTTGTTCCGGTATCTTCTGTCCTCCCTCGCTCCACACATATTCTCTCATTCACATTCTGCCTGGGAAAATAGAACTCAAACAAGACTGCGTGTGTGTGTATGTGTGTATAAGAGTGTGTATATGTGGAGTGTTTGTGAGTAATACCTTCGACAGTATATCAAGTTGACTCAGTTCAGTAGTTGGCTAGCAACATTAATGACCTTATCTGTGTCAACACTCCCATCCTGCTCACTGTCTCTCTCTCTTACACACCTCACAGCTCCATAGACAGTGTGGAAACTACTACGCCTTGTGAACATGGCTTCCAACGGACATGCCCGCTCCTCGCTTCAAAACTACCTGGAGCGTTGCCACGACTCCCATTACCAGGGGTGCTAGATCACCACGGTGACCCCGCGGTTGTCATGGTGTCGCCTGCTTCCTGCCGCTATCAAAGCGAGGTACCAGTTCAGGCTGGGTTTACATTCATACAGTCTATGAATGGTACTCCATCACCAAGAAAAGAGAATCACACCTTTGTCTGGATCGCAGCCTAATATAGGAAAGAGTCTCACATACACACACAGACACACTTGGTTTGTCCTGTGTGTGAGAAATGGTCTGGCTGGTTGCCAGGTTGGAGTGTTAGGGTTGGCACTTCTACAGTGTACATTAGAGGTAAACAGTTTCACTGCACATTTGACAGCATATGTGCTGAGGATTGATGGACGGGGACAATTCTCTCTCTTTCTTTTTTCTCTCTCTCTCGTTTCCTTTTGCCCTATCCTTCTTTTGCCTCATCTTACCTTTTTCAGTCATACGGATTAGAGATGAGGAAGTGTGCGTGTGTGTACATGCCCTTAGCTAGCCTTGGCGCACACACTATCTTAATGGAACAGGGATCAACCAGTCTTACGTACGTTAGGTTCAGCTGAGGTGATGCACATACCCACTAACACACAGTAAAACACTGAACTGTGGTGAAACTTGGGCCCAGTGGGAATCAAACCAACATCCTCTTCACTACTCCTCTCCTCTTGTCTGCTTTCTTCTCCTATATCATCCTAGTCTAATTCATGACTAATCTTTTCAGGACCCTACCCGCACATGCACACACCAGTGGAGTCATTAGGGAGGTCTTGACCACCAACGTTCCAGAGAAGTGTCTCAGAGAGATTGTGTTCGGGTCAACATGGCAACACAACACCCCCCGTCCAGGGGAGGTTAGAGAGCTGTTCAGTTGCGTATCCTGACAGCAGTATCCAACACAAACACACCTGAGCACACAGAAACATGAACATACACACATGTAACACGTTTTTAAGAGGATTTGCTAATGAGACATTAGGGCCATCACTCTGTTAATGAGCGGAGACAATAACATAGCAATCTAATCCAGCAATAACATTACAACGACTGTCTGGAACCAGTTGGAGTGTGGATGTGTGTTCTGGTGCAATGCCCTGCAGGTGCATGGTATTACCTTGTCCACTGGGTTTCCAGAAGACCGAGCACCCAATGGAAACACAGATTTTGCTCAAAGTGCCAACCAGCCAATCATTTCTCAGAGTTTCCATTAATAAGAGCTTAATTGTTAGCGAGGGCTACATCAGTGGTGAGGTCACCATGTGATGTGATACCTCCATCAATCAGTGACTCCAAGACAGGTTTGAAAGGAATTGAGGTGAGTTCTACAACCCAGGGGGAACATTCTAGAACCCCTTCAGGACAGGCCTGGATAATGACAGCGACCCAGAGCCCAGAGTAATCATAGATAATGACCTGGCTTAGTACATTATGATACTAAAACTAGAAGAGGCTCTTTCAGGCACAAATGAAACGCTATGAAAGAATAACATTTGTTGGACTAAAGTGCAGACACAACTCACCTGTTTTGCATTCCTATTGGCTGAAACATGCTGCAGAGAGCTTACACAAACCAATAAAGCGAGACCACCAACATGTGGTTGTTATTAGCAACCAGAATCCCATTCTACTTCTTAATTGGTTGGTAGCAGAAATACTAAGTTATTGATATGAGATTGTGGGGGCAAAAGAAGGGAAATAAATGAAAGTGATATAATGAGTGAGGGAAATATACATTTATATTTAGTCATTTAGCAGACGCTCTTAACCAGAGCAATTTACAGCACATACATATAGATGATGGGAGATAGAAATGAAGATATATATTGAATCATTAGACCAGGAGACCACTGAGATAATGTGACCAGCAAACCAGAAGACAAGAAGACTATAGGAGACAAGGATGCCTGGGGATTAAGAGACCAGCAGAAAAGGAGACAAGAAGACAAGGAAACCAATATATGGTACCAGTAGAAGAACTCTGCGGACGAGATGAGAAGGATTTCCCACAACCTGTCACAGACATCTCTTCTTACTCCCTCTCCTCTGTCACTTTACACCTTCCTCTCTTTCTCTCTTATCTATGACTTTACACCTCCACCACGCCCCCACCCCCCTAACCCCGCCCCCCAGCAGTATCCCTTGGCTCTGCACTAGACAAAGGCCACTAAGAAGCCGAGATTAACTGTCTCTCTCACACCTCGGGTACCACCTGACACACACACACTGAAAGACACACTTACACTTACAAGCATGTACACACACATGCACGAACACACAAGTATACACATACACCCACACTCCACCACATACAGACACTCAGAGACAAAGGGAGTTATGGAGCGAGGCACCAACTGTAGGGTTAGCAATGTTGCGGTGGCAGAGATCAAGCTATGTGTCAGAACCTTCGGGAGGGGGGACGTGTTCGTTTTTGAAGAGGTATGAGAACAAAAGTGAGTGGTGATGGAAAGAGGAGAGGAGAAGAAAAAGAGAGGAAAGGAGAAAGAGGGAGAGAGGGTGGGAGGGACAAAGCCATGGGAAAGTCTGTCAAAACAGGACAGGAAGATAAGACCAGAGCAGGGCTGCAGAGGGAGGCGGAGGAGGGGGAAGAAAGGCCATAGCAACACACCAGGTTCTGTCCCCCCCCCCCCCCCCCCCCCCGCCTCCCCCCACATGGCACAGACCAGCACCACCACAGACCAGGAAGAGAGATGTACATGTATTATGGGGAAGAAGGGAAGGAAAGAGAGAAAGAAAGAAGAAAAGATAGGTAGGATAGACAGAGGGGCATAATAACCACCAGTGATTCCCAGGGGCACTTAGTGGGTTTGGTGGAAAAGAAAGGGGGAAAAGGGGAAGGAGGGATGAGAGATGAGGTGTGTGTGTGGGTGCAGGTGTTAACTGACAGAGGTTGAGGAGGTGGTGATTACTACAGATAACTATTATGGATGAGACAGGTACAGGAGAGAGAAAAGGAGCGAGAGAGGGAGGGAGAGGTAAAGGGGAGAGAAATTGAGTCTCTGACCTGCAGCTACCAGTTTTTAGATAACTGATCTTCAAACAATTCATTTTTTTTGTACTAAATAATGGTTAGATTCATTTTCAGATATATGACCCAAAAAATAATATTAGGCCTTATTCATATAAAATAAAATGAAAGTATTGTTGGGTGGGAAGAACACTCAGGCTATATTATCAATTATTAGTTCGTGTAACAAACACTATTTTATCTGCACCATTGAGATGAAATATCGACACCAGTCAAATAAATATCAACATGTTCTGAAGAATTCAATAAAATCCGAAACAATATTCAGGAACCAACCTTGCGGTTGTTCTTTTATCGTTTCTCTCTTCTGTTTAACTTCAATCTATTTGTACTGAGAGATGAACTTTCTCACTCCGTCCACGTACGGATTGGAGATGACAAGCCGCCCTGCATTAACAAGCACGAGCCGCCCTGCAGTAACAAGCAAGAGGCTTTCACAGCGTCATTACAGGGACTGAAGTGGCGCTCTAAAAGCCTGGGATTCGGACGGGCAGGTGAATTGTATTAAAACCTCGTAAATGTCCCCTAAATCTATTTAAATCCAACTTTCAACCTACCCAGTTTTTAGTCGACATATCAGTGCGGCTTAATGTAGAAATAAATTCAGTTCGTTACCCGTTCCTCCGTCAGAGGAGGCCTGCGGACCTGCAGCAGGGGGGGGGGGGGGGGGGGGGGTGATGGACATGCTACTGACTGGAGTCAAAACCCCTAAACTAAAACACGGAACGAGTGAAGGAAACTAAATCCAAATGACTTATTATAGGACCTGCTGTAAGCGAGACAAACAGAGAGAAAGAAACCGTTAAAGAGATATAACGAAAGAGAATGAGGGAGTTTTCCGATTATCAAATCTTCAGAGAAGGAGATGCTCTGATCCTTATAACCCTGCAGGCCTACACCCGGGGAAATTTATGTCCGCCTCATAGGCTACATTGGCTATTTGCTACTGGAAAGTGTGTTTTTCAGCAGACCCTTTTATTCTAATTGTAGCAAATTAACCAACTAGTTTTTCTCAAAGGATTATTATAAGCGATAGTCGAATTGTGTAAGAATTTGTCCTACGATTAGATATGACCAGTTTTTGGAACCTTTATACATTTCTCAACAAATGTATTTGATATTTCTTGTGAATATCTAAAGATGTACCAACCCATGCAATGTCTTTCGAACCGAACAGTTTTGCAGCAAACCTAAATGTGTTTAAGCATGGCCACCATCGGTAGACCAGACCCCCCCACCAACCCCATCCCCACCCCCAATCTCATGCATCCAGTGTTAAGGAGAGGGGAGGCAGACTGGCCGCTGACCTGCAGGCTGGTTATGTGTCATTATAGCAGGAGACACTGCATATCTAAATTATCCCTCCAGCTTCCACTCTCCAGATGAATCCCATCGCCCCCCGCCCCCCCCCCCCCCCCCCCCCTCCTCCTAAAAAAAGTACAACACTTAAACAAATATAAATCATATAGACCTACAGGACGGACTTCCATTACTGACAATTCCCCCTCGCTCTTTCTCTCTCTGTCTTACTTTCTCTCTCACACACACACACGCGCACACACTCACACGCTTACATTTTTCTCCATACTACCATCCAACACATAAGCACACGCAGACAATGTCGTTTTTCAGCTCATTTGAGAACACAGGTTTACACGAAAACTAATTTGTTCAACAGTTTATGTCTACTACCCAATAGTGTGTCCATTATTTCCAATGCATTCCTCCCCGTTTAAACTATAGGCTAACAGTTTAACAGATATTAAATAACAATAGCCCAAAATGTATATATTTTAGGCTATGTATATATATTTTACTCTAGTGGTTACAGTAAATTAATCGGGTTGCCTTGCCAAATGAAAGGTGCCCTTATTTGATTTGAACTTTGTGGCCCATTTTGTTGCTAGCAGGTCATCATGCGCGTGGACTTAATGTTTTTTTCCAGATAACCTATATATTTGTAGTAGCTTTAGTATTATTTTCCTCTTAAAATTTGTCTATTTTCAGGCGTATTTGTACAGACAAATCAATATAAAAACAATGATTTAAAAATATTAACGGTTTTCGTTCATTAAAAAATATCCTGTGTTCATGTCCAGGCAAATGATTGAATATGCGTATGAAGACAGAAGTAGGCCTAAGACTTGAATAATATAAAACTAAATGTGAAATGAAATTTTGTGCCCAAAAAATATTTGTGAATTGCTTTAGCGAAATTTGTGAAAAGTTGAAGAAATTATTAAAGAAAAAGTTAAACATCCCATTGTGTGGTGTTTTCTTATGAAAAACTGGCTAAATGATATGACATATAACGGTCAGTTTGTCAGTGTTGGCCTGTAGGTCAGTAGGCAACATCACACCAGGAGTTATGACATTTATAGTATGACATTTTAGCATGTTGGTGGTGTCATTTTCTAAATATAACATTGTTCTCTATTATTTATTATCATGTAACCTACACTGTTGGATAAGGTCCACTTATTTCTCTAATATTATTGGGGTGAACCGGTTTATTATGGGACTAAAATGTCTGAGTATATTATTGGAATATCCAGCTATACCTGATTGTCCAATGGAAGCCTTGCGGTCCTATTGGGGTTTTGTGTTTACTTTGAAATAGATTATGTGTGAGACTGCTTCTTAATGAAAAAAGCATGGCTACAATGGATGTTTCATTACTAAGCGTTTGTAAATTGCTCGATCCGTTGGTTTATTAAAGTCATCATATATCTGATGTTAAAAACAAGATAACAGACGGTAGCCTATAAGTGTGAAAGCCAAACACGAATTCAGCTTTCATCGTTTTAATAGGATATTTGTAGAGATTTATTGACAGTTACTAGGCCTTGGAAATAGGCCTAATTTAAAATTGAGTCACAGGCCAAGTAGTCAATCTTAAAATCACAATATTTACCTTTGAAAAGCCAAAAGAAGTTCACACATCCCATGTCGCTGATTATTTTATAATTGCAATAATTAGGCTGTATGGGTTTTTTTTTTCTTCTCCAAGACGCTGACATTAATGAAGAATGTGCAGCAATAAGCTAAGAGGACCATTGAAATTGTGGAGGGTAAAAACACTCCAACATAGACGCTTGGTCCCACCTCTCCTGGGCTCTGATTGGCTGGGTTCCACCTCTTCTCGGCTCTGATTGGCTGGGTTCCACCTCTCCTAGGCTCTGATTGGCTCCAAGCAGCCCTGACGACATATATGAAGCCTGACGGTTCTAAGATGATGCTCGGTTATGGATTGAACACGCACGGGTTCTCCCTGTGGGTGGAAGTGAAGGTCTGGAGTTGTTTGTTCGGTTATTATCGTTCTTGGGTGCAGTTTTCTAAAGAGGTCTGGGCAGGATTCGGTCCCCGGTGCTTGAGCAGGGTGTGTAATGGAGTTGGCTCGGTGTGTTGGCGGACTTGCACCATACTGCATATGAATGTGTAAGTAGCTGATACGTTGCTATATTTAAAAACTCAAACTTAAGACTTGTTTTACAGAATAGAAGTTCGGCCATCCGTAGCAAAAAACACCAGATGCAGTGGAAAAAAAAGGACTTTATGGGTCACGAATAAAGGGGGAGCGCTTCACGAATCACGAAAGCACCCCTTTAACTTTTTTTATGGGGATAATTTAGCCTGAGAATATCTGGGGAGGCTGATTGTAAAACCTAGAAAGAGAGAGAGGAGAGAGGCACTCAGCACGTCCGTGTTTGTCTGCAGAAAACCGGGGAAGTTTTCTGGTCTGCTGTCGCCATGAGTTTGGTCGGTGGCTTCCCTCACCATCCCGTCATGCATCACGACGGTTATTCCTTCGCTGCGGCCGCGAGCCGCTGTCACGAGGACAGCCCGTACTTCCACGGCTGGCTGATCAGCCATCCAGAAATGTCCCCGTCGGACTACGGCATGGCTCCGTCCTACAGTCCAGAGTACGCCACGGGGGGACCAGTCCTGGACCACGCGCACTACGGGGGGGGAGTCCCCGGGGCTGGTGGCGCCGCCGGCGGGATGGGGATGGGGGGACCCCGCCCCGTCAAGAGGAGACCCACCGCCAACCGCAAGGAGCGCCGCAGGACACAGAGCATCAACAGCGCGTTCGCGGAGCTCCGGGAGTGCATCCCTAACGTGCCCGCGGACACCAAGCTGTCCAAGATCAAGACCCTCCGCCTGGCCACCAGCTACATCGCCTACCTCATGGATATCCTGGACAAGGACGAGCAGGGGGGCGAGGCTGAGGCCTTCAAGGCCGACTTCAAGAAGGCTGATGCCAAGGAGGAGAGGAGGAAGAAAGACGTGGTGAGTCATTGGTTCCTGTTCTGATGCAGCCTGGGGTTTAGGATAGGGCCTTGTCTCATTTAGACCAGATGCAAACAGAGGAGAATAGGGAGATATAAACTCACACTTTGTCATTATAGCTAAAAAGCCCCCAGTTAAAATATGTCTGCAAGGCTGATATGCAGACCCTACATATGAGCTTCAGACAGACAGTGTAGAGGCCTGCTATAATGTAGAGGCTATTTAAAATGAGATACATCAACAGTGAAGAAGATAAAGGTAGCCTGTAGGCTACAACAGATAGACTATTGTTGTTTTTTATTATTAGTTAATTCTCACTAGTGGTTGCCAATAGTATGATTGTTAGCATTGTTCTATTAGCTCTGAACTGTAGGTCTACATTATAAGGCTATTCGTTATTTAAGATGTTCTAGTGTCCTGCAATTGTTTTGAGAAATGTTTTAAATGGATTGCTGAGAGCTTGATAATAGCCTTTATAATTACTGGTATTATCTAGCCTGGATTGTAGACTGCTGGAAACTGCTCAGCTCTTAAAAAAAAAAGTAAATGAGAAAAGACTTCCTGAAAGGCAAAGCGAATTATAGTTAACCTACTTTTAAGAGGTAACAGTATTAGAGTTGATGACCAATGAAGGCCATTCGTGCTATAGAAAGGACATGGTAAGTAACTTGATAAATATTAAGACATTTGTGTCAAGCGTGTAGTGCCTAAATAGACCAATGTCTACAAACATAAAACTGAATTAATTTTTGTTGAGGTTGGCCTACTGTATTTTTTTAATTGTAGGCTACATATTTATATTTATCAGCTAGGTTAGGCCAGGCCTATGTTATGCTAACAATAAGCTACATAAATACACATCGCTTACACAATAATTTCGCCAGGGTTGTTGAATTTTTAGCCAAAAATGACGCTTGTAAACGTTTATAAGCCATATTAAAATGTGGGCCTCGCTTGCAGGTGTAGAGGTGTTAACTCCAGTATATAGGCCTACATTTCTCAAATGAAATAAAAAATATATAATAATAATTTTCATCATTATAAAACTCTAATTTGCTCTATTTCCTCCAGAGTGAAGTATTGAAAAGTTCGGCGAGCAGCAACGACAAGAAGTCCAAAGGACGGACAGGCTGGCCTCAGCATGTCTGGGCCTTGGAACTGAAACAGTGAAACTCTGACAGACTTCTCAGTGTTCTCCTGCTTTTTATTTAATGGAATATTTATGTGCAATTTCCCGCTGCGGAGAGTGGATTTTTGGAAGAAAAAAAAAATACATTCCATTGTAAACAGGAGGGAATCCCCTTGGTAAGGGACTCATGTTTTTGTTGTTGTTGTTGTCTAATTGTATAGGCTCTCGTGGTCAGGTGTTGTCCTAGAGTGAAGCAGAGCACGTGACGGCCACAGTGGTGTATGTGAAGTGTAGGCTTTCTAGCTATCTCTTTGAAATTATTTCTAACCCCCCCCCCCCCCCTCCTCCTCCCCTTCCTTTCCTCATTCTCTCTCAGAGATGAGGCAAGGCTATATCAATGGAGTTTATCTGATGTCATGGTGTTTTATTTGAGCAGCAGTCTTGAAGAGTCCTGATGTCCTGGTTGTGGTAGACAGTATTTTGGTGGAGTGCAGACATGTTCTAGAGTCCACTCGATGCACTTCCGTCCGGAGACTTGGAATTAAAAAAATATCTGAGATGTAAACAATGTAATTAATTCAATAAACCACTGTGTTTTTTCAACAAACAAAAAAATCCCTTAAAAATCACTTTCTTGTTGCATACACTGAACTGTTGCGTAGTAATATTTGAATAGCATAATATATCTATGGGTCTGTGTCAGGTGTGTGGGTCTGCATACGCCAGTCTTGTCAAAACACTCACGCGATCCTATCAAGCACAGCTCCTAGAACAGTAACATTCCCACGCGCGCGGCCTCGAGCTAGCCAGACCTGCCACAGGTGATCGTGTAAGAGATAAATAAAGAGACAAGACCGACAGAATGAAACTGAATCTCCTTCCGGCCGGACGGTAGATTTATGTGGAGTTCTCCAGACTAATAATTAGGCTGCATCTAGGCTACTCAGCAGCGCCGCGTGCTTCCTCCCGGACCCCGTTACATTACTGTTTAGACCAGACTACGAGCTCGTGCATTAGTGTGGTGATCTAGATGCCAGGGCACGCGGGTAATAATAGCCGGCATGGTCTTAACACTCACGAGCACTCGAGGCTCTGTCTCTCTTTACGACCCTATTCAGAATGGTCCTCAGCTTTGGCTGACAAGAATGATTAATTATTGGGTGACATTGTGCATTGGCTATAAATACTAGCCTATTGCTGACAGTTTAGTCTCTCTTTATCATTGGTCTCTGCGTATTCTTTTTATTAGTTTTTAATTTTGTATTAATTTTTTATGTTAAGAAATTACAGTTGGTCCGTTGCAGTGTGTATATGTAACTCATATATAGCTCTACCCTCAGCATATAGAACCATTTGTAATAGCCTCTCTTTAAATGATGACTTCGGGTCTCATCGAAGGGTTAGGGGGTACTTTGTCTGTGAGCATAAGCTAGTAGGCTACACTATTTGCTGCATGGATGAGGTAGGCCTACAGAATCACTTTAGTCCTATTTTGGACTGACCTAACGTTAGATGAATTATTTAAATAAATATGATATCGTAAATTTGTCTTGAACTAACAAACGCATGTTGTTCTTTATTTGAAGTGATTAGCCTGTCTAGTAGTCATTTGTTGAAGCAGTAGTCCTATAATAGGTGGTTGTTAGGCTGAGTCCCTAGTAACAGACTCCTATAAGTGAACACTCCACTCAGATGTAAACACCACAGAAATAGGCCCAGGCCTGAAATTCCTTTGGTTAATTATGGCAATCCACTCTTCTCACCCAAATCACTGCAGCACTAGACAGACCGGAGCCTGAAAAAATGTGGATTTTGACGTTAAAAGCGCTCGGTGGCGGGGAAGGTAGATAGTCAAGGCACGAGAGAGGCTCGAGCTATCGGATGCTCATGTGATTGATAGCGCGTGCCCATCAAAATGTTGGGGCGGAGGGAGTGCGGGAGGCCTCTTTAAAAAACCGTTATAACGGTAATGACCAACATTTGACCTCGTAGCCTACACATAAAACGTGTGTTGGCAGGTTATCAGGAAACAGTTGATAAAATCAGACACACACAAAAAATCATCGATAGATTGAAATAGCTTGAGGAGCTATATCTTAAAGGTGGCATGTCAGCTGAAATGAAGCGAACATAATAAGACAGTCTTATAGCCTATATGGGGTATAATTCTCCCAGTTAATTGCAATGTTTTATTCAATTTTACAAAATTGGTTCGACTTGGAATGACAGACCTGTCTGGTGGACAGTCAGAACACGGGAGGGATGTCACGCGCAGCCGCGTGCTATTAGCCTGACATTCTACTGACGAGTAAATCACAGAGAGGAGGACACGCGAGATTTACACTCCTTCCGATTAAAGCAGATAATCAGCTGTTCCATTAATTATCCAGTTCCACAGCTCCTCGGAGACATATTGCGATATAGACTGCAGATAGCGTGTCTCTGGAAGGAGATGGCGTCAGATACATTATCAGTCAGTTCTTCCAGATAACCGGATTGACCCCGTGACCGACCTGCAAGCAGCTAAGGACGGAGCTGGTCGGGGTATAGAGGCGATGGCTTGTCAGAAACCCCCCCACGGGACACTAATATAGCTGACCTCATCATCGTTGTCTCTGATGTTGTCTCTGTGCAGGCAGGTAGCAGGTAGCAGGTAGGCCCATGGCCTCGTAGACCTGTACTGTGAAAGTCTGTTAAAGCAGGCCTTTCATTATAATGTATACTAGTATACTAAAGCACACTCCAAAACTGCTTTCATGAACACATCTCTATTAGGCTAATACACAAAGTAACGCGGATTTTCACTTCATCAAATGAACAGTTACTGTGTTGGATGCTGAGTGTTGCAGAGCTGAGTGTTTTTCTCTGTGTCTGCCCACCGTTAAGAGTATTTAGAACATGATAAATGACGGAGCGTGGAGTAGGATTTTTTTTTCTGGTATTACAAACATCTGCCAACCATTAGTTATAAGACCCTCCTCCTCCCAGGGCCTTTTCTCTCCCGGTCTCAAGCTCCAGTCGGTAGACATGCTGATGTTGGATCAGGCTGGAGGTAGATATCCTGCTCTCACATCATGACGTTCAACTCGCCTTATGCGTTACAATCTGGTGAGAGTATCATCATAAAGTAAAAAAAATTATTTTATCCGCCAAGCCATAGAAAATGTTTTAGCCACAGAATTAATCACTTAAAGATGAGTCTGCTATTTGATGGTTAATTAAAAAATATATATATATATATTTCCATCAAACACAGCATAACGTACGCAATGATATATAGCATGCCAATAATGTATAGTGTGCGCATGCACGCACGTACGGTGTGTGCTTTCATTTAGAACGTTAAAAAGCAGCTCGTGCACTTATTCATGGCCCACCGGGGTCAAGATCTTTCCGTTACCGTAGGCCCGGGTTTCAAGGTCGAGCACATAAAAGCACGGGCAAGATTCCTTCTCAATGATCAACATATTCCACCCTGCACGCTCCCCCTCCGCTCATAAACCATTCCAAAATGGAAATCAACCTACATAGAATACCCAGTATTATATGATCCGAAGAGACAAAGCTTAAGCCTATACTTCCCGGGTTTAGGTTTTATGACTATTTCAACTTAATAATGTTGGGTCATAGTCTATATGCCAACTGCAGCATCGATTCAAAGTAAAAAGAAAAGACACTCATGAAATGAAGCGCATCTGATTCAGAATATTCTGAACATTTATTGATGGATCCATTTATAGCAGCGGCTATGCAGTCTGTAATGTCGAAATTAAGAACGAAATCATAGTGATTACAAAAATGTTGAAAAAACCTGTTACTATCAACACCGAAAAAAATACCCAACTTCCGGCCTATATACAAATTGCATTAAATTAAGTTTTTGCAGTGCTATTTAAACTGAAAGTACGTTGAGTGAAACGTCTTAAGATTGTAGAATTTTGCTTTAATTGGGCAGAAAAATATATGCAACGCAATAATTCTTTGTTGAGTATTACAAATGGTTCTAGATTTCCACAATATCTTCATCTTAGTCATATTTGAATTTGGGTCTGTGTTTCAGCTATAGGCCTACATCACAACTGTGTTATCTCAGCTAGCTTGCTGCTTGTTATGAACATACACGCGCGAGAGGACAGTGTTTCTGGGAGACTGCACGAGCGCACGGTGTTGTGCGGGAGACCGGGCTCGAGCCCTGCATTGCTGTCAGTTGTGACAGTTCCCAGACCGCGCGTGCTACTGTATGTGAGATTGAGTTTCTTAACAAAGAAAACTCCCTCTCCGTCCAAACCGTCCTCAAAACCTTCTCTAGGTGCTCTCGCGCTCTGCATACTGGACAGTGCACGCGCGGATCAGCTCGACTATAGGCTCTGTGAGAGGCGCGAGCTGCTGCCTCGGTGCATGACAGAAGTTGAAGCCCTTAACCGGAGATGCAGAAACAATCCGGGCCCATTGGAACGATCAGATGATCTCATTGGAGGTCACGAGCATAAAAAGAGCCACATCTTGGTAAGATGATCTTTATATCTTCTGTTATATTCTGTCACGTCAAGTGCAATCACGGTACACCTTTTCTTTTTATATTGCTTAAGTTATGGTTATAGCTGGTAACTTGTGTGCTCATTTGTTTGCTCAGTTTTTTTTGTGTCCATAAATACCGAAGTTTATTCAAACAGCCCATCAGGCTAGAGGTTTACAACATAAAATAGGACGACAACAAAGCATTTTCCGTTGTGGTCGAGTTTTTAATATTTGCTACAGCTGTAGTTTATATTTTTAATGACTACAATATGTCAAAATGTTTCTTTGTAGAAGCCAATACGATGAGATATAGACATTGTAGGCCTACAGCTATCTTTGGATTTAAACAATAATTTGCAATGCAACTTCATCCAAAAATAACCAGGATAGTCTTTAGAATTAAGTAGAAAAGTTACCACAAAATATTCCTAATCAAAATAATTTAACATAGAATAAATATGCCACGCAACCCTGACATTATAATAATACATTTTCCAATGACTAATGAATGTCCTGAAATGAAAAATCAATGCTCTAAAATAACCTACTCTAGTCAGCCTACATTGCCTAGTTCAAGTGCAAGAGGAGAGATTTCGCTCGCGGACCTCCCACGTGGGGGGGGGGGGGGAGGCGGCGCATGCGTGTCATTTTAGGGGACTCCTCTCACACTCCATTCATCGTGGCGAGCGCGGGGCCACTGCTCTGTTCTGCCGGTGATAAACATTTAAAACCTTGACCACCGAGCGTAAATCCAGCTGCACGCCCAAAACACTCACCGGAAACCGTCTGCTTGCACGAGCCCTGCAACACGTGCGCGTCAGCTCTATTATAGGCCTGCTTAGTTGTTAGGGCGGCAACAAAAATACCTCAATATCCGCCCTGGTTGGCTCTAATGCCTTGATACAGAGAACAACACTATGCATCATAAAGGTAAATTCAGAGACACCTTCATGACAGCACATTTCAATGGAGGTCAGACGGGTTTCGTGTTTTATGCTTGCTTGGGTAAAAGTTTGCTGACGGGTGACTAAAGAGAAGCCATTAGTCTATACCGCATTGCAAGGTTGGATATTCCACATGTCTGCAGACCTATAAGGCTAAGTTCTATACTAATGTGCAATGTTGGCCATAAGGGGGAAACTGAACTTGCAACCTCTTGATCTGAAGTCAAATGCACAACCACTGACATTGTGTATCACCCTACCTGTTTAGTTTGGTCAAATAAGGGTTCACGTAACAGTTGGAGATGATAATAATAACAATAATAAATTTAAAAACTTGCAGTCCTGACCCACCCGGCAGCCCCCCCATCCAGCAGCGTCAAGCGGATCACTCTAGATCCCACATTAGACTCTATTAGGACTAATAGAGATGTTTTTCTAGCTAAACGCTCGGGATTGACACACACTGACCCTGCTATTCACCCACCCGGTGGAGATCACGTGCTGAAGCGCTGAACGGTTGCGTTGGTATAAATTGTCTTTGGTGAGAAGAGCTTGGTCATCACAGACATCCTTTACACTCGCGTGATTAACCTTTTAGACCAACCCATTAGTACCTTTAGTATCACCTAAAGAGAGAGAGGACTGCTACTTTGTGTGTCTGTCCAGTGTGTCTGGTATGCCTGGTCAGGCTACTTCTAATCATAACTATTTGTTTTCTCATATATATATAAAACCATCAATCCTATTAGACACTCTTGGCAAAACTCTAAACACATACTCATACTCTAAGACCCTTTTTGCACTATTATGCAATTGTGCTGCAACATTTTCATAAAAGGTGGTAAATAGTGAACACAAATACAACACAGTTGTCATCTGTAAAAAACAATTATTGTTCAAAGTTGTTTCTAATGGCGGTTTGGGATGTCAGGTTTCACCGTGGTGTCTGTATTGAAGAACAGTTCAACAACAGCCAGAAATGTTACTGTAAATGTTTGACTTCCACCATAAAACAGTTTTACCCTACGACTAGTTTCCCCCAGTCCAGGGTGTACCCCATCTAAGGCCCAAAGTCACTGGGATAGGCTCCAGTCACCCTCAACCCCTAACGGAAATAAGAGGCACCGCGACCCCTGATGGGGAATAAGCAGTAGAAAATGAATGAATGAATACGACCCTTTTCTCAACCTAACTGATACTTTTTCTCTGTGTGGTGGTGGAAGGTCTATGACTGAAAGCCACATCTAGCAAGGCACATTTCCTACAGGCAGTAGGATTTCCCTGTGGTGACCAAGGTGTAGAGTGTTTTGATATAGAACACCACAAGGGTTGTACTGTCTTTTCTTTGTTCATTGTTAAGTAAGTTGTGAGGGTCACTGTCATATTTTCAAATCCAATTTATAGTATTTGCATAGCCCATTTTGTATAAAAGCAATGTCACAGAAGGCTTCACATAACATAACCTCAACCATCAAGGACGACGAGTAAAAACTCAAGAGGAGAACAAATTGAAGAAACATTGAGAGGATCAGTTCAAAGAGGGATCCCCTCCTCCAGAGACAGTTGGTGAAAGAAAGGTGCAGAACACAGACTCTAACATAGTCATACAGCTGTGAAGTGTCAATGGGTGTTGAAACACCAAAATCCCAAATAAATGTAATTTATTGTTAAGGTAAATACATTTACACTACGTAGACATATTTTGTCTTCACATGTAACCAAATGTCCTGAATGCTGTGTTGTGTTTTATCTAATGCTTGCTCCATGGTGTTTATATATTGATTTGCTGTGTTTATGATTTGACAGAATTGTTAGATTTTGAGCACAGGTTTAAACGGTTTGGTGCCAGTGTTTGATTTTGCCAGAAGAGAAAATTGAGTTTGTAGATTTTGAATTGAGGCACCAGTGACGAAAGAAAGTAAAACGGATGAGACATCATTAACATGTAACCCTGTTAATTTTTTCAATTGATAATTTCAGTGTTGAATAGGCTGGTTGCAATGGATTCTAGTGGAGGAGAAACCGTAATTACAGTTTTAGAATGGTGTCCACCAAAAAGACGGTTAAGAAATGTGATGGTCACATAAAACTTGTGAACAGAGATATAGCTATGCTGAACAATTATCCTCAATTAACATATTTAAGAACCTATCACAGGTTGAAATCGTTTTTAATTAATTCAATTCCGCAACGTGCGGAAAAATGTAGCCTTTCCCTAAATTAAAACGTCTAAACGTTGGCTAGATAAATTCACCCCTCGGGTGAGCGCGTGGCAGCGCAAGGTTACCCAATGTCTGTCCCATATCGCGAGAGCTCCACAGCGCGTGCTCGTGGTCTCCCCATCATTTTTGATAGAAGAAGTCTGAAAAACATATTTCGGTGACAATGGATCAAGCCCGCAGTATGTCCGTATTCGTAATGAAACATTACTTTGCTTGAAACAACATTTTGATCTAAGCTCGTCCATCAATTTAATATAGTTTAAATTGTTTAACATCATATTAAACAATGTTCAATATAAAAAATAGGCCTTGTTTCTCAGAAAGTGCATCTTCAGTCCTTCTTTATGGGGTGCTGATCAATGTGCTTGGTGAAACTGGATTCAACCATCAATATCGGATTTGCATTTCTTCAAATGCCATTTCCTTAGTTTCTCTGCCAGAGTAGCCTACGTTTGCCAATCAAAAGGAAAAAATATTCACGTCAACAAAAATAAATGCTTCTCCGAGTTGATATCACGAAGACTTCCTAATTTCCTCTACCGTAATTAAATAATTGGCTATTGTTTAAGGCAAAAGGTTAATCCACAGCTGATATGTCAGTGAGGTGAGCGTTTGTTCTAATATAGAATAAGAAAATTGTTCATGCAGGTCAACAGCACTTTGACCATTTGTTACTTTTGTTTCTCCCAACAATCCAACAAAATTATCTATAGCCTGCAACTTCACCATGATTTCATCTCGCTAAATTAGTTTATTTATTAATAATATGCAAACATTATAGGCTTATTATTATATGAGAATACATTTCAGCAGACAAATATATAAGTACAAAACCACAAAATTATACGTTGGTTGCAGTCATTTCTTGCCCGCTAAATGAAATGATTTTATATGCAAATATCATGTTGGACTAACAACTTGTCCGAAACAGTCGTTCTTTTAAGATTAATTTAAGTTGTCACTAACTAACGATGCTTTTGGGAAACACATATTGAAGTTTACATGGCACTAAAGGTGATCGTAGGTTTCAACGCAGGATTATACGGGAAACCAGAATAAAGAATGATTCTTAAGCCTTTTAAACCTTTTAAAAAGCATGAAAGCATGGCTCCATCTCCTCATCAATTCTTTAAACCCCGCATCTGTTCAGACATATATACCTGAAGCACCTAGAATATCAAAGGTTAAATAACAGATACAATTATTTAAAACGAACAAATGGACCCAGAGCCATTCCAGAAACGACGGTTTTACGTTGCATTACTTCTTCTAGAAACAGGGCCATGATAGATCTATATATATTTGATTTCATCATTAAAGTTTTCTAACTCAATTTTTTTTCTCCATGAAAACAATTTTTATTATCCAATCTGAATTCCCTAAAATGCCAATCAGCTGAAGGAATAAGTTACATGTTTACTATCAATATTATCACACAAAAATATTGTCCTTTCCGCGGTATCTAACTCTTGCAGTGCATGGCAGGTTATAGCTTGGTGGGAAACATTACTGCACGATGGTCTCGTGTAGACTCAGACGTCACGAGCTGTCCCGCGCTGACCCTTTCCCAGGGCGCGCGGCTGACCAAGAGTTATTCCCTTATCTTTGAGGTGGAAGTGTCTGGATAACAAGCTGGACTGGGATGATGTCATCTTCCACATATTTACACCGGGAGAGAGGCGATACCACGTTAACGGCTCGTGAGAAAAACATTTCTCAATCTTTTTTTCTCTCTAAAACACATACACAGGTGCAAAATGAAGTTAAACTTTTTTACTTAACAGAGAAACAAATCTCAGGAAGGAACGAGCCACGTCGAGGAGGATGAGAGAGAGAAAACTATGGCGACAGAGAAATGAGAGGAGAAAAAGAGCCATGAGAGAAGTAGGAAAGGTGAAGTGGTGGGGGCATAAATGGATGGAAGGAAGGATGGATGTCTGTTTTGTGGTGGAGGCCTTCACCCACATATTCTTCTACTGCTACCAATGATAGATGAGGCTGAGACCAACAGACTTTTCTTATTCTCAATTCCCATTTCCCTCTATTCAAATATAAACACACATTCAGATACACTCAGGTAAAACTCTCTCTCACACACTCTCTCTCTCACACACACACACACACACACAAACACACACTTTCTCTCTGACACACAGACCAGGATATAGAAGACCAGGATCAGATATCTATAATTGAGATATGTTTGGTGTGTTTGTGACAGCTGATGGTGGATATTGAGTTGGTTTGAATAAGTATTGATGTGGTAAGTATCATCCCGGCTCCACCCTGACCTGTGAAATAGGATCCCCCCCCCACCTCCCCCAACCCCTGACCATTGACCCTGCTGTAATCCAGGGCTACCAGGTATTTGTCCTACTCAGAGGTGCAGAGCTCTATGCGCCTCCTAGCTAAGCCTCTCCAAAGCTGCCCAGTTACACACACTCCTGTCTGACCCACATCAAAGAAAACATTGGACGCTCCCCAAACCTCAGCCAATCACCACTTCTCATGAGTGTCATGTTTCTCCTTCCTCCAATCACAGACCGTGGAGCTCCAATAGACCTTTCCTGACTAGCCAATAGGAGAGAGGGTAGCGTAGTCACAGGATATTCCAGCTCTGTCCAGATCTTAATGCTTGTATTTTCTTTATAAAGATATCCTACACTTAACTTTGTCTCGAATGATGACATGCATATATGAGACTTGTTGAGATGCGCAGGTGTTCATAGCTACTGAACGACATCATGTGATTAATCCACGCAAGTAAGAGAGTCTCATTTCCTGTCGTTCAACACTATAGTTTAGATGTCATGTGGTCAACATGCTTAGTTATTGATAGGTCTGAGAAGGCAGCGGGTTATAGTTCATCATGTGTGTTATTTTGTTATCGTTTATCTCTATAAGTGATTCATAAAATCAGGGAATTAAATATAGGACTTTTACGTTTTATGAACAAATCTACTGTAACAAGACATATCAATCTAAAAATCCAGATGCACATATGAAACAAATCAGCAATAACCCTGTATTCATTTTACGTCAGTTTGTAGGCTACTGTTCATAGAAAATGGAGCCGTAATAAAATATAAATATGTAAATGTGAATAATATAAGTTAAGATAAGGTTATTCTATGCAGTTCTTCATATTCTATTAAATCTTTGTTGCATTAATGGCCTATAAAAGTACGCCCAATTGGTGGGAAACTATCAAAACGTTTTGCTTCGACTGTTGGGTTAATGTGAAGCTAAAAAACATTTTGCCAAATTTAGGGGCTAATAACCAGTCAGTGTTTTGTTATGGAAGTGGTGATTCGCGCGTGACCTTTGTGTTGTAATGTGACCTCAGCCTCTCCCGCCCAGGTTGTTCCAACATTCCTCGTTTCCTACCCGCTCTGGAGTATTGATTTAATGAGTGGCGCGCGGACTGATCTCTAACGGTGTGGCCTCACGTTTATTGGTCGCCGTGTCCGCGGGGCTGGGGGGCTCGAGACCACCGTCCGTCTCTCGGGTGGCCGGGGGCTCCAGGTGCCCGGTCCCGTCCCACGACACCCCGCCGCTTTCATGACTTGTCACGGGATGGTTTTGATCATGTTTGCGTCCGTACATAAACCTCCAGGTACTCTGTGGCGCCCTTTGGGCAATTAGAAACTGAACAAGACTGGGAGAAGGGGAAACACACACACACACATAAACAACTCCCCCTGCCCCTCACACACACACACACCCGAGGCCAGAAAGCTCTAACACACTGAAAACATATTTTTTAATGCATTTATTAAGCCAAAAGACATTTTAAAAAGCCTCAAATCCGAAACAAAATGTTCAGCTTTTGACAGCAATTAAACACCATTTCACCGGGTCACTAGTTTTATAACAACATCCCAGATGGAACCATAGATCGCTGTTATAAACAAACACACACATGCCAGACTGTTTAGGTGTGTTCCGTCAATGAAATGGAGACATAAACACAAACCCTGGCCCACTTATAACCCTGGCCCAACTACACACACACACATACATACATACATTTGATAACTGCCATCGTTGAGATTCCAGAGCCATGAGAAAGTGTGTGTGGATGTGTGATTGTGTTTTTGTGTGACACTGATCCATGGTTGCTGAGAGCAGATTGCTCCTAGAGAGAATACACGTCTCCTAACAGATACTCTACTGTGAGAGGTGATGGTGGAAGGGGTGGAAGAGAAAGATGGAAGCGAGAGAGATGGGGAGACCAAATTGGGTGAGAGATACAGAGACATGGTAGGAGAGAGAGAGGGAGAAATACAAGATAAAGGGAAAGATGGGAGAGAGAAAAGTACAAGTACCCATGATGATAAGACAGACCACTGATGTGAACATATTGACACAATACAGAAAACACATTAGAAAACAAATCAGATGAGCTTCATGGATCCAGCTGTTCTCAGCTAGATCCTCCTAAAGACACAGCGGCCATCAGAGAGGTGACATCACCATCATAACACACACACACACCAGCTGACCAGGCTCTTTGGAACAGCAGATCTACAACAGAACATTAAATCCAGTCCTCCAGCCACTCAAAGGCCACTTTCTGTCCGCACAGGAACAGGAAACAGAAACCTGAGCCATGATGAGACTGGTCCCTGCTGGATCGTGTTAATCACCGGACCCCCTCCCAAGCGTCCCCTCTAGAAGCTACAGCACACAGGTGAACCAAGCCAGAAGGAGAGCAGAGCTGGGCTGACGGAGGGGATAAACTCACCTGGGGTAACCCAAGGATGATGACCTGGTCCAGGGAGGAGAGAAAGGGAGGCAGAGAGATTGACGGAGGTAAGAAGGGAGGAAGAGGGAGAGAAGGAAGGAAAGAGAGTAGCTAATAGGAAAATGATTCGAGGAAATGACTTCACTAATCACTAAACGGCAGCTTTATTCCCCCCCACCCCCAACCGGCTTTGCCAAGGTTGATTTCCCAGGGCTTAGGGCTGGAGGAGGAAGCCATAACAGCTCAATACTGCCACTAGGTGGTGACCGGAGGTTAATACATGCATCCAGCATAAACAATCCTTATTGCTTTTATAGTTGTTGCCTGTTGCTTGAACACTATATGTAACACTAAAGACACATACTTAGACCAAAGTAACCAAGCATAGCTACTTAGACCTAAGTAACTTTTGTTCCTATACCTTAAACACAGTGTGACCATGCCTTAAACCAAAGTGCTGATTTGCACTTTGGTTGTAATTCTGCAACACAGTTGCTCCTGCACACTACACACTATTTTATACATAAGATCCTTTGTTCATATCTCCTGGGTGCTATTGGGTAAACACATCTAATCCAAATGCAAAACATATTGGGTGATTTAAAACACGTAGACACACACAAAACTTATCACCAATCACCTGTTGAGCCATTTTGAGAACTTTGCAAACATGGAGGCAATGGACATGGAGAGTCAGCGGAGGAGCAAGACAAAGAGAAAGAGTCAGAGAAAATGAAAATAGAAACACAAAGACTGCAGTGTTTTATGTAAAGTACACTAGTGCGGTGCTGTTCATCTGAAAGTGTATTCATATGATGCAGCTGTGCATCATTTGGTCATCAAAGTGGCATTTTGACAAAGGATTGTTACGTTTTGATAGCAGAGTCTCAATTAGACATACATGTGAATGGTTTGTATGTCCCAGTGCTGTTTCTTGTGTGTAAAGCCACGGTCGAGCCAAAGGTTTGCAAAAAGCGTTCGAGCGAATGAAGGAGACTATTTTGTAAGAAAGCAAACTGTCACTGTAACATCCGCTTCACGAGAGAGCAGAGTTTCAGAGTTAGAGCAGGGAGGAAAGACAGACAGAGAGAAAATAAGAGAAAAAATAGAAACCCAGTGCAGCCACACACATAGAGAAAGTAGCTGTATGAGTAGCTCTAAGTAGAAAATTAGCCTGGCTGTAAAGAGACTTGTATGTGTGTGTGTTTGTGTGTTTCTGTGTGTGTGTGTGTGTGTGTGTGTATGTAAACAAGGCACGGATCCAAGTCAAACCAGAGGTTGGCTCACTGGAAACAGTGTTCCTGTCCAGCTACTCCATTAGAGTTGTAAACATGCCTGTGCGTGTGCATGCGTGTGTGTGTGTTTTATCCTTTTGGAAATGTCACTCTGAAACACCGTAAGGAGTCTGCTAATTCCCACAGGGCTCAAGACAACACTGTCATTAGGCATTGGTCATGAGTTCAATATGCAGACTCACACCCACATGTGCTCATGCACACACACACACGCACACATAGCTCCCATAGTGAGCTTGCGTCCTCACAGCTTGAGTGAATGAACTGTGGTCTGCATGGTGACAGTGGCCTCTAGTCCCTTAGAAACACAACATTCATCTCTTCCAGCTGATAGTGTGACAGGAATGCTCTACATCTGCACACTATCCACACTGGGACACATCTTTCAGGGTGTGTGTATGTGTAGTAGTTTACTGTGTAGTGAGTGAGTATCTGTCTTTGTGAAGCCTGTTTAGTGTGTCGGTGTTGCTTTCTTGGTGTTTGTAGCCTGTTTAGTGTGCATGTATAACTTTCTTCGTGTGCGTAGCCTGTTTGGTGTGTGTGTGTGTGTGTTGCTTTCTTAATGTGTGTGTGTACACCCTGCTTAGTGACCAACTGCTAGCAGCAATACCTTCCTTGGCCCCACCACCTCAAACTATTTAAAGAGGGTCAAAGCTCCCGGTCATACTATAAGAGGGGAGGAGGGGGCAGTAGAGGAGACAGCAGTGAGGAGAGTGGAGAAGAGGGGGATGAGGGGAAGAGGAGATGATGGGGGGGTTGGGGGGGAGGATTCCATATTTTCATGGTGCAGCTGACTTATCAATGGCCACTTATTATGGAGGGTTAGAAAGGGGTGGAGGAGAGGAGGAAAAGGAGGAGAGACAGCCTAGTCTATCCGTGGGGTAGAGAGGGAGGGAAGGGGGACAAAGTGGTCTCTGTGTGTGTTGGTAAGCCCTCACGTTCCCTGAGAAAGCAGCTCAGACGCTGCAGCAGAGAGACAAACAGAACCAGCTTAAGGTAGGACGCTTCTCATATGACATAACAGCATAATGCTGATAATGCTAATAACTTTAGGCTTGCTGACGCTCGTCATTAAAACGAACACGTTATCAAATCAGTGAGATTGGCCGATGCTCAAATGGTGAATGCGAGGTTGGGGTAATTGATTTCTGGAACTGCTCATCAGCTTTACAGTTTGAGGATTTTTTTTTAATCATTTGAAATACCAGAAAGGTTTTGCACGTACCCATGTATGTCAAACGGAACGGAACGGGTTTTAGGAAATTGCCTATTATCTGCACAACTTGACAAATGAATGTTTTCCACGTTGTAAACTCACATCCTTTTCTCCGTCCTTTTTCCAACTAACCTGCCAGAATGAAGCTTCTCCTTCTCGCAATGAACTTGCTGCTTGCGCATCTGAGCGCCAACGCGATGCCGTCGACTCGCTGGTCTTGCTACAAGAAGATTTTGACTGATCGGGACTGTCACAGTGTCGCTAACGGGGTCGACCACATTCGGCCAATCGACTCCTTGCAAAACCATTTCTGGCAGGGCAACAAGTGTGACATGGTGTGCTATTGCAACTTCAGCGAGCTGCTGTGCTGCCCCAGGTAACTCCAGGCGTTGCCACCAGATGACGCCAAAGATACAGTTTTCCGCAGATCGACATAGCAATACAGCATGTGGAAGAGCTGATTCAGAATCAGAATAATTTTTTCTTTTTCTTATCCCATTATGTAACTACATTTACATTTAGTAAACTCTCTTATCCAGAGCGACTGACAGCATCTACAGAGACATTCCCCGTGAGGCAAGTAGGGTGAAGTGCCTTGCCAAAGGACACAACTAGCCACAGCTGGGAATCGAACTTACTAGCCCATTACGTACCCATTACCTTATCTGCTGAGCCATCTCACTAACTACCTGTCTATTTTGTTTACCTGCATACCTGCCTGATTCTGGACTTTTGTGTTTTCTTTCTGTCTCAATCCAGGGATGTGTTTTTTGGACCCAAGATCTCTTTCGTCATCCCCTGCAGAACCTTCTGACCTCTGCGATCGGATTTGACAGTTGGCAAGGCAGAGGCCGCAGGAGTTGGAGGCCAGCCTTAAATCAATGTGATGCTTAATGAAATATACTCATTACTTCCTACCATCTTTCCCTCCCTCCTCTTGACGTGATCAGCGGTATCTGATCTAATCTTAAAATGTTTAAGGATTTGAGTGGAAGGAAGGAAGATATTCTTACAGTATTTAGACGTAACCTTGTCAGACTTTTTTGACTTAGCTATCCAGAGTCTGCATCCCTGATGGCTGCAGGGTGAAGACAGTTGCAGATCACAATGTAACTTTACACACATAATGATACATAGCTACAGATGCATAGAGATAACAGCCAACTATGTAACAAAATATGTGCTTTACTTTAGTATGAATATTTCTTATTGTTTACAATTTGCATTTTCTGAGCCTTGATACACATGCAATAATTATTTGTTTCCATTGTGGTTGATTAACTGAATTGAAAAGAAGCTGAAACCCTGATTGAAGGACAAACCCAATTCTGTATATGGACAGAAAATATGGAGATTTCTTACAGCTTTTTTATAAAGTGTTTTTTTAAAGTCCATCCTAGAGTACAAAACTCTGTCTCCATGAATGAATAGAACTATAATAAACAATGGTGTGACTGCAGGCATCTCCTGGTGCAGCCTGAGCCTCACTTCCTGTTAGCATTCTTCCTGTGAGGGAATTTTCCTTTGTATCTCTCATCTACCCACCTCAAGAGGGTAAATTGCAAGCTAATCACACACACACAGAGCACTACTAGACCAACACTTCAAGCCTTCAGCTCCCAGGGAGACTCCCTGCGGTCGGGACATCAACTTCTCACAATCACTATTCAGTTGCCTGCATGTGGCCTCTGAAGTGTGAGTGTGGGTTTGCATGTGTGTGCAAGTGACATATTGTCTCTTCACAGCTGCAGAGGGCCCTACATCAGTGTGTTGTTAATGCTGGTAGCTTCGGAGCGGCTAGGACTGCTCATATGGGCCATAAGGGGGGAGGGAGAGAAGGGACTTCATGTTTAGGTGCCCCTTGTCTATCTATGGGCCATTCTAAGGCCCTACTGACTGCCAGGGGGTGTCATTATATCTACATCACAATCCAGGATGCATAGAGTGCAAATACTGTTTCTTTTCACTGCAGGTGAGTGCTCTTTGGTAGCATGGTCGTTGGTCTTTGTCCTGAAGGTTATCTTCAACAGGCGATCTTGATAGTCTGTAGTAGAAATGCAAATCGATAAAACACTGACACACACACATCACGTTATCAATCATCAATGATATATTCTGCTACAGAATCGGTGATCCGCAGATTGTAATTCCGTCCCTGGCTTGCCTGCAAGATTCTAGCACACTGTGTAGCTATGGGAACTGCCTGCTGTTTAGAAACTTTAGTGCTAACCCCTACCCCCACCCTCCACACAGTCCCATCTCTCTTTTCTCTTTCTTGCTCTCATTTCAGCTGCCGTGGTGACATTCCCTGTGGCAGTGTGGAGGCCCTTAAACAGACACACACACACCACGCAGAGGGAGAGAGAGAGAGGCAGACATGCAGACAGACAACTGTAGCAGCCATAGGGCGGAAGATGACAGAAACAATAACATCTTGGCATACAAGCCTGCCAGCCCAGCTCTTGCTGGAGAGCAGCTTCTTCAAACCAGTCTGAGCAGATCTGGTCTGGTTCAGAGTTTGGGAGGGAGGGGGGGACACCCTGCTCTAGTTGTCTAATGGAGATGGGGGGAGGGCCCTAGGCCTAGTCTTCCAAACAAAACAGTAGCAGTTGTTTGTATTATACTGTTTTAAACACATATGAATTACACAATCAAATCATGGTATATCGCTGCTGCTCTATGACGAGTCCTGCTCTAATAATTTAAATGGCTTTTTCAAGATTTATAGTCATGCTTATGTTGTTCCCTACAGCAACACTGATCTACACTCCCAAAACCGTTAAGTTGTGTTACCTACATTTAGCCTAATTGTGGAAGAAGACCCAGGAGTCTAATAAAACAGCTACATATTGCTAATCTTGGCTCCGATGACAGGTCCAATCTTTACACCAAAACAACGGAACTGTAAACAAAAAGATGAAGTAGAGCGGCTTTATGCAGGTCAAACTTGAGCACCCACCCACACAATACACTACAGCGGGCCGATGCCGATCCGAGACACATGGCGCGGTGGAGGCTCGGTGGGGGCGCAGGGGGACTCACCCAACAGCTGTCGCCCCACTGTGCTTTTGTAGCGCTGCCGTTATGCTCCCTGCTAATGGCGGCGAGGTGAACCTCAAACTCCGCTTACTCACTATCATGCTATCAAGCTTTATTACTGCTAGCTTTAAAGTGTGTTTGCGTACAGTATATTTTTTGGTATACAATAATAACCATATTATTCATGATCAGTATAGTAATAACAATACCGCGGGAAAATAAAAATATTTAAAAATAATGTAATATATGTCCAGCAGCAATTTACAAAATGGATAGCTACGTGTGTAGTTTAACATAATGATTATTAATGATATTGTCAGATTGTGAAAGGCGTCTCAACTATGTCAGTTATTTCCTCCAACAAGTCTAAAGTGGACCCGTCATTGTAGTGCAGAGTTAAAGCAGGATCACATCCCCCATTAAAACGCGCTTTTCGCGCCATCCAGTTTAAATCCCCCCTTTGTCCAATCACTGCAGCGCCACTATAATATGTGACAAACAACCATGATACCATGAGAAATCTTGTGAACAACCAATCATAAAGCGAGTTCGACGTTGTGTTCCGCATTTACATTTAAATGTTTGCGTTCAGCCAATCGAATGGCGAGAAGGCGGAGCCTCGTAGCAGGTTTGTGAGGTCCAACAGTCACTGACAAAACACAGTGAAGAAGTTTGGATCTGCACTCATCGCAACTTGTTAGGCTGAATATAGGTGAGTGGACGGAGAATAATGGCTCTTTGCATAAATTTCATGTTTTATATTCGTATTTGAAAGTGTTATCTAAGGCCTCGTAGGTAGTTGTACACTCGCATGCCTAAACGATTTGGTGGTTATTCTGTATTTTAACAAAATTAACAGTGTTGAAGGGGGGTGCTGGTGAGCTATTTTAGCTATTCTAGCTTAGCTAATTTACACGCAGTTGAATAGTTTGTCTTTAAGAAGTTACTTTTTGCCTCATTTTGGTTGTGCATTAAGCATTTGTACTACTTTAAATCATGTGATTGAAAGGAATTAAGTCTGAATATATACCCGTTTAAAATTCCATGTTTTAGACTTATTGGACACACTTTACAGTTAAACTCTTTAGCACAGTGTTAGCATGTAGCATGTGAGTCCGCACGATGCAGTCCAGACTCCATTCTTACTTAGCTTAGCAAGACATTTTGGTCCAAACGAGGAGTTCGGTCGAAGTCTAAGTCAAACTTATTTTCTTTCACAGCCAAGGGACAGCATAACACTCTTTATAATATTTATCCAAGTTGTTCATATTATTCCAGTTTTGAGGTGAAAGTTGGCACGAGAGTGTGTTTAGGCGGGAAACAAGATGGAGGCTCATTGTCTGCAGGGAAGCAGGAACCTGATCGGATTAGGGCGGGTTAGAGAGGCGGGTTAGAAGGCCGAACAGATGGTTACATGACTTCGTTAACTTCGAGTCAGTGCGCTCGACGTGACCGCCTAACTGTAACTTAACCAAATTTTTTTCATTTCTTCCTCCCCCAATCTTCCAGACCAAAGCAGCCATGCCGGGTAAAGATCCTAACAAGCCCAGAGGAAAGACCTCGTCTTACGCCTTCTTCGTGCAGACGTGCCGGGAGGAGCATAAGAAGAAGCACCCGGGAACTTCCGTGAACTTCTCCGAGTTCTCCAAGAAGTGCAGCGAGAGATGGAAGGTGAGGCACGCAGGGTTGTTTTCCCCGAGGCCGGTCTAAGGGGTGGGGGAGGGAACGAGAGAGGGAAAGAGAGGGCTGGTTTACAACAACAGCTGAGGCAGGTCAGGGAGGCGGGTGGGGGCGGGGCCACGGGGGTTATTGTGCTAAAGAACTGGTGGTTTGGATCTGACTTGCTTTGATGGATTAAATTGATAGCATGTTTTGTGGAGGGGGCCTGGCTAAAAAAATGTATAGAAAAATAGCCTTAATTTACATTTAGTCATTTCAGCAAATGCTCTTATCCAGAGTTCATTTTGTAACTAGTATAAACTGAAGCATGTGATTCATATACAGTTCTAGACATTAACCGAGCCTGTTTTTTTTTTTTTTTTAGACCATGTCAGCCAAGGAGAAGGTGAAGTTCGAGGACTTGGCCAAGGGTGACAAAGTCCGCTATGAAAAGGAGATGAAAGGATATGTGCCCCCTAAAGGAACTAAAGTAGGCAAAAGAAAGAAGGACCCCAATGCCCCCAAGAGGCCACCGTAAGTACTGCACCTCTCTTTCTACGCTGCCATCCAGTGGCCTAGTGCAGGACGTCAGCAATTTTTTTTTCCATGAATCTTAACCCCCCCCCCCCTTCCCCCACCTTGTCTCCAGATCTGCCTTCTTCGTGTTCTGCTCAGACCACCGTGCCAGGATCAAGGGAGAGCACCCTGGTATTTCTATAGGAGACATCGCAAAGAAGCTGGGGGAGCTGTGGTCTAAACAGACCCCCAAGGACAAGCAGCCCTACGAGGCTAAGGCTGGCAAGCTCAAGGAGAAATATGAGAAGGTACGAGGCTGCTGGCTGTGGATGATGTTATAGACCCTCACTGTCACACACAGTATCTCTCTTACACACACACACACACACACACACACACAGTATATTAACAATGTCTCACCCCTGTTTCAGGATGTGGCAGCGTACCGTGCTAAGAGCGGCACCGGCGGCAAGAGTGACGCAGGGAAGAAGAGCGGACCTGGCCGGCCAACCAAGAAGGTGGAGCCTATGGACGATGATGACGATGATGACGAGGAGGAAGACGAAGATGATGACGATGATGATGAGGATGATGATTAGACAGCCTGGCAACTGGAGCGTTTATTTTACAAAACAATGTGAACCTGGGGTGCAATGTCGGTAGCATGTCTAAATCCACATTGTCGTTCATGCGTCAGTGTTGACGCTTTGGCATCGACATGCTAACACGTTTATAGCAAGTGGATAGATGGTGTGGCCTGCTGTGTTGCAGACACGCGCACACACACTGAGGTCTTGTGCTGTTTTGTAAATTTTATTGGCTGTTTTCCCCCCTCAAAGCACTGCTTATTTTGTCTTGATTAGTGGCGGTGTTTGTGTTCAACTCCCTATATCGTTTCCACTGCCATTTTACAAATACATGGAACAACAAGTAGTTAAAACGTTTTTGAAACCATTTTAACGTGGAGCTCTAAAACTTTTTCAGTGTAGAATGATTCTTCTGTTTTTCTTTTTATAATAAAATTTTGTATATTATGATTAAAATGTCTTTTTGCTGACTTGCTCACTCTTGGTTGGAACCTAGCTTAATTAGCTGTCATCTAAATGGTAACCATGTGAATCTGTTATCTTAACAGACATGCCATTGCTTTATTTAACTTAAATGTTGGTAAAAATTTTCAGTTCAATTGTGATAAAATGTTTTACAGTGTTAAATGCTGGACATGACACAGGGTTACCATGCTATATTATTTCAGCTCATTGTTTTGATTGGGCTTCTAATAAGGCTTTTTAAGGATCTCAGGTCAAATGAGTGGTGATTGAATGTAACCGGTGTGCTGCAGAGCAAAGGCATGTGACTTACCTGTCACAGCACCAAAGACAAACCAGTATACAGACCAGCAGCTTGTTTGCTTCTTAGGGTTATGTACACAGCAGGTATGTGGGCTGGACAGGTAAAGACCCAGACGCCACCGTTCCAACCCTGCCTGACAGCCTCATGGAGTAGGACAAAGGTCAATATTTAATGCAGATCTGCAATGTTTTACGCAGATATGAGATACAATATAAAGACCTCCTTTATACAGCATTGGTGCCATGTTAATCTTTGTCAATAAAATCCTGGGGCCTTTCTGAACTGATTTATGGTAACTTGATCTTTTCAACGTGTTGAGTAGCCGTGCATTTTTTCCATGTAGACTGACTCACACAGGATGTTTACATATCAAATAGTGTTGTGATTCATCCCTTCAAAAGGAACATGAGGTCTAGGTAAAAGTTTTGTTTAATGTATTTTTTATTATGTCCAACAGAGCCCTGTTTTGAATCTTGAACTCCTTTCATTCAGATCCGTAACTGCTGGCCGCCTCTTCTCCCAGTAAAAACATATTTACAAAACATCAGAAGTGGAAGAACCTCACTTACCCCTGTGAATGAAGGGAGGCCCCCATCTTCATTTGACAAAGTTATTTTTTAATTTCCTCATCATCAAATTATAATTCCTCAATCACAAGCATTATCAATATCACCATCACCACAATCCTCATCCCGGTGGGAAATGTACACTTGGAAACAAATAAAAACCCCTTTCTTCCTGACTTTTATCAACATATTCACCCCCAGAGTCGGGGCAGGGGGTCCGTGGGGCCCCCACTGAAAGGCTGCAGTCCTGGGCAGCTTTGTGACCCTTGAACATCACTCAGAAGACAGGAGTTTGACATGAGATTGGAGACGAGAGACTGAGGAGGAGGAGAGGAGGCTCAGTCGCCATGGCTCCGCCCATGCCAGCAGTGGTCACTTCTGACTGACAGTTCACTGATCAGCTTTCACATTGTACGATGATCACCAAATCCCCCACCGTTTAAGAACATGATTGGATAAGTTAGAAGGTAAACAAACAAACTAAAAACCCATGAGCCCAGAGCAGAACCCCAGAGAACCACATGATGGAGAGAAGAGAATGTAAACATCACCTACACTGGGGCAGCGGCTATGTGTGGCTAGTTAAAATTTCTGAAATACAGCTTTAAGTATGTACAGCAGGGGTGGGGAATCCTGGCCCTCGAGGGCCAGCAGTCCTGAAGGCTTTAGATGTTTCCCTGTTCCAGCACACCTGATTCTAATGAATGGGCTGTTATCAAGCTCTGTGGAAGCCTCATAAATAGAATCAGGTGTGCTGGAGCAGGGAAATATCTAAAACCTTCGGGCCAGTGGCCCTCGAGGGCCAGGACTCCCCACCCCTGATGTACAGGGTCAAAAGCCACTGCAGCCAGGAGGGCAGGAATGCCCGTAGAATGTTCTGGAAAGCAGCCTTGAAGGAACTGCAGCCACGGGCTTCTGCAGCTCTGCGACTGGGTGCGTCTGCATTAGCCTGTCTGCAGTCTGTTTCTGCAGCCGGGACAGTCTATCTTTGTTGTCTGGAGCCAGCATTAAAGTGCTTACAGCAGTTAGGAGAGCTGCAGGCTGCAGTTGTAGAGCTGCAGACAGTAGTCGTCCGGGTCTGCAGTATTCTGGGTCTGCAGCATTTGTGGGTCTGCAGCATTTGTGGGCCTGCAGGTCTAGACGGCTACGATGTTGTTCATCTCCCAGCGCTGGGTGGTCTTGCTTGTGTCACAGTCGGAGATGAACACCTTGTGAAGGACATCCGAGCGATCCAGACACTGACCGGTGGGGACGTAGGTGAACCTGTGAAGGTCCTGGAGGGAGGAGAAAGGACAGGAGGTAGAAACCACGTCAGGCACAGATCCCCTCAACAACACTAATGCCTCTCTGTGACCGAACCGGGATCCAGGCTACCTTGAAATATCTCCACTCGGTGTACTCATTCATATTGCAGTGCGTTACTATGACAGCAGAGCCGCCCGGGCCTCTGGTCATACACTGATCGTACTGCATCAGCTGGTTAGCTTCATTGATCCTGAACAACTGCAACAGAGCAAACGCATGCGCACAAACACGCAACAATTAAGTAAGCACCCCCGCTCCACCAATCCTCTGCCTGTATGTCTATCTCCATATCTGGATGTGTCTGTTTGGATGTGGGGAATCATAACTGTGTTTGCAGATGTGAGAGTGTTACCTGGTTGCCCCCCATCCTGTGGCAGGGTCCTATCTCTACGTTGCCTCCGTTGGTGTGGCCCATGCTGTCTATACAGTAGCTGGTCTCATAGCCACGGATCTACAACAGCAACAACAACAACGTGAGCAGGAGTTAGACAGGGGAATGAGGCAGCATTGGGCTAATACTTCACAGATACTGTTCAGACACCAATCAGATATAACAAATCCAGTTATGCAAACACACATACATTCACACACGAACGCGCACACACACACACACACACACACTTCCTTCAGACAGACGTACCTCTCCCCACTCCACGTTCTTCGGGGGCAGGGGGTAATGTTGGGGAATGTCGTAGGCAATCTCCTCCATGAACCACTTGAAGCTCTTGCATCGATGCTCCTCCCTGAACTTCCTCAACTCGCTGATGTCCCCGTAGGCCAGGGTCAGCGTCTCTGGGCGGCTGGCGTAGAAGTAGTCCTTGTACTCGTCCCACCACACCTCAACCACACGTACGTAGTTCTGGAAGCGCACACATCAGGTGTGAGCGGCATCACACACACACCAGTTCAACATTTGCATTTGACATTGAGTCATTTAGCAGACGCTCTCATCCAGAGCGATTTACAGCAAGTACAGACAGGGACATTCCCCCTGAGGGACAGTCATGTTGACACAGCCGGGGTTTGAACCAGGGACCTTGTGATGAACTACCCCCACACACTAAGCTAAATGACCCCCAGCAGTCCTCCAGTACCTGGGGATCACACTCACCTTGAGGGTGGGGGACGAGCCCACGTGTGCTGGCGGGGGGTTTCCTTGCCAACCCTGCAGGCGGTAGATGTGTCCGACACGAGAGCAGGGAACGAAGAGAAGCTTACCTCCACACTGCCAAATCTACACACACACGCACACACACACAAACCACCTTATTCCACGGGTGTAAGAACATGTCTTAATATGTGCAGGCGTGTGTGTGTGTGTGAGAGACAAAAGTGTGTGCGAGTGTTCTAAGTGTGTATGTGTGTGTTCACCTTATATGAGATTTCAAAGTTCTCCCCTCCCCAGATCTGTAGTCCAGGGTCATAGAGGCCCAGCTCAAAGAAGAAGTCTCTTTCTATGGCAAACAGGCCTCCAGCCATAGCAGGGGACCTGACCACACACACACAGCAGTCAGACCAGGCCAAAAACTACACATCCCATGATTCCACAGTGAAAACAGGAAGTTAGAGCACATTGACCAGAGAAAGTGAAGATAAAAGATGGCAACAGGATGACCAATGAATGAAGGACGTGAACACAGTCCCAGAGTCCCTTCACTTACCCATATTTACTAACCTTCACTAGCTATTTCAGATTTACTTACTGAGACTAGGTCAGCAGGCTAGGAGACTAAGTTATCTAAGTAGCAGGGAAGATGCAGACTAGGCCGTCTGACAGCTAGCTGTGTGAGAGCCATGGTCACAGTGATCACTGGTTATCCAGTCCTGCTTGAAAACTAGGTCAATTTTTCAGTCAGACCTCAACAAAACACATTCTAACAATCCAGCCAATATGATAGTTATGTCAAACATTGCAGCCAAAAAGTCTAGGGAAGAGCTCTTGGTAGAATCAACTAACATTCTCGTTAGTTTCTTAGTAGCCAGTCACATAGCAGAAAGGGGTTGAGGTCAGAAGCCAATTACAGAGAAGATGAAGGTTAGAAGCCAATCACAGATCAGGACAGTGAAAGACACGTAGCACAGTTGACCCAACACAGCAGCTGCCAGAAGTATGTTAGAACCACCGAGCCAATATAAGTAGCTAGTACAACCAGCCAGTCAGTAGAACCAACCAGTCAGTAGAACCAACCAGTCAGTAGAACCAACCAGTCAGTAGAACCAGCCAGTTAGTAGAACCAACCAGCCAGTATAACCAGCCAGCCAGTAGAACCAATCAGCCAGTAGAACCAACCAGCCAGTCAGTCAGTCAGTCAGTCAGTAGAACCAACCAGCCAGTATAAGCAGCCAGTCAGTAAAGCCAGGCAACACACCCAGAGCAGCGTTGGGGTTTATATCATTACCGATAGGGCTCAGTTCTAGTGGCTCTGTTCTGTTTCTCCCTGCTGCCCAGAGGGACCCTCTTCCACAACATGCTCCAGTCCCAAGCCCCCCGGGCAAACCCATCCTCATCCCCGCCCCCCTGGGGCTCGATCACATAGGTCTGGCCGTGGATGGAGTCTATCAGGGGCACAGTGGACACCGTTCTGGAGGGAGGGGAAGGGGGGAGGGGGGCGTGCACAACGGCACACATACATACACGCACACAAAGCATGCAGGCATGCACAACAAGTGTACACACACGCGCACGCACACGCACACGCATGCACACAGAGGAGGGATGGGATGGGAACAGAGGAGAGGAGTGTGTTAGCAGTGTTCAGGCAGCAGTGTACCGGTAGGGCTGGGTCTTGTGCTGCATGGTGCTCTTCTCTTTGGAGCTGAGGGGGACCCTCTTCCAGAGCAGGCTCCAGTCCCAGGCCCCCCGGGCCAGCCCGTCCTCATCGCCCCCCTGCTGGGGCTCCAGTGTGTACTCACTACCATCTATGTAGTCTATGAGAGGCACTGTGCACACCGTTCTACACACACGTCAACATGCCACACACGGGTAAACATACAACACACATTGATTAAGATCACACACACACACACACACACACACACACACAGCAGTGTTCATCCTAGACAGTGCTGTTCCCCAGCACTACAATAGCCTGTAGTAACCCTAACCCAGAAATGATCGATATCTGCGTGTCTGCTACTTGTAGCTTCGCGATAACCGAAGCTAACATAAATGTATACAGTGTCTGCTAGCTGTAGCTCTGCTCTAACAGAAGCTAACCCAGATGTAATAGTCTTTGCTACCTGTCCAGGGAGATGGGGGCCACCAGGGGGGCATACCAGTTCACCCCCACCTCACAGTGGGCATCGAGGTAGATCAGCACCTGGAGAAGAAACACACCAACACCCTGATTACCACAGCAGAGACTGTCTATGGAGGTGGTACCTTTACATTACATTCACTTATCCAGAGTGACTACCTGTCTAGGTGTGTGTGTACTGGTGTTGGTACCTGTCTAGGTGTGTGTGTGCATGTACTGGTGTTAGTACCTGTCTAGGTGTGTGTGTGTGTGTGTACTGGTGTTAGTACCTGTCTAGGTCTGTGTGTGTGTACTGGTGTTGGTACCTGTCTAGGTGTGTGTGTGTGTGTGTGTGTACTGGTGTTGGTACCTGTCCCAGAGTGGCCTGCCGGGCCCCGATGCTCCTGGCCTGGATGAGACCCTCCCTCTTCTGGTTCCTGTGGAGCTTGACTAGACCGTTCCACTGCTTGATGTAGTCCTCCAGACGCTCCTTCAGGTGGGCTGGGGGGAGGAGGAGGAGGGGGGGGAGGAGGAGGAGGGGGGGGAGGAGGAGTGAGTCTGGGAGTGTGGGAGACAGTGACTTTGTGTGTGTCGGAGTGAATGCAAGGGAGTGTGTGTGAGGGTGTAACCAAGAGGGAACGACTGCGTGTGTAGGATTGTGTGTGCGTGCTGGTGAGAATGTGTGTGTGACAGAGAAAGTGAGTGTGTGAGACTGTGCGTGTGTATAATCGTGCGAGTCCCTACCCTTGTTGCTGAAGTCGTCTATGAGGACGATCTCCGCCAGGTACCTGGGCGGGGTCCTCTTTATGACACTGTGGACGGTCCTCATCAGGGTGGACCAGCCCTCGTTGTGGAACACGATGATCACGCTGGACGTCAGCAGGTTCTCGTCGTAGTTCCAGTATTTACACCTGACGCCCACACACAGAGAGAGAGCTGGAACGTTAGAACAAGACCATAGTGCCTCGCCCAATGACACAACGCCATGTGGACACAGCCTGGGTTCGAACCAGGTTCCTTCTGATGACTAGCCCGACTCCCTAACCGCTCAGCCACGACTCCCCCTGGAGTCAGACTTCGACAGTATCAGTGTGCTACCCTCCTGCTTTCTAGCCAGGTACCTACCCAGCCCTACTTGGGAGTAGGACCCCCCCCCCACCGCTCCTTAGCACTTCATGCAGAGAGAGAACCAGATCTAACGACAGACTTGATGCTTTGGATTAACCAGTCAAACAACCTTCAGGCCTCGACTCTGCCAGCCTGCCTGCATAATCACAAGACACGCTGATATTCACTCATGATGTGGTTAGACTGGGTTCTTTCTTTACTTCCTTCCCCTCCCACTCTCCTCCACTGCATACCGCTCTAACCTAGCTTCTACCCACAGGCTTTCTAACCAGCAGTCAGACTGCCTGAGCCTCATGCACATTACAATACAGTTACAGTGACACCTAGTGGGGTAAAGTAGGGCAGCTCCTTGACATTAGGGTCCAGATCCTGACAGACAGACCCACACTGCCTGACGGACAAACATGCTGACAGAGACAGACAGAAAAAGTATCATTATACTTTATGGCTGCATTGTTAGCTTACCAATTTGCATTGTAAACACTCCTGTCCAGTTAACAGCGTAGGACAATTTGCACTCTGTCCTTCTCTCCCCCCCCCCCCCCGCCCACACACACACACACACACACACAAACACACACAAACACACACACACAAAGACACAACTGTAAACACTAGACCATCCGTTCTGCTTGTTCAGAGAGGAGCATTAACAAAGGTATTCTTTGTCAACCACACATTGGCTCAGGACCCTATGAAAGGCTCTCTCAAACTCACACACCGGTACACTGGGCTTTTCTTTGTTTCTCTGTGTGCGTGTGTGTGTGCACTGGCCGGCACTCTCTCCATTCTAAAACCAGGCCTAAGTAAGCAAGCATTGTTTCATAACGCAACTTCATCAACCCAGGCACATACACAGACCCAATACAGGTTATCCTGATGGTGGTTTCTGCCCCACACCCAGGCCCAGCATAGTAACTGTATTTCACCATAGTTGAAGGTGCAGATACACACCCTGTTTAGAAACCTGCTACTCTTACTGGGAAACTAGACCCGGAGTGACTATCCTATTTTCCGGGTTATAAGCCGCTATTTGTTTCTTTCTCTTTGAACCCTAAACAACGATACGGCTAATCTATGTATTTTTCTGGGCTAAAATCTGAGAGAAACAGCTCTAACGACATACTTGATGCTTTGCACTAACCAGTCAAACAACCTATAAATAAATTCTAGCTACACATTCCTTGGTGCGCATTTTATACATATAGTTCCAGAATACTTTATACCACAGCATGACTGCACCACGTACACAAGCACACGTCAGCAGGTGAGGGAGAGGCAAGGCGTGTCCTCACAGGGATTCCTTAGGCTGGCCGTTCTATGGCCGTTCTACCAGATCTACCAGGGTCTACTTTCTCTCCACAGAGGAAGGACACCATCTACGTGGGCCTCTTTCCTCCTTTGGAGGAGGCATACTCACTCTTCGTGCCGGATGTCGCTGATGGTCCTGTCCAGGGAGATCATGTCGCTAGCCACCATGTTGAAGCCAAACTCCTTGATGCTGTCCTGCACAGCCTCTTTGTATTCTGGGCCCAGGACGAAGGCCTTGGCCCCCTCTCCTGGCCCCCCAGGTACCCCCGGGGGCTCCGGCTCACGTGGCTCAAAGTTCCCCAGCTTGCCCTTCTTCAGCACGGGGGCCGTGTAGGCATTGGTGTGGGGCTTAAAGGTCACGTACTGCTGCTGGATGACCTGGATGGGAGGAGGAGAAGGAGGTGTTACTCACTCAAAACGGTTCATTCACTCATGATGCGTTTCTCCCCGTTCACATACACCCGCACTGTACCATCACCTGGTTCTGGTTCTTGTTCTGTGGGGGCTGAGGGTCATGTCGGTCAGCTCCATTCTTGTGTCTGATGGAGTCCAGGTCCACCTCCACCCCCTCCACGTGTGGCCAGGGCACCACCGGTCTGAACTGATTCCCATCCCCTGCCTCTGCTTTGGGCAGAAACTTGGCACCCCCATCCCCTTCCTGGAGAGAAACACTGAAGTCTTAGACTGTGACTGTACACTACACACCCACACTATCATTTAGTGGAACATTTTAAAATAGCAGAAGAACATCTCATGACAAGTTGTAAGAAGCTTAGTCCTGTGTTTCTGAAGCCATTCGCACAAACTACTAATCTAGTTGCTGTATATCTACTAGTATATCTGCTTCCGGACTTTACTGATGTCGCTGCTGTAGATTCAGTACATCATTATAACATAAGTAGACATCTTTGACCTCATCTCATTCTCAAGCCACCTAATGAAGGGGTTGAATTAAATGACTAAGTTGATAAAGCACCTACGTTATGCATGATAGCTATGAACTCGCTGTTGGTATGAAGGGCTTTTCGGCTTTATGCTAATGAATGATCAGATAAAATCAGTCACACAAACTGCATCAGACATTTCCAGTTTAGTCATGTTAGCTAAGCAATATCACTAGTAGTTCACTTGCAGTTAGAGGCTAAAGTGCTAGAAAAACTTGATTCGTTATGCTAGAATATTCCCTTGCAGTGTAGCACTAAGCTAGCTGAGACATGATCATGATCTTACCCGCTTCTCAAAGGGGTTTTCTTCATTGGCTTTGGGTGAGAGGGACGACCAGAGGACCACCAGGCCCAGGAAGGTCCCGATCACGATCAAACTCCGGAGGATGAATCCGACTTTCAACCTCATTGTTCAAACAAGACCAGTTAGCTACGAATAAGCTACTGAGTGAACCAGCTAGCTGTCAACCAGCAACACACCATTGCTTCCCCCTCCTCTTTTCAGCTCCGTGTCACCCCTCCTCTCACTCGGCTAAATCCTTGTCTGTCGCCTTGGTTGTTATGGCACCGCTCCCCCCTATCGACAGTTTTAAATCTGTTCTAGATCGGTTCTAGATCTATTCTACATCTGTTCTACACCTGTTCTAGATCTCTGCTCCTCAGATTATTCCTCCCTCCCTCTAATCGACAGTTTTAGATCTGTTCTCGATCTGTTCTAGATCTCTGCTCCTCAGATTATTCCTCCCTCACCCCTCGGGTTCATGTTCTGTGTGTGTTCACTTTCTTTTTATCTGTCACCCCATCAGTGCAACTCAAACTGACTCTCCCTTTTGCTCAGGTGTGTTAAACACACACGGATGTTTGATCAAGTACAGTCAGGAGAACGGCTGGGTGATGGGAGCTAGATTGTTTGCCTACAGCAGACATTAACCCCCATGATAAGAACCACTGACACTAAGAAACAGGCATCATCTGAGGGTCTTGATGATCTGCTGCTGAACACATGATAGATTTGGGAAAGTTGGATAAAAGCGTCTGCTAAATGATGTGACAGATTATAGGATCTGTCTTGGAATTACATTCAGGATTCAATGGTGTCATTTGTTATTTCATGGGTGGAGTACAATTTAAAAGTGTCAATAATAATAAATACATGTATTCCGTGACAGAGTGATAAAGAGTGTGATTGACTGTTTTAACAGGTCTACATAAACTCCACTTTGTTATGGAGAAGCCATCACACACAGACAAGTACAAAGAACAAAAATATTACATTTTATAATGTAATGTGTGTTATGTTTTACTGTAAGTGCACTACCAGATATGACGACTCTGCCTCCTGCCCGCCTGTTTGACAGATGGAAAGATGGATGGACACAGATTTAGTCACACCATCCGATTCTGCGGGCTTTAAAATATAAATAAGATATTTTTTAAATAACAGCTTGTCTCCCCTGGATGTCTGTAGTAAAGGACGGCAGTTTCTCAAAGCACCCAGTAGATGGCGCACAAGGTGGCAAGTTAAATGCAGTGTATGTGAATACAATAAAGTGTCAGTCATGTCACTCATGCTCAGTTTTTTATTGAGCCTAACATGATCTTTATTTTTTAGAAAGACATTTCAACAGAACAGAATACAGAACTGCTGCAAAGTTAATTAATTCAAGTGTATTTGGTCATTAGACCATTTCAACTCTCACTAAATCATCTTCAAACACGCTGAAATAAGTTACTTTCCTAAAAAGACCAAATAAATACATAAATAGATAAAATAATACATATATACATACATAGTCATATAAAAAGATAACCCTTTATCCCCAGTTCCAGTAGGGGAAACCCATGCTGTGGAGTGAGAGAGAGAGAAAGAGGGAGAGGCATAGAGAGATCTCTTTGATCCAGAGCCAGTCTACAAGACCTCATTACCTTTTTACCTTTAACCCCCAGAGAAGCAGGATAGAACTTTCTAGAAGATTCAGAGTTCCTGAGCCATGTACACCCTCCTAGCTGGCCTGCTCCTAATCTTCTGACAACTCCATATCCCAGCAGGCTGCGGGACAGGTAGACAGTAAGTCATTGCAGCTTTCCACCTTCAAATCAGACACCCAGGGGCAGGAGGCTAGGGCAGAAGAGACCTCCCCCTCTGTCTGTTAGCAGGCCTCTGATTTGCTGGACCATCCCTTAAGGGTCCAGCAAGGAAGCTGGTTGGCTGTCCTAGGAGGTGGGCGGGTCCATGATGTGGAGTTTGTGGAGCACGGTGGTGTTGACTCTCTGAAACAGCCACTTCTGAGTCTGGGAGGACGGGTCACATGGCCTGAGGAAGATCCTCCTGTCTGCTGGAGAGCTGTCCATACAACCACTGCTCACTCTATGGAACAGGGACAGGTCCTACACACAGAGGAACACAACAGGAGTGTGTGTGTGCGTGTACCTGTGTAAGAGTGTGTACGAGGGTGCGAGCGGTTGTGTAACTGTGTGAATGTCCCTGCAAACTGCTGAAAGTCACTCTGTATAAGAGCATCTGCTAAATGACTGAATGTAAATGTACCAGTGTGTGTGTGTGTACCTGTCTGTAGCTCCAGTGCTGATTGCCCTTCATGCCGTGGCAGTCATACAGAGTGACAGGGCTGGTCTGAGACACAGCATCCAGACACAGCTTCCTGCTGTGGAGAGGGTCTCCTGGACGGATGTCCTCCCTCCAACCAAATGTGAAGATCTGACACACACACAGTTGCAGACACACACACACACACACAGTTGCAGACACACAAGGTGAGGTTAATGACAGGTAGTGTAATGTCCAGGTGTGTCCAAGTGTGTCCAGGTGTGTCCAGGTTTGTTCAGGTGTATCCAGGTGTGTCCAGGTGTGTTCAGGTGTGTTCAGGTGTGTTCAGGTGTGTCCTACCTGCTCATGGGCCCAGGTTCGCTCCTCCCCCTCCTTCAGACAGGTGTCCAGCCTCACCTCTGCTCCTGTAGAGCCATGCTTAGCGTCTACACACAGGCCTGACGCGGCACTGCGTATCTACACACAGACCACAGAGGGGTCAGGAAGGACAGCTGTGTGGAGAATATGCATGTGTAGAATGTCTACTGTCCTGGGAGTGTGTCTGAGAGAGAGTGTGTGTAGGAATAAGTGTATTTGTGTGTGTACCTCTCCCCAGGCAGCAGCAGCTGGTTCTACAGGGGGGTAGTACCGCGGCAGGTCCCAGGCCACTGTGTTCATGTACCACCTAAAGCCCTTACAGCCCAGCTGCTTCCTCCTGGCCTTCTGATTGGTCAAATCTCCAGTGGAGAGGTGGCGGTACTCAGGGCGTCGCTGGTAAATGAACTCTGTGTATTCGTCCATCCACGTTTCTGCAACACGTTTCAGGTTCTAGAGAGGGAGGGGAGAGAGGGAGGCGCTTCAATAAAACTTACTGAGTTCGTAGTTAGTTGGTTAATTAGGAGTTGCTTTATGGAAGTGAGCTCACTCTGGCCAGGCTGGTTCCTGTTGGGACCTTATATGGAACGTACTTCCTGTAGATGTGTCCCACTCTGGAGCAGGGGACATCGTACATACTGCCTCCACACATCCAGACCTGGAGGTGCACACATCCATGAGTTACTGTCAGACATAGCATGTGTGTCTGTTCCCAGGGCTGCATGGCCCTCAGTCTCAGCTCCGTTGGGTGCCTATCCGAAAGGCTGAAGGGGAGGAGAGCAGCGGCAGGTAGAAGGAAGGAAAGAAAGAGAGAGAAAAAGAAAGGAGGGAGGATAGAAAAAAAGAAAGGCTATTTTCAGAAGCACTGCACCCCCCCCCCCACCCCCACCACCCTACTCTCTCCTCAAAGGCGCAGTGATAGAGGGAACGGCAGGGAACAGAGGAGGAGAGGAAGACGTGAGGTCTTCTCATCTGGTGTGGGGGTGGACTCTCCCTCCTCTCCCCCCTTCTCTCCTCCGTCCTTCCCTGGAGAACACGCTCTGCTGCCACTTCACCTCATCACTATTTTTGTTGTTACCATGGTTTCCTGTGAGGGAAGAAAGAGCTACATTCCAATTACAGAATAAAGTGAAAAAGAAAGGGAGGGACATGGCACAGAGCTAGACAGAGACACAGAGAGAGAGAGAGAGCAAGAGAGAGAGAGAGAGAGAGCAAGAGAGAGAGAGAGCAAGAGAGAGAGCAAGAGAGAGAGAGCAAGAGAGAGAGAGAAAAGGTCCTTTGTTCGATTTTCATGTTTGTTTCACAAATGATTTGCCAATGTAAGTTCTTTAATATGGAAGACGAGCAATGACAGACTGCTAGAAATGACAGTGACTTCCTAAAAATATCCGTATGACATGTATGAGTGTGTCTGTGGTGTGTCTGTAGTGTAGCTCACCTTGAATGAGATCTCGTACTGCTCCCCCCCCCATATCTCCAGGCCGGTGTCGTACCCGCCCAGCTCCCAGAACCACAGACGGTTCACAGCAAACAGACCCCCAGCCATCACCGGAGACCTGGGGTCAGAGACACAGCAGCTCAGACACACACACATCACTCCTGTCACACACACACATACCTGTCACACACATCACTCCTGTCACACACATCACGCCTGTCACACACATCCATTACATACACCCCTTTCACAGGCAGGATACGCATCACTACAATCCTGAGTGTTTATGGAGCCCAGGCCATATAATCATCCACACTCATTATCATGTGGTGTGTGTGTTGCTGCTCTGGTACTGTTACTCTGCCTCACCAGCAGGGGGAGACACTTCCTTAAAGATACACGTGCCACTCGATCACTCACTCACTCACACGACAGGGAAAGGCAGAGTTAGAAAGAAAATAAAGAAAGAAAGTAATAAAGAGAAAGAGAGGGCTGCTACTTTATAGATCTACTGAAGTGTTTTACTTCTGCTTACTGTTTTGTGTCAATATAGCGGAATGGACTGGAATGGATACTAGCTCTTACATGACGTGAGGTGAATGTGTGCCTAGGTGTGTGTGTGTCTGTGCAAATGAGTGTGTGTGTGTGTGTGTGTTTGTGTAGCTTTGATACTGAGGATGAACCAAGTCCTTGATGACTTTGTTTTGAATAAAGAGAGGTAGGTATCAGTTTCCCCTCTCTCTCTCTCTCTCGATCTCTCCCTCTCCATCTCTCTCTCCATCTTTTTCTCTCTACCCATTTCTCTCCATCTCTATCGCTCTCCCCATCTTTCTCTCTCTCTCTCTCTCTCTCACTCTCTCTCCATCTCTCTCTCTCTTTTTCCTATGTTCCCAGAGGTGCTGCCAGATGATGACACAGCTAATTTCCTGGTCCTTCCAAATGAACGTTCCGTGAGTGACTGTGGGAGAGGGCTGTGCGTGTGTGTGCGTGTGTGTATGCATGTGTGTGTGTGGTCGCTCCCTGGTGCTTCCAGCTGGCGAGGACATGTGTGAGACATAGATAGCGGAGACAGTCACAGCTGCTACACACACACACAGATGTGCGCGTGCACACACACACACTCACACACGCACACACTGGGAGAGCAGAAGTACACATGCAGATCGCCTCCGACCCCCCCACCCCCCCCAAACACACAGCGGTTTGCCTTTGCTCAGCGTTTAGTGGGTGAGGTCTTGGTGATGTCATCGCCCTTGAGAGAAGCCACTACTGACATGGCTAATTAATAATGCATGAAGAATGACCACAGTGTGTATGGATGGACGTCAACCTGTGTGTGTACGTCTTTGAGTTTCTGCGTGCACATGAACACACACGTGTGTGTGTGTGTGTACGGCTCTGTGGGGGGGTGTGTGTGTGTGTACGGCTCTGTGGGGGGGTGTGTGTGTGTGTACGGCTCTGTGTGTGTGTGTGAGTGTACGGCTCTGTGTGTGTGTGTGTGTGTACGGCTCTGTGTGTGTGTGTGATTGTACGGCTCTGTGTGTGAGTGTGTACGGCTCTGTGGGTGTGTGTGTGTGTACGGCTCTGTGTGTGAGTGTGTACGGCTCTGTGTGTGTGTGTGTGTGTACGGCTCTGTGTGTGTATGTGTGTGAGTGTACAGCTCTGTGTGTGTGTGTGTGTTCGGCTCTGTGTGTGTGTGCAGCTCTGTGTGTGCGCGTCCTTACGGGTACGGCTGGCTGGGGTCGGAGCCCTGCAGTTCAGGAGGTATGGGGATGCGTTTGTAGTACATCTCCCAGTCAAACGCTCCCCGCATGGCGTCCCCTGCCTGCGCCTCGTAGCCGAAGTGGTTATGGTCGATCACATCTATCATGGGGCACACTATGGTCCTGGAGTTCTGGGCTATCTGATCTGCACAGGAAAGGAGGAGAAAAAGAAAGAGATTTAAAATAATGAGGAAAAATGATTTTATGACCTTTTTTTCCCCATCATCCCCCCTTGCCTTTTGGTACTCAGGGCAGCTTTTGGTCACCAGACGATTAGAAACAATTACAGCTTCAAACTGGGTCTGCTCCCCCAGGCCTACCTACCCTGCTGTCACTGTCATCCTGCCTGCCTGTGTGAGAGCCTGTCACTGTGTGTGTGTGTGTCCCAGATCTGTAGCACAGAGCCAGTGGAGCAGGGAGAGCTGCTGTCCTCTCAGAGGAGGCCCTGCTGGGACGGATCAGCTCTGTCAGGACAGGAGCAGAGGAGGAGAGAGAGAAGTGTGTGTGTGTGTGTGTGGGGGGGGGGGGGGGGGGGGGGGTGTGATGAAAGGAAAAAGGAGGAGGAGATTAGAGGAGGGGGGTTAAGGAGAGAGGGGAGAAGGAGAGCGGTGTAGAGAAGGGGGTGAGGAGAGAGGGGAGGAAGAAGAGGAGATGAAGGGCGGAGGAGAGGGGAAGGAGGATGGCAGGGGGGAGGTGAGAGGAGAAGAGGGGATGAAGAGAAGGGGGAGGAGGTAGAAAAAATGTGGTGGAAGAGATAAGATCCATCCATTTCTCTCCTTCTCCTCCTCTCCTGCTCCCCTCCCTCTCCATGTTTTTTTGAAAAGGAGATCTCTACATCTGTCTTTAGAGGATGTGTGTGGTAGTGTGTGAGTGTGTGGTATATGCATGAGTATATGCATGGTAGCGTATGAGTGTGTTTGTGTGTGTGTGTCTTACCCAGTAGTGGAGGCAGCCAGTTAACGTTGGTCTCACAGTGGGAGTCTAAGAAAGTGAGCACCTCTCCCCTCGCCACAGATGCCCCCAGGAGGCGTGTCCTGATTAGCCCCTCCCTCTTCCTGGTTCTGACAATGCGCACTTTAGGGAACTGGGACATGTAGTCTTCTAGATGGGTCTGAAGGTGCTCTGCAGGGAGAGACAGAACAGACAGCGAGGTGAACTGGTGCCACACTGATTCATTTAGTGTGAGGGACACACAGACAGAGGGAGACAGGGAGGAGGAGGGGGAGGAGGGGGAGGAAGGGGAGGAGGGGGAAGGGTAGACACTATTGTGTTGCTATTTCTTTCGCTTTTTCAACGCTTCCTTCAGCTTCACTTCCTCACCAACCTACATCACGCTATTTCCCTGCTCACTTACAGACCAGAGGTAATGTGATTACACTCAACTCTCTCACACACACACACACACTCACACTCACACGCACACACACTCACAAACACACACAGGCATACAGCGTCAATGTTCCAGCATTATTCTAATCCAAGCGTTAATACCTGCTCCTCTTGCCCTATCAGGGACGAGCAGACGGCTCTGCTGTTTGTCCCTGATTTCATACACATCCAACTGTGTGTGTGTGTGTCATGTGTGTCTGTAAGAACTGGAGCAAATGAGAGAGAGAGAGCGAGTAAGGGAGAGAATGAGTGTGAGCGAAAGAGTGTGAGTGTTTGTGTCATGTGTAGGAACTGGAGCATTTGGGAAAGAGAGAGACAGAGAGAAAGAGAGAGAGAGAGAGAGAGAAGGGTGTGTGTTGTCCAGCATTGAGCTATCGATCACTCTGTCCTTCCCCTGCTTGATTAAACAAGGTCATAAATCAATGCTGTGATGTGGGCCTGCCGCGGCAACCAGAGGGAGGAAGTGACAAATAAACTATTCAGGAAGGAACAAGGAAGTAGGAAGTTAAGAGATCCCCGGGGGAGAGAGTAGGGGAAGGAGGGGGGGAGAGAGAAGGGGGTGAGAAGAGGGAGTTTGGGGGAGGAAGCTGACAGACCAGTTCTGCTTTGATGTCTACCAAAATGCATACTGTACTTTTAGAAGTTATGTACTTTACATATTCTCTCTCTGTCTCTCTCTCTCTCTCCCCCTCTCTCTGTCTCTCTCCCTTTCTTCCTCTCCTCCACATCCAGGTAGAGAAGGTTGAGTTAATTTGGAAGTTCAAATATTGCCCACCTCATCTGTCTGTCACAAGTTCAAACAGTTCAAACAGCTTCGAAAACAACAAACGACACACACACACACGTGCACACGCTCGTTAAATGATGAGTATCCGCCTGTGTTTGTCCAGGCTTGGAGAGGAGTGGAGGAGGAGTGGAGGGGGGGGGGGGTGATGACGGCATACAAGCAGGATGAGAGGGCTGAAGGGTATGGGGCAGGTGTCACAGGGACAGCCTGAGGACATCCTCTCCATCGCTATTCTTTAATCAGCGGCACATCTAAGCAACATGTGGCCCTCCAGCCAATTACCAGGCTCACTTCAAACCCCTGGTGCTGCACAGCAACCTGCTGCTCTGTGTGAGGGTGAGAGTGTGCGGGAGTCTGTCCGGGTAAGTGTGTGTGTGTGTCTGAGGGTGGGGGGGGGTTGACCCCTGCTAATGTCTCAAGGGTAGGCTGTACGAGGTCAACAGAAAAGTGAAACATTTTCGACGAGGTAAACTGCAGATGCAGAACCACACTGACAGACACACACAGCAACTCCTAGCTGTCGACTGGTCTGCAGTTGATCTGGAGCAGCAACAGACGAGAGTCTGTGTGTGTGTGTGTGTGTGAGAGATGTATGTACGAGGGCGTGTCCAGCTGATATGTTGAGGGCGGCACATGCTGGTTTAACAAGACGCATCTTTTGATACGTGGTGATCGTTACCAAGGGAACAAAGCCCATACTGTGGAAGCTGTATTGATTAGCTGTGCAGGGCGGGGGTGGATGGGGGGGGGGGGATCAGAGGACCACTGCTAACTGGAGAGATAAAGAGGAGATATCCTCCACTGAGCGACACAAGCCACACCGACAAGGGTGGAGAAAATACCAGCCAATGAGCGAGCAGGAAATAACAACCTAGAAAGGGGAAGAGGAGGAGGGAGAGAGGAAGAGGAGAAGACAGAGGGAGGAAGGGGAGGAAGATGCGGGAGATGCGCATTTGAGAGCAGACATGACATCCAGGCTCAGGGATTCGCAGACACACACGATCGTGCTGGAAGAGTTGAGGAAGAGGAGGATATGGAGGGAGAAGAAGATAAAACACAGATAACTCTAAGACACTTTCTCTCGACCTCTGCACCCAAAAGAAGCCCCGGTCTCTCTCCGCCTGCGGTGTTTGTGTGTGTGTGTGACAGGAAGTGTGTGTGCGTCACAGGGAGACCTGAAGACAGGGTCTGTTTTCCACTGGTCAGTGTCAACAAGGCCTCGTCTTTCCTCTCACCTGTGGTCAGGTGTCAGAGGGGTGAGAGGGGGAGGGGGAGGAGGGGGGTGTGCTCCTCCATGATAATCACCGTGTGGAGAGCGGGGCTGGTGAGGGGAGAAGCAGACGGACTATACAATATTCATCCGCTGACCTCTGACCTCTGGCTCACCAGGTTTCAGTGTTCTTGCAGAGGAATGCATCTTTAATATCCTCCACAGGGCTGCGTGTGTGCGCATGTGTGGAGGAAGGTTAGAGCACACGTCCGAGTGTGAGCGAAAGTGTGTGTGTGTGTGCGTCCTCTCTGTAAAAGCCGGCTAGAAAGCTCCTGTATGTAATTGAATTGTTTAAATACAGGAAATACAAGGAAACAGACAGATCATAGGCAGTTATGTACTGATCATAAGCAGTTATGTACTGATCATAAGCAGTTATGTACCAATCATAAGCAGTTATGTACTGATCATAAGCAATTATGTACAGATCATAAGCAGTTATGTACTGATCACAAGCAGTTATCTACAGATCATGAGCAGTTACGTACAGATCATAAACAGTTATGTACTGATCATAAGCAGTTATGTACTGATCATAAGCAGTTATGTACTGATCATAAGCAGTTATCTACAGATCATGAGCAGTTACGTACAGATCATAAACAGTTATGTACTGATCATAAGCAGTTATGTACTGATCATAAGCAGTTATCTACAGATCATGAGCAGTTACGTACAGATCATAAACAGTTATGTACTGATCATAAGCAGTTATGTACAGATCATAAGCAGTTATGTACAGCTGTACAGTGCAAGAGAGGAGGAACAGAAAGTCCACTGTCCAGTAGCATAGGGAGGTACCGACTCCAAGACCCCCCAGTCTACTGGTTAACTTGGATGGAATAACTGTGTTGAATGCCGAGCCGATCTCAACAGCCTCTCCTGGTACAGAAGCGTGACTCTCTGCCACAGTGTTCCTGCTCTCTAACGAGCTGAGGTTAATCTATTACCAAGCCAGTCATCATGTCGGTGTAACAAGGAGCCACTGTGTCACCTACGCACACGCGAACACACGCAAAGTACATGTGTTAGTGAATCTGCGCTTCCGGTTACAAAGGGAGAGCACTTAAGAGTGACATCGCCTGGAAACGGCGCCCCAACCAGCAGAATATTACGGCGATGAAGGACACACACGAACAGCCACAGTATGTTGTGGAGACATCGGTGCGTGTCGTGCAAATCACAGCCCTGCAATGTTGAGAGCCCCAACACGCCTATTCCATTATCTACTCTCTCATTACTGTGCGTGTGTGTGCGTGCGTGACCGTCTTGTGTACGTACCACAGGAAACATGTCATGCTTGCAGTTAAAAGTGTTCCGCTTTCACTAATACACTGGGTCCACTGGGACTGTGCGCACGAACACCCACACACACGACCTCAGGCCCGGCCTTTGTTATCTGATCGCACACACTGCCTCTCCTGGCTGAAAGCTTATCAGAGCGTTACTAAACACGATGCTCACACCTGTGTTAGCTCAGGTAACGCGTCAGCACGCGGACGATGTTTAACACACTAAACAGTAGAGAGAGCGACGCAACTAGGGCGGGACCAATAGAGGTCAGCTGAGAGAGGGAGAGAGTGATGGGGGAGACAGAGAGGGAGATGGGAGAGACAGAGAGGGAGAGAGAGATGGGATAGACAGAGAGGGAGAGGGAGATGGGAGAGACAGAGAGGGAGAGAGAGATGGGGTAGACAGAGAGGGAGAGAGAGATGGGGGAGACAGAGAGGGAGAGAGAGATGGGGGAGACAGAGAGGGAGAGAGTGAGATGGGGTAGACAGAGAGGGAGAGAGAGATTGGGGAGACAGAGAGGGAGAGAGTGAGATGGGGGAGACAGAGAGGGAGAGAGAGATGGGGGAGACAGAGAGGGAGAGAGTGAGATGGGGTAGACAGAGAGGGAGAGAGAGATGGGGGAGACAGAGAGGGAGAGAGTGAGATGGGGGAGACAGAGAGGGAGAGTGAAGAGAAAGAGAGACAGGGAGGAAGAGAGAGCACGAGAGAAAGCAAGAGAAAGAGACAGAACTGGGACTAATAGAGGTCAGCTGAGAGAGAGGGAGAGGAAGGGGTTGAAAGAGAGAGAGGGGGGGAGAGCCCGTAAAGGGAGAGACTGGCAGAGGGAGACTGCAGCAGAATGGGAGAGAGACGGAACTGGGACTAATAGAGGTCAGCAGAGAGGGATGTATTTCCGTAGTGTCCTCACGTACATACAATCATTTTTATTATTTATTTTCTCCACTTTTTGTTCTCACACACTGTTCTGTTGCCTTAGTAGTGACTGCTGCACCAGCAGAAAACCACCAGTGGAAAGTCTCCTGGAGATAAACTGTTTCTAGAAGTCCAACAGAATCTGCTGTCAGAACTCCTCCACTGACCGGCTCTCCTCCCCTGACCCCTGACTTCAGCCTGATGGACCAATGAGCAGCCTTTTAGAGCTGGGGAGAGAGGGGCCACAGTTACATGACTGGCTGCTGAAGCCATTTAGCTCGTTGAGCTGTATGTGCACGTGTGTGTGTGAGAGAGCAAAAGATTCAGCATGACAGAGCGTCTGCCAAACCGAAGCCCAGAGGACTCTGACCCTCAACTAACACACACAAAGACGCACACACAGGGTGTTGCTGTGTTGTCGTAGCGATGTCTCGTTAAGGAGGGGACAGGGGTGCTAATGAATGAGGTCACGTCCTGTCGCTGTACTGTGATCAAGACGAGCGTGGTACAGGGGATTAGCTGGTAATTACACTGGTGTGTGTGTCTGTGTGTGTGTCTGTGTGTGTCTGTGTAATACAACTAGAAAAAGCAACTAGCTTTTTATCAGTGAGGGAATAGACTGCGCATGACATGGGGGGGGGGTGACACACACGCACACATAGACACATGGATCAAACACACAAGCTCACGCGCACACACACACAGCCAGCCAGCTAGATGAAAGCAGCTTGTGTAGATGCAGAGGTAAACGCAGGCTGTGAAATGGCACACATGCTGCACAGAGATAACTGATCATATTCTCTTCGCTTAAGCTTAGAGGGAGGGAGAGAGGGAGAGAGGGAGAGAGGGAGGGAAAGAGGGAGAGAAGGGGGGAGGGAGGGAGGGAGGGAGAGGGAGAGAGAAGGAGGGAGAAAAGGAGGGAGGGATAAATGGAAAGAGAAAGAGGGAGGGAGATTGGGAGGGAGAAGTAGCGGGAAGGAGAGCGAGGAGGGAGGCAGCAAAATGCAGTTTTGCACGTCTTTCTAATACTTGTTACTACTAATGCCTGTAAATTGTTCACACACACACAGACACACACACAGACACACACACAGCCCTGTCACCCTTTTGGACTGTGTAAAACTGTAACTAAGCAGATTCAGAAGCCATCAGTTCAGGGGATGGAGATAAGATCGCCTTGGATACGCTGATCGTCGTGGATACGCTGACGGGGGCATTGTTTTACGGCACTATGAATTGCTGTGACATCTACTTTCTTTTTGTCTTTCCTCAAAATGAAGACGTTCCTTCAGGCAACCATTTGTTCACTCATTCTGTCTTTATCACTTTTCTATCTTCTCCTCCCATCCTTCCCTCCTGCATCCCTTCAGGTCAGACTGTATTCCAAGATATTTCTAGAACCATTCAAACTCACTTTTGAAGGGTGGACAATTTAGTAAGCCGTTGCACTCTACAGACCCTGAAGGCTTGTTTGACCCTCGTCTCAAGCAGAACAAGGCCATCATGTAATGGGAGGGTGTTGCTAAGCGCTGGAGCATTTTTCTACAGATTAAGAGGCCACAGGTTCAACCTGCCAACTCCTCCCTTCCTCCTTAGTTGTTTTGGATAAAAGTGTCTGCAAAATAAATATATTAATACCATTAACAAGCCTACCACTCCTGTCCTGAACCCCTGCAAGTCCTGAACCTGAAACCCTACCCAGAGCAGCCAAGTCTGTGTTTCCACCCACCCAGACAGGACAGATTCAACCATGGTGCAGACAAAGTTCCAAAAAAGGTGTTGAATTTAACTGAGAGAGGGAAGACAGCAGCATAGAGAAAGAGAGGGAAAAATCTGAGATTGAGAGCGAAAGGAACGAGCGAGCTAGGAAAGGAGGTAAGGAAAGATGTGTGAGGGGACAAAGACAGAAAGAAAGTGAGAAGCAGAGACAAGAGAGGTAAATGTCATCAGTAATACCTGCATTACCTCCCAGCTGAGAGAATGACAGAACAGAGCATTCTGGAAGGAACTCAATCTTCTCTCCTAAACCCCCTTTATCCTCCTCCTATAAAAACACACACACACACACACACCACGCCACCCACACACCACAAAACACATTCATACTCACACACACCCACACCACTGCATCCAAATAAAATACCTGGTTCCCTCCTACCTGCTAGCGGCAGCCTGTGAAAGCCCCCCTAAACACATGATCAGAAATGGACCTCGGTGGATTCGCTCAGACACGCACACCCTCCTCGGCTACGTGTGTGAGTGTGTATTGATCGAGTGGTTATAACTCAGACTAGAACACGACCATACGTCCTCAAAGAGACACACTCTAAACCCCTGGTAATGAAAGGCCTCGGGGCAGGGAGACAGGCTGCAGAAGGTGTGTGTGTGTGTGACAGATGTGTTTGTTTGTGAGACTTTCCCTGTGAGGGTGAACGTGCGTGTAACACCTTGTGTGTGAGACTGCACATGTGTGTATCTCTGCGTGTGAGACTGGTCTGTGTCAGACTGTGTGTGTGTGTGTGTGTTTTATGGCAGGTTAAAGACTTGGCATGCGTTGGGGTGGACGCTCGTCTGTGTGAGTGACAGTTTTATGGTCTCCTAGGGGGATTACTGTGGCAACGCTGCTCATAAATAACCACATTCTGAGAAGGAGCGATCCCCCTCCCCAAGAACCTAACCCAGTCCTGGACCAGAACCCTCCCAGAACCAGCACCACTCCTGGTCCAGTTAAGCTGATGTGGAGAAATCCATTTAGATGATTCTATCTAACTTTTATGCTTCAATAAGTTATTTTGCCTCCTGTCATTCTCCATCATAGTAATTACTATGCTCCCAGGTTAACTGGACACAGACACACACACGCACCAGTTAAATAAAATATGACAATGTTCCTGAATTTAATAAGAATAAATGTTCCTTCTGCTGTGACCTCGAGACAGGATAGAGTTGTTTGATGCGTGTCTTTGCACAGCAGGCCTGACTTTGCCCTGGGTGGAGCACTGATCCATTTGACTACTGCCAGTCAAATCATATCAGAATGGCTGCTATGCTATTAAGAAATGTGTGTGTAAGTCAGTGTGAAAGTGCGAGGTGTCTGCGTGCCTGTGTGTGTGTGTCTATATGTGAGTATGTCTACAGTATTTGAATAGTTAGTGGTGTCATTAGGTGGGCAAGGCTGGTGCGGAGAGATAGCAGCAGTGATGTCATCAACAGGATACGCAGAGACTACTCGCCAAGCCCAGACCAATCACAACGCTGCAGCCGAATGCCTGAGTTCAGAAACACAATCTGATTGACTCGTTTACACTTGAGCTCGGATAGGCGAAGGGTAATCATTGGTTCATCCCCTAGTATGGGTGTGTATGTATGTGGGGTGGTGGGGGGGTGTTTGTGTTGACACGTGATGAGCTAAGCATCCTTGCTTTACTCAGGCCATACATTTTTTATTGCGTGTCTGAGCGATATATATATCTCAAGTTATCCTGACTTTGTCTGCTTCCATAGCTCTATTTACATGTGAACACAAACGCACACGCACACAAACACAGGCGCGCACACTGTGTGTTCAAGTCATGTTCCTTTGTAGAACACACGCAGATAGACACCTGTGATGGATTTAAAGGGATTACCTGAGTAGATACACACACACACACACACACAATCTTGCTCTAATTAAAAGTAGAGTCAGGCTGTGAGGTCAGTCAAAGACTTCCTCAGTCCTTTAGATTAATTACCCTGCTATCACACACACACACACACACACCTCCTCTCTGACCATCATTAACTATCCATGGACAGATTCCCTCCCAGAGAGAAGTCATATCCCTTTAATTATTCTCCATGGTCGCCATGGCACCTGTCACTCACTCTGGAAGAGAGGTGGTGGGAGGTAGAGGGGGGGGGGTTGAATCCAGTTATACAGATGGAGGGAGGGAGAAGGAGAGTGCAGAGAAAGAAAGAGAGAAAGAAAAGAGCAGAATAAAACTAATAGTTCAATATGTGAATAAACAATGTATTCCAAACAAAGTGATGGGATAGAGCGACAGAGGAGAGAGAGAGAAACAGGAGATGAGACAGAGGATAGATGAGACAGAGAGATGAATGAGAGACAGAGGAGAGAGAGATGAGACAGAGGAAAGAGATGAGAGATACAGAGGAGAGAGGCCATACAGAGGCAGAGGAGAAGAAAGAAAGGGCAGATACACAGATAAGGAAAGAGACAGTAAAAGGAGGACAGAGAGAGAGAGAGACAGAGAGAGACAGAGAGAAAGAGAGACTGAGAGAGAGACAGAGAGAGGTTGAGAAGGTAGAAGGAGAGCGGGACTGAGACAAAAGACAGAAGGAGAAAGAAAAGGGGGGTGGATCCAGCGAGCGAAGGAGAGATGAGAGACTCAGAGAGCCAGAGCGAGAAGGAGAGAGGACGTGGAGATGTCTCCGGAGGGTCGGCCAGGAGGGCTGTGTGGTTGACATCCGTTCACAGCTGAGCAGTAATGACAGCAAAATAGCTGCAATCTTCCTGCTCTTTCACAGCACTAAAGAAGGATACATCCCTCTTCAATGTCACGCTCTAAGGGGGAGGGCTGTTTCTATGTTTGTGTGTGTATGTGTGGTGTGTGTCTGTATGAATTATATGTACAGTGTGTATGCATGCCTGTATGTGTGTTTGTGTTCATGTGTGTGTTATGGTGTCTGTATGTGTGTGTATGTGTGTGTGTGACAGTTTGAGCCATGCCAGACATGCCTCCATGGCGACTAAAGCTTTAAAACGTTGAGCTAGCTCCCTCAGCAGCCAAACCAATTAACACACACACGTATACACACATGTACACACATGTACACACACACACACACACACTCACACATATGAACACTGAGACAAATTCTGCCTCTGAGAGATTTGCTGAAAGGCAGTTCTCTGACACCAAGTAACACGGCCATGTCAGAGCGGGGCTGTGTGTGTGTGTGTGTGTGTCTTTCAAAACACCTCCTTTTGTTTCAGGAAGGCTGAAGGCTCTCCTGTACTGTATGCTGGAGCGCACACACACACACACACACATATAAACACACACACACTTCATGTTCCAGCTCTCCTCTGCCGGACCGTAGCAAACATTAATCATGACTCCTCCCCCGAGCCCGATGATCATGTGATTGGCTGGGAGGGGGAAAGTCAAGGTTGTGATTGGCTAGGAGGTGTTAGTCAAGGACAAAGATGACTGTTCCCCAGACCCCCTGTCCTGCCCTCCAGGGTAGGGCTTCTTTCTTACCCCTTCTCTCCTTTTATCCTTCCTATTTTGCTTTGACTCCTCTCCTACATTTCTCTCCTCCCTTTCCTCTTCTCCTCCTTCCATGTGATGGACAGTGACTCATCTCTCTTTAATTGATCCAGATAAATATGGAAGTGAATGAAGAGATCGAGATTAAAAGAGAAAGAAAGAAGTAAGGATAGAGGAAGCAAGAAGAAGAAGACAACAAGAAGACAAGAAGAAGGAGAAGGAATGTGGTAAAGAGGGACACAAAAAAAATAGAAAGGTGGAGGGTAAGAAATAGAGAGATAGAGAGAAAGAGGAGGGTGTAAGAGGCCAGCTAGAAGGACAAGGAAGGAGAGAGGAGAGAGACGAGGAGAGAGGAACTCTCTCCCCGGGCTGTTGATGTTGTTGCTAATGTCATAACAAGCCTGGTGATTAGCATAAACAGTCCCTTCGACGCCACTGAACAAACCACCGCCATGTCTGTTTGTTTATGTTTATTTGTTTACGATCTGCCGTCTCTCTCTCTCTCTCTCTCTCTCTCTCTCTGTTAGAAATACATTTTGGAGACATCGTGGTGAATGTCTTTGCGTTATTAGTGCGTGAGTGCTTGGGGTGATTGGTGGGGCGTGGTGTGTAAGTTTGCCCTTACCAGTGTGTGTGTGTGTTTTAATCAAATTATATCTTCATCATTGATGAGGAAGATGATGATTTGGTTCAGTGTAATTTAGAAAAAACACAAACCCTTAAACACAAATCCATACACACGCACACATACAGGTGAAGGACTCACATTCTAGGAGACAGGCATGAAGGCCTCCTCCACACACACCTACACACACTGCTATAACAAACTCCTGTTACTGCACACACACACACACACACAAACTCACTCACACACACACACACTGAGCCTTTGAGCCCAAACCAGCAGGGAGCAGAACTTCAAAACAAACAACAGTATGAATAAGTCAACAAAAGTCAAGAGGAGCAGAGGACAGGGAAGTAGACAGAAGACGAGCGGGGAGGAAGAGCGGTGAGGGGGTGAGGAGGGAGCAGAGGAGGTGAGGACAGAAGTGGAGGAGATGAGAGTAGAAGATAGAGGCGGTTAGGAGAGAAGATGAGCGGAGGAAAGCGAGGAGAGAAGTGTTTGGGACGGCAGGTTAGTGTTGACAGGGCGGAATTGATCAGTCAAGGTGGCATATCCTCCTGCATAGATCTGTCCCTTACTGCACCATTAGACCAAGACCACAGAGACCACCTCCTCTAACTGCAGCAGGGAAGGTGTTACCTTAAATAACGTCCCTGGAGGAAGCGGTAGGTGGGAACTGAAGACTCATACAGTTTTAATGCCCTAGCACGGTCAATATTAGCTCAACCAATCACAGGCTGATGAGAGGAGAGACTCATCTCTGAAAGACAAACAGGAGCTAATGAGAACATCTGCAGAGAGCGAGAGAGAGACGGAGAGAGAGAGAGAGTATGGGAGGGTGACAGGGGGAGAGAGGTGGGGAGAAGGAGATGGTGGAGGGTAAAGATGGAGAGGGTAGGAGCAGGGGGGATGGAGGAGAGAGGAGAGGAAGAGGAGGGAGACAGGAGGGAGAAATCATTCCCACTGTCCGTTTCGAAGATGTAGGTAGCGAGGAACCAGGAGACTGAGTGTGGGTGCGGTTTGTGCGCGCACGCGTGTGTGGTGTGCGTGTGTGCAGGAAGCTATTACATTCCACCTCGGTGCTCTCAGACATTTCATTGGTCTGGGACCAGAGAATGACTTCCTGGACACACAGGCACGCACCCACACCACTTCCTATCACACCTCCATTAAGCACCACACACACACCTTCTCTCTCTCACAGACACCAGTGCCAACAGACCTTGCTACATTACACCAGCCACCAGACCCTAAACCGCTGCTTAACTACTGGAGAGAGATAAATAGAGGTAAAACGAGACACAAAAAGGCACGGGCGGTGGTGGAGACACTGAGAGAGGTCCATTCTGTAGACAGAGACAGACACACAGAGTGAGACAAAGATACAGAGAGAGAGGCAGCCTGAAAAGGAAGAAAAAGGGAAGGGTAAGACACAAAGAGAGAGAAAGAAAGACTGAGAGCTTGTACCCAGCTCCTACAGCCAGGGTGCGTCTGACTGATGCTACAACTCTATCAGTCCACACAGAGCCTTGTGTATCTATTCATATTCTAATGAGGCAGACCGGAGCCTGGCATGGTCAAACCACAAGGACACACCAGCTCATTACACGCGTGTATTTGTGCATGTGTGTGGGAGAACGAGAGTGTGTGTGTGTGACAGCGTTTGCTGTCTCTGTGGTTGTGTCTGTGCAAGAGTGTGTGTGTGGGATTGTGTGTAAGTATTGTGTGTGAGATGGGGATTGTGTGTGTGTGTGTCCAGATAGTCCAGCCTTTGCTGAGGTAATGTCACCTCTCTACACATTCTAATCTATATTTCCACCCCAGGGGACCGTAATAAGACCAGGAAAGAGAGAGAGATAGAGAGAGATAGAGAGGCGGGAAGGAGAGAGAGATAAAGAGAGAGAGGGAAAGGGGGAGAGAGGCAGAAAGGAATCAAGAGAAAGAAATTGACAAAGATATATATAGAGACAGGGAGAGAAACGGATCTAGGAAAATGTGAGAAGTTAAAAAATAAAAGATGCAATAAAATAGCAGAGAATAGAACAAGATAGTCCAACATGGTGTGTTGATCTGTTATCTGGAGCTGGGCTCTGTCTTCTACACAGGTACTAGAAATCACAGCCGTTGGAACCCATCTCTCGCGGCAATGGCTGAATGGGAAGGAGGTCACGGTGCATAAGCATTATGGGATGGTAGGGCAGGCTCCCCAGTGTGCTCGTATTGATTAACACAGGGACATTCTGTTACAAAGAGAGGGAGAGAGGGAGAGGGTTACCATGTGGAACGAGTGTACAGAGAACATCTCAACAATGACCCTGTCACAGGATTGATTACAGCTCTGTGGTGAGCACCTGGGGGTGGGAGGGAGGGGGATGGAGGGTTGGGGGGGAGGGGGGCGGAGGGTTGGAGGAGACAGACAAGCGATGAAGATGTGCTGGAGGTTATAGTGTGGATCTTCACTGGTCTCTCTTTCAGGCAGTGTTCGACTCCAGGTTATCTCTTGCATATTAAATACTAGGTTATCTCTTGCATATTAAATACTAAGTTATCTCTTGCATATTATATACTAGGTTATCTCTTGCATATTATATACTAGGTTATCTCTTGCATATTATATACTAGGTTATCTCTTGCATATTATATACTAGGTTATCTCTTGGTTTTATGAGAAATGCAAAGGCCACAGCTGGAAAATCAATACCCAACCTCCCTCACCACACACACAACGCACACACACAAGACACACCTGTCAGCTTCATGCTAGGTAGGAGTCTTCAACACACACCTGCCTTAGGCCTGCAGGTAGTCAACTCAGTCAGGAAGAATGGATGTATTCTCTGTGCTCCATCCTTTCCTGTGTCTCTCTCTCTCTCTCTCTCTCTCTCCCACCCTTCTGTCAGTTTCTTCTCCTCTCTCCCTGTCCTTTGCTCTCTGTCAGTCAGTCTTTCTATCTCTGTCAGTTTGCCACCCCCTCCCCCCCCCCACCCTCCCCACCCCCATACCCACCCACTCAACACTGGATGTCTACTTTCTCTTGGAGTCTGTCACTATGAGCGGGTAAACCTCCAGGCTCTCCACTGCTCTTCACACTCAGGTTTAACCTCTATGTGTGTGTGTGTGTGTGTGTGTGTGTCACTCAGACTGATGTCACAGGATAGATTGAAAGTAGAGACAGCAAGTCAACAGCCAGTCTTATCTATAATTCATATATCAACGTTCAGGCCAGAATAATAAATTAATAAGAGACAGGGCTGGTGTGCATGTATATGTGTGTGTGTGTACATGTGTATGTGTATATGTGTGTGTATATATGTGTGTGTGTGCGTGTATGAATGCTCATGTATTCTGACAGCCAAGGTAATCCTGTTCTTCCTGGAGCTACTATTAGCATGTGGCCTTGTAGACTCCACACACACACACACTTTTTTACACACATGCGCGCACACACAACACTGAGTGTGTGTACATCCTAAGCAGTGCCAGGTTGTTGATTAAGAACCGCACACACACAGGAGCCAGATGGAGGTGTCTAAGATGATCTCAGATCTCCTACACTTATCAGATCCAACAGAACAACCTGATTCTGTCGACACAGAACATCACGCACGCATATTTCTAATCATTTCAGGTCAAGTATAAATACTGTATCTGTTAAGGGCTTTTGTGTGTGCTGTGCTGTGTGTGCGTGTGTGTGTATACTGAGGGGTGGGTGGGTGTGTGAGACACGGTGGACGCCAGTAGTTCCCAGCCCTGTGTCTCTCCTGAGTTAACCAATTACAGCAGGTCTTGTTCAGCCTCAGATCATTCCTGCCTCAGTAATGAGAATGGATTAGAGCTCTCCCTTCAGACTCTCTGTTACTCCTCCTCTCTCTCCCCCTCTCACACCCCCTCTTCATCTCCTCTCTCCCCCTCCCTATTGTCTTTCTCTTTACCCACTTTCCTCTCATCTCTATCCATGCCCCACACCTCCCTCTCTCCTCCTCCACCTCCTCTCACATTCCCTCCATCCCTCCCTCTCTTCTCTACCTGTTAATATTTTATTCTGATTCTATGTGTTGACGTCAAGTTCTCTGGGAAATATTGCTTAAGCCACAGTTCTCAATCAAAGGATTTTTTTTTTTTTTACTCAACTTCTCTCCCTTCCCCGATTCCCTCCTTTCCCTTTCTCATAATCTCTCTCCTCCCGTCTCCCCATCCTTGATCACTCTTCCCCTCATTCCCTCAACCATCCCTCCCTCCCTCCACTTGATGCAAAGCAGCTGTCTCCAGGGCCCAACATAAGAGGGCTGACTGCACGACCTCTTCTCTACGACCACACCATCATCCATAGATTACCGTGGTAACGGCTGTCTAGAGGGTCCCACAGCAGTACCTCAGAGATATTATGGTCTGGCGTTAGTGATAATCTGTTCACTGAGACCTGAGAGCCTCAGGAGAATTGGGGTCTATGAGAGTGACGTTCATCCTTGCAGCTTGTCTCCTTCTCGCCTAATCTCCTCCTCTCCATCTTCCTCTTTCCTCCTCCTCCTTTCTCTCTTCTCTCTGCTCCCTCTCAGAAGAGTGAGCTTAACAGTATGAATTATAAAATTCATTATAAACAAATAATTCATTATAAACAAATAATATCAATGTTTGTGATGTGGAAACACCAGCTGCTAATAAAGGCAACCAGAACAGTCCTGCTTAACACACTCAGCACGAATCACCTACTTCAAGTCAGGGCCAGGAGGTCTGAAGAACTAGTGTGTTATACTGCAGGGTTACAGTCATACAAGCACACACACACGCACACGACACACACTCACATGACACGCACACGACACACACTCACACGACACGCACACGACACACACTCACAACACACACGGTGCCTGTCAGTGCTCTCCTCTCTCTCTCTCCTGGCTGCCGCTCTGCAGGTGGAGCGTTTCATATCTCCAGCCTGGGGATCAATCCATAATCTGCCGTTACACAGTCATCAATCTCAACTGTGTGTGTGTGTGTGTGTATGTGTCTAAATAAATGATCATCTCTGATATTCCAGGAGGCAAAAAGCTGATGGGGAATGTTTTACTTGAGTACCTGTGTTTGTGTGTGTGTGTGTTTACTGAGCTAAAACAAATGCTTGTAATGCAAACACTACTTGAATGGGAACCTAGAATAATTACTCTTATCTCGATCTCTATCACACTCACAGTGCTAATTACTTGGTCAGGTTAGAGACAGAACACCATTATTGTTGAAAAAGAGTGAGAGTGAGAGATAAACACTGAGGAAGAGTATTTACCTTTTGTAAAAGGGTCCACATAAACCATGCTACCATGGAAACTGCCACAATTACATTTCCATTCTCAGAATAGAGATAAAAACAGAGTACATTGTTAGACCAAGGATGGCCAGCCTGTCTCATTGGCTAGTCTCAGGAAACCCAAGATGTCTCATTGGTTATTCTGGGTAACAAGATAGCTGTCTCATAGTTTAATTCATAATATTATATGTACACACACACATACACACACACACGCAAACACATCCACCCAAAGGGGTTTTATACTAGGATCTAGGATAGCTTGGCATTAAGAGAACTAAAATGAACTGATTCAACACAGAGATAGACAGAAGCAAGGATAGAAGGGAGAGACAAAGGGAGAGAGAGGAGGAAAGATACAAATGCATGGAGAATTTTAGAATGCAGAGAGAGAGAGAGAGAGAGAGAGAGAGAGACAGAGAGGGAGAGGGAGAGAGAGACAGACAGAGAACGAGAGAGAGACAGAGAGAGAGAGACAGACAGAGACAGAGAGAGAACGAGAGAGAGACAGAGAGAGAGAGAGAGACAGAGAGAGAGAGAGAGAGACAGAGAGAGAGCACTGAAGGGTTGTAGAAAGAGATCAGCGCTGGCCAGGACTGATGTGCAGTGTCAGGATCCCTGTCTTCCATTAGCCAGGACAGAGCCCTCTGTAGTTCTGCCACCCTGCTGCCGTCATGCCCAGTCACACGCCAGCTGGCATCAGGGGGCATTAGAGACGCCACATAAAGCAGGTAGGACAGCAACGCACAGCTGTAGATACGACTCTCCTTAAAGGGACAGAACACTGGAAACTCTGTCTGAAACAGACCCTCTAGAGATACTGGGACAGGGCAGCATCCTGCCATGGCTACGAGGCTACACTAACACAGGCGTGGCAACATGCTAACATGGCTACGAGGCAAGACATGGCGGTATGCTAACAAAGCTAAGATGCTATGCTAACGCAGACAGGGGAATTCTGATAACACTGGTCCAATGCTAAGTTAACAGATAAGGCAGCATGTTAACACTGCTGGATGGAGTTATGGTTTCTTGTCGGAACATGGCAAGAGGATAGGAAAAACGTAGGAAGGGAGAGAGCAGAGAGAAGCAGAGGAGAGCGTAGAGGAAATGGGAGAGCAGAGGGAAGAAGACAAGGGGAGGGTACACGTTTTGAAGTGGATATCAGATCAAATGAGTAAATGTGTGGAAAGAGGTATGAGATCTTTCTGCATTATTCAGGAGAGAGGGATGGGGAGCAGAAGAGAAATACCTCTGCTCTTCTTCCATTTCGCTTTTCTTACCTCTCATCCCTCGCTTGCTTAGACAAAAAAAGATCTTAGATTAAAAGAAAGACAATGTGTGGAGTTTCACCTAAACATTGGAACATCTGACGGTCTTTCAGCTCTGAAGGAACACTGCCTCATTAGAGCCCAGATGGGCTCCTACCTGTACATCACACGGAACACACAGGGTTCCTCTAGGTGAGCAAAGGAACCATTCTCCTCAAAACAGAGTTTTGTTGACCTAGAAACGGGGGGAACTTCAGGATTTATAACATTCCCTTTGAAAAACCTCATCACTGGAACATCATCACCATCCATTCGGATAGTGTTCCAAGGATATCATGCCAAGAGTCTGAGGGTTCCTATGGGGATGGACCGGTCCAACACCAGGAGAGTCTGGGGGTTCCTATGGGGATGGACCGGTCCAACACCAGGAGAATCTGGGGGTTCCTATGGGGATGGACCGGTCCAACACCAGGAGAGTCTGGGGGTTCCTATGGGGATGGACCGGTCCAACACCAGGAGAATCTGGGGGTTCCTATGGGGATGGACCGGTCCAACACCAGGAGAATCTGGGGGTTCCTATGGGGATGGACCGGTCCAACACCAGGAGAGTCTGGGGGTTCCTATGGGGATGGCGCGGTCCAACACCAGGAGAGTCTGGGGGTTCCTATGGGGATGGACCGGTCCAACACCAGGAGAGTCCCATCAGGGTAATGTATGACCATGCTGGAAAGCAGGCTCTGTGCTCTATCTGTGGTTTGTCATCTCAGACAGTAACAAATGAGGCCTTCTCACACAGCAGACACCTTCATCAGTCTCTCTCTCTCTCTTTCTCTCTCTGTCTCTCTCTCTTTCTCTCTCTGTCTCTCTCTCTCTCACACACACACTCAAAAAAACCTATGCATGCACCCACACACACACACACTCTATTTCCCCTGAATTCTGAAACAATGTCCAATTCCCTACAACCACCCTCTCCCCCATTCCCCACCCACCCTTCACACCCCCTCCGCACCTCACTCCCTCAAAGTTGAAATCAGGCTAGAGAAAATTGACAGTCACACACTCACAATACCCACACACACATAGTTTAGAGCCATTACACTAGTCTGGCTTTAGCCTGGTTTTACCTCTATTCTAGACACTAACTGTATGCTTCATCCACTTACACCCAAGCAGCCCAAAAAAATCACAGTCATCGAGACGCCGCATAGAGCCATCACACCGAGAGAGATGAAAGAATGACGAAAGTTAGAAAAGGGAGAGAAAGAGGGATAGGAGGGAGAAAGAGAGGGGCAAAGGAGGGAGGGAGGAGGGGGGAAGGAAAGAAATTAACTGAAAGTGTAAGAGAGAGATAAGGTGATGATGATAATGGTGTTGAATTGGGCTTTTTCACCCTGGCTGCGAATGAGGGATAATTGCCTGTGATCTCTCTATTGAAAGGAAGGATATAAATGGAAATCCAGAGAAAAAGGAAAAAGGAGGATGTGGAGGAAGAGAGCGTGCATCTTTCTGTTTGTCTGACTGCCTCTACAAACACACCATTATGGTAAATGTTCTGAGAATCATTGGTCATACGTGATAGGAATGCTTTACTCCTCTACTTCTTTATAAGCTTGTTCAAGCCAATTCGGAAAAGAAGCCTTCGCTCATCGCCTCTCCCTGAAGGAGTATTTAATCTGCGTGTTCTTCCTGAACGCCAGGGCTGTGGCACACAGATCCTGCCCCTATCCTGAACACACAGCGTCTGGGCCTCATCCAACTGAACTGGTTCTGCCTAGCACACGTCTCCCAGGCGTGTCTGGCAATCTTGTAGTCTGACTGATGAATACCTCTGGCATCATCTTCTCTGGTCTGAATGGAAGGGAGGGGCCAAAGCAGGCAGAATAAATCGATGCTGCTTGGCTTTGGATGAAAGATAGGTTTGTTCTAGGCCATTTATGAATCACCAATACACACGAGACACAGGAGACACACACGCACACACTCTGCTGTCAGTGAAAACCAAGAGAGAATGTAATGCATCCTTACCCGATGAGAGGCTACAGGAAACTTGAGGGATCTGGAGACAAGGGACTGTCTGATGTTCTGCCCTGTGTGTGTGTGTGTGTGTGTGCACGTCTGTCTCAGATCTTTGAAGTGAGTAGTGGTCAATGTGTGTAGCGGAGATAACCCTCTCTCCCGGAGCTGGAGCTCTTAAACCTTAGCAAGTCTGACCACATAAAGCACCGTGTCTGGAGTACATCAAGCAAGGTCAAACACTCATGCACACACACAGACGCACACACCTGCACACACACACAGACGCACACAGACCCCCACCCACACAGATCCACACACTCAACGCATGGATTCAAACCCAAGGTCAACTTTTAAAAACAATTCGCCACCTTCCAACACTTAGCAGTCAAGCTTGAAAGACCACACACACCACTTCACTCTAAGTGCATGCATGTAGTGTGCACACGTGTGTGTCTTGTCTCCCTGGGTGTCTGCGTAAAATAACCGTTCCATTCCAGTACTCTGTATATGGGGAAGCATTGAACAGTAACAGTGGAGAAGATGGGAGGAAGAAAAAGCATTTGAGGGATTCTGGTGATTCAATCTAAGGCTGCAGTGAAAACTGACAGCTCCATCAATCCATCAATCTCTAGACTGTGTGCTTGTGTGTGACCCAAACCTGGCCTCCATTACTTCCCTGGGAGACTGTGACGACCCAGCCTGAGTCAAACGCCTAACAATTCCCGAGACTTGGAAAGTTACAATAAAACAAACTGAATTCTTCCGGATATGCCGCTCCTGCCTGATGTGAGTCACCACGAAAATTCATATTAACAATATCAGCCAGGGGTAATGGTGCCAATGACTTTTCCCTTCTCCCTTGAGCCGACTCAAGGCTCTCTCCTTCCCCTGAGCCCTCTCAGTTCAGATTTTGTGGAGAAAGGTGCTGATTAACTAATTAGGCTCGTCCACTTTATGACGAGAGAGAAACGTGAGGCTGTGAAGCGACTGGGGCTGCTTGTTGTTGCTGTGGTGCGTAGGGCACTCACATGGATGGAGAAGACGAGACAACAAGAAAACACACCGTCTCTGTCGTCTCCCAGCGTCACACGGCGGCACCTCAATCCCACCATAACCGTGAGAACAACATCTGCGGTAAGATCAACATTAACAACAGCAGGCGAAGCAGCCGCACTGACATCCAGATCAATATCATGAGCACTCTTAATAAATATCCCTTCTGCAGGGTTTCTTATAATCTAGAGCCTGGAGAGGAGAGGGAGGACAAGGGGTAGAGACAAGAGGTAAAAGAGGAGAGAGACAGACACAAAGAAAAAGAGAAAGGTGGGAGAGGATCTGGCAAAACAGAGCAACAGAGAGATTAAGAAAGGAGAGAGAGGGAGGAGATTGAGAAAATTGAGAAAGTAGGAGGGGAATGTCGCTGCGCTGGGCCGGGCAGGCTTCTCCCGGAGGAAGGTCGGACTGTTATGAGTATCGGCAGAACCGGCGGGAAGCGGACAAGACGATTGATTTGTCTTTAAACGCTTCCCCCAAAGGAGAATGAGAGGAGAGAGCGATGAGACAAAGGAGAGGGGAGAGAGACGCTGCATCGCTGACAGAGAGTCCATCACTGTCTGTTTTAGACGCTACAATCAATCCCTTCTCTTTCTCTTTCCTCCCCTGGGTGGCTGACACCTTCAATAGAGAACACACACACACACAGACACACAGACACACACACACACGCACACTGTAGAATCAGCAGGCCACTCCTTAAGGCTGAGAGGCCATCTTGGCTCAGTCACACACATCAATATAACCTGATCTTTCCAAATTAACATTTTCTAGTCTCTGCAATTAGCCTGATCCCAAAACACAGCCAGATCTACAGTGCACATTCAGACTTATCTCCATCGATCTCCAGAGATTAGCCTGATCCCAAACTTTATACCACAGGGTCTCAGGCCCCATTAGGCTCCTCTGAGAAGAAGCAGGAGAGACTGGCTCGCACCTTGGTGCTGTCTAAACCTGGCATAACTTAATTTGGATGTTTAGGCTTTAAATAATTTAGGGAGGGGCCTGGTGTTAGGGAGGGGCCTGGTGTCAGGGAGGGGCCTGGTGTTAGGGAGGGGCCTGGTGTTAGGGAGGGGCCTGGTGTCAGGGAGGGGCCTGGTGTTAGGGAGGGGCCTGGTGTTAGGGAGGGGCCTGGTGTCCGGGAGGGGCCTGGTGTTAGGGAGGTGCCTGGTGTTGGGGAGGGGCCTGGTGTCAGGGAGGGGCCTGGTGTTAGGGAGGGGCCTGGTGTTAGGGAGGGGCCTGGTGTCAGGGAGGGGCCTGGTGTCAGGGAGGGGCCTGGTGTTAGGGAGGTGCCTGGTGTTAGGGAGGGGCCTGGTGTTAGGGAGGTGCCTGGTGTTAGGGAGGGGCCTGGTGTCAGGGAGGGGCCTGGTGTTAGGGAGGGGCCTGGTGTTAGGGAGGTGCCTGGTGTTAGGGAGGGGCCTGGTGTCAGGGAGGGGCCTGGTGTTAGGGAGGGGCCTGGTGTTAGGGAGGGGCCTGGTGTTAGGGAGGTGCCTGGTGTTAGGGAGGGGCCTGGTGTTAGGGAGGGGCCTGGTGTTAGGGAGGGGCCTGGTGTTAGGGAGGTGCCTGGTGTCAGGGAGGGGCCTGGTGTTAGGGAGGGGCCTGGTGTTAGGGAGGGGCCTGGTGTTAGGGAGGTGCCTGGTGTTAGGGAGGGGCCTGGTGTTAGGGAGGGGCCTGGTGTTAGGGAGGGGCCTGGTGTTAGGGAGGGGCCTGGTGTTAGGGAGGGGCCTGGCGTCCATTAGATGAGAGTGCTGGGAAGAGGGACACTGGCTCTGTCATATCTCAAGGACAAATCCTCTAACTGTGTTGGCTCTGTGCATGTTGAGGTTGCATTCTGTCACTCTGTCTCACGCGCGCGCACCTAATCTACAGGCAGGGGAAATGAGTCATTGTCAGTTTGCTGGATAGGAGCGCGTGTGCCTCTGTGTGTGTCTGGGTGTGTGCGTTCTCTCTGATATCAGCCATCTCCTCTATATGAGGCTGCGTCAATCATGAAGATGACAGGTTCTTTTGAAGCTGAAGTAAACCGTGTGTCTCAGCACTCTTTATTTTTCACCGTGTTTCATTTCACATTTCCGCCAATTCGTTTCTTTTTTTGGTCCTCTCCCTTCCCAGTCCATATCTCTTCTTCTCTCTCCCTTCCCAGTCCATATCTCTTCTTCTCTCTCCCTTCCCAGTCCATATCTCTTCTTCTCTCTCCCTTCCCAGTCCATATCTCTTCTTCTCTCTCCCTTCCCAGTCCATATCTCTTCTTCTCTCTCCCTTCCCGGTCCATATCTCTTCTTCTCTCTCCCTTCCCGGTCCATATCTCTTCTTCTCTCTCCCTTCCCGGTCCATATCTCTTCTTCTCTCTCCCTTCCCGGTCCATATCTCTTCTTCTCTCTCCCTTCCCCGTCCATATCTCTTCTTCTCTCTCCCTTCCCGGTCCATATCTCTTCTTCTCTCTCCATTCCCGGTCCATATCTCTTCTTCTCTCTCCCTTCCCGGTCCATATCTCTTCTTCTCTCTCCCTTCCCGGTCCATATCTCTTCTTCTCTCTCCCTTCCCGGTCCATATCTCTTCTTCTCTCCTCTCTCCCTGGTCCATCTCTTTCTCCTCCCTCTCTCCATTGTCGATGAGCTGCAGTAATGACACGTTTCTCAAGACAATTCAAATGGGCGCTCCTCGTTACCTTGTTCTCCGTCGCTCAGTCTTTTCCTTTCTTTCTCTCTCTCCCACTCAGAACGATGATTGAGCCCATGTTGTTGTGGAGACAAAAATAGAATGCTGGTGACAGCTGCAGGGAGTGGGGGGTGGGAGGGGGCTTACTACCTGGGCATCAGGTGTCCCAAGGGCAATGGGTTTTAGAGCATCCCAGGACAAATACCTCTTGTGTGCGTGTGAACATGGAACTCAGTCTATTCTATTCACTTCCACTCCCCCCAACCCTGATTGTAATTCTTCCCCCCAGGTGAACAATCTGTTCAGGTATTTACTCTCTCCCAGCTGCCCTGGGCTGTTTAACACTCAGCAACACTCTGTTCGCTGTGTGCTGGTGAACGCTGCTCTAGAGTGATTAAACATCTTCAGCACCAGGAGTCTGGTAGCCTGGGTGTGTGGATGCCAGCAGAGCACAGCGACCCAAACTTTCCCCACTGAGACACAGAATCATCTCCAGGGGCAGGCTGGGTAACGTCAGCACCTGCCAGATGGGTTGGAAAACTGGATGCAGCCTTCCTAGTACTGCAGGTAAAGTGGCTTCCTGTTCCTGGCCATGAAATACAGCATTGTTCAGCAACCCACAGGAAAGGGAGGACCATGGTATTGAACTTAATTCTCTTTTTTTTCAAAACCATGGTGCCTTGGATCGGCTGGTGAATTAAGTCTTAACAAGCGCAATATTGACTTTGGGTTAAGGTATGCTCTCCGTCTCTCTCTCTCTGTATCTCGCTCCACCCCCTCTCTCCCCATCCTCTTCCTTACTTTCTCTTTGACAGCAGAGGATGTTTCTGCTCTTCAACCTTCTGTAAGTGATGCTAATGTATGCATGCATTCTATAACTCCTCTAAAACACACCCACACACACACACACACAGTGAGGCCAGTTCTACCAGGAAGGATGGAGAGAGTCAGGCACAGGATGACCCCTGAACGCAGCAAGCTGTGCATGTGTGCCAAAGTGTGTGTATGTGTGTCTGTGTGTGTGTGCTTTCCCTGAAGACACACATTCTGCCATGTAGAGGAGATGAGGAGGGCAGGAAGGCAGCTGTACTGTCACCAGCACAATGCAGATGAAGAGAACAAGAGAGGGACAAAGAGAGCCTTAGAGATAGAGTGAGAGACAGAGAGAGAGAGAGAGACGGTGTGTGCCTCTTGCTTCCCTACCTCTGTCACTGTAGTCATCCACCAGGATGATTTCGTGGATGAGGTGGTCAGGGGTCCTGTTGGAGATGGAGGTGATGGTCCTGAGCAGGGAGGACCAGCCCTCGTTGTGGAAGGGGATGATGATGCTGGTGTTGGGAAGGCTGTCCAGGTACAGCTTCTGTCTGCAGCTGGAGAAAACACGCTACAGCTTACACACAGGTGGAGGTGATCGGGAGGATAGAGCAGTGATGATGGAGTGGAGCTGGTGGTCATCTTGATGATGTTGGTAGTGATGGTGATGATGGTGTTGAAGGTAATGATTGTGATTATGGCCGTGGTGAATATGATTGTGGTGCTGATGAAGGTGATGATGACAATAATGGTGGTGATGATGGTGGGGATCTTGTTGATGATGGTAGTGCTGGTTATCTTGATGATGATGCGTATGTCGATGATTACACTATATATAGTTTATGTTTAACACAGTATTGAAAGAAAGAAGACTACAGAAGGTGCGGGAAGGAATGGAGAGTAAAGAAACACGAGAGGGAGAGAAAGACATGCTGAGAGAAATTGTAGGAGACAGACAGAAAGAGAGTGAGACAGTGATAGAGGGAGATAGAGAGTGAGAGAGAGACAGAACATTTACATAGTAATAGGCAGATGTAGCCATTATGGCAGGTTTGCAGTCAGCTGGTGAGGCTGTCTGTCACCTTGGCGATGAACAGAGACATACAGTCTGATAATACCTTCATTATGTCGAACTCGAGAAGGCACGGAGGAGAGGAGAAGAGGGACGGAGAAAGAGAAGGGGGGGGTGGGGAAGGAGGACGAGAAACACTGAATACAATCTACTGAGAGACTTCATACAGTCTGATAATACATCAATTATCTCTTGCTGGATTGAGGGAGGAAGGGAGGCAGGGAGGGAGGGAGGGAAAATATCAACAGAGAGGATGGAGTCGAGGGAGGGCATAAGGCAGGAAGGAATAGATGACAGAAAAAAGAGGGAGCGAGAAAGAGAGAGAGAGTGCAGTACAGTAACAAGAAGCAGTATTGTTAGACCTCAAAACAGCCGCAGGCCACCACTTATGGTAAAGAAATGATTCACACTACACACACGCACCAAGATACATACACAAACAATATCAACACACACAGATATATACACTTAAACTCAAACGCACAGGTTCACACACCAGGGAACAAATATATACACACCGTACATCCAGATAAGTGTGTGTTTCTCAAATGAGATAGGCTAGGGTATCCCCCTCTCCCTCTGCCCTCTGTGTCCCATTTCCTTTATTTATTTCTGCTCTCCCTCTCTCCCCCCTGCCGCCTCCTCCACCCCCCACACCCCCACCGCCTCCTCTCTCATCACTGCTGGTGTTATCAGCGCAGTGTTGGGCCAGAGAGCCTCCCTGCTCCCCTGGAGAGAGGAAAGTGTTCTCATTATCGACCAGCGGCGCTGAAAACACAGTTTCACTGCCCTCCTGACTCCACACACTGTCTCCTGCTGCTCCTCACACACACATGTACACACACACACATACATGCACACACACACATACACGTGCCCGCACACACGAGCATGAACACACACAGTATTTGCCATGACAAAATGACACTCTGTCTTTCAGTACATCTGCTGACATAAATGAGTGTAAACCCACCAATAGTCATGATGAAGATGGTCATAGTAGAGATTATCAGAATGATGGTGATTGTGATTATGATGAATATGATGATGATGAGGATCATGATGATGGTGGTGATGATGAAGATGATGATGATGATGAGGATCATGATGATGGTGGTGATGATGAAGATGATGATGGTGGTGATAATGATGATGATGGTGGTGATGGTGATGATGATGATGGTGGTGATGATGAGGGTGGTGGTTATGATGATGATGATGGTGGTGATGGTGATGATGATGGTGGTGATGGTGATGTGATGGTGGTGGTGATGGTGGTGATGATGAGGGTGGTGGTTATGATGATGATGATGATGATGATGATGGTGGTGATGGTGATGATGATGGTGGTGATGATGATGGTGGTGGTGATGGTGGTGATGATAGTGGTGGTGATCATTAACCCCCTTACTTGGGGTGTCTGATGTCAGGTAGAGAGCGGTCCAGGGGGATGTGGTCGCTAACATAGATGTTGAAGCCGTTCTCCTTGTAGGCTGAGTCATCACACTCATCCTCAGCCAGTGGGTAGGGCTTCCCATGTTCTCCTTTACCTACACACACACACACACACACACAATCAGGACTACCTATGGTCCCAGTTAGAGTAAACACACAGGTGCTCAAACACACGTGTTTGTGTGTGTGTGTATGTGTGAAGACATAAATGCTTCCTGAAAGCAGCATTGTTTGATGTTGGGGAAAGGCTCTACTGAGAAACACTGAGAATCCTTAACAATGAGAGGGGAGGATGGGAGAGGAAAGAGGAAGAGAGGAGAGGAGAGAGGAGGAAAGGAGAGCAGATGAAAGGAGGATCGGACAGGAGAGGAAAGAAGAAGATAAAAGGAGGAGAGAGGATAGGAGAAGATGAGAAAAGATGGACACTTTCCAGAACGCAGACAAAAGAGACAAACAGGAAATCTTTGTTTCAGTAAAATATTAAGTGGATTTGCAGAGTGTGGGAGAAGCAGACTCTGTGCTGCCAAGCTCTATTTCAGAGAGAGATCTACTTAAATACTGTGGACCTGGACACACTCTCTCTCTATCTCTCTTGCTGTGTCTTTGTCTCCCCCCCCCCTCCCCCCCAGGGAGAGGCATAATAACATAATTTACGTCACTTGGACTAAAACAATGAGACTCTTACTCAGGTGCCAAATGGTATTGCCAACTGGGAGCAGATTTAAAACTGAAATATAGAGAGAGGGAGTGTGGAAGAGAGAGTGTGTGTGTGAGCGGGCGTGTGGGCATGTCTGCTGTATGTGCGTGTGCTTGTGTATATGTGAGCAGGTGTATGTGTGAGCGAGCGTGTGTGTGTGTGAGAATGTGCATGTGTGTGTGAGCCTGTGTGTGTGAGCCTGTGTGTGTGAGCGTGTGTGTGTGAGCTCTTGCAAGAGTATATTTCTGTGTCCGTTGGGAGGCAGGTGAGAGAGACCGTGTCACCAGATGCTTGAGCGAGGAGGAAGTGACATACCTACGCGCTGCTGGTCTCTCCTGATGCTGTCGTAGTCATGCCAGTCTCTCCTCCTGAGACCGTCAGTCCAGCTGAAGACCTGATCCTCCCCCCCTACGCCTAGAGAGAAGCCCTGGGAGAGAAGGAGAGAGAGGGAGAGAGAGAGAGAGAGAGAGAGAGAGAGAGGGAGAGAGAGAGAAAGAGAGAGAGAGGGAGAGAGAGAGAGGGAGAGATAATTAGATGATGAGATGGTGAGAGACAGACGGAGTAAAGATTGTCCAAAAAGCCTTGGTCAGCATTTACATTTTGATGGAACATTCCCTAGTCCTTTAAATCCCCCATCCCCTCTCTCTAAGCAGCTGATTGTCCACTGCTTTTTCGCTCATCCGCCCTTCCTACTTAACATTCTTCGCTTCACATCATCATGTTTGATGTCTTTCTTTAAGCTCTACTGTATGTTTTTTGGGGTGTGTGTTTTGTGTTCCGGGTCAACTACGTTGTAGCTCCATGTTTATGTTCTATGTATGATCTAAATAAATGTTCTAGGAATGATCTGGATCTATGTTCTATGTGTTATCTAGATTTATGTTCTAGGTGTGATCTAAATCTGTGTTCTAGGCGTGATCTAGATCTATGTTCTATGCTACTCACAGAAGAAGCACGAGACGAGACGCTGAAGATTCATTTGAAACGGTGAAACTAGTTTAGTTTCAGTGTGTTTAGTTTTGCCCTTCATCGTCCTTGCAACTCCAGCAGCAGCCAAGGAGTGTGTCTGTGTGTGTCTATGTTTGTGTGTGTGTGTGTCTATGTTTGTGTCTGTGTGTGTCTATGTTTGTGTGTGTGTGTCTATGTTTGTGTCTGTGTGTGTCTATGTGTGTCTGTGTGTGTCTATGTTTGTGTGGGTGTGTCTATGTTTGTGTCTGTGTGTGTCTATGTTTGTCTCTGTGTATGTCTATGTTTGTGTGTGTGTGTGTCTATGTTTGTGTCGGTGTGTCTATGTTTGTGTCTGTTTGTGTGTCTATGTTTGTGTCTGTGTGTTTTTGTCCATGTTTGTGCCTGCGTGTGTGTGTGTGTTTCTGTCTGGGCGTGTTTGGGGCGAGAAAGTATGTGTGTCTTTGTGTGTATGGGGAAAAAAGGAGGAGGGGAAGGGGGGGTTACTTTTGAACGGTCTATTCTAAGAAAAATACCAACAGTGAATATTGCATTACGGAACATAAGCACACACACACACACACACGGCAGCACAGCAGGCCCCAGAGTAAACAATGAGGAGCTGATTGAGGGTTATTTTAGCTCTGTGTTGGAGCTCGGAGGGGAAATGCAGATGAGACTGGCTCACTGGAAGGACCCCCACAGGGGAGGGGGGGGGGGGGGGAGGAAGGGAGGGGGGAGGAAGGGGAGAGGGTGGGGAGGAGAAGTGTGCAGGAGATAAGGGGGTTGGGGTAGAAGGACGGAGAAGAAAAGAGGACATGAGGGGTTGGTAGGGAGGAAAAGATGGAGTAAACAGTGTTGGTGTGTGTGAGAGTGTATCTGAGAACATGAGTGAGAGCGATGTGTGCTCGTGTAGGAGAGAGTGTACTGTGTGTGTGTTTGTGAGAGAGAGAGAGAGTGTGTGTGTTTGTGAGAGAGAGAGAGTGTGTGTGTGTGTCCTTGCTGCAGGCAGCAGGGCAGGTGGGCAGTAATCTAGAATCACTAAATCAAACCTCAGGGAGGGGAAACACTGCTGTCCATCTCTATCTATCTCTCTATCTCTCTTTCTACCTGTCAGTCAACCAGCGTTTCCTCTTTTTTCTTCCTGTTTTCCATTCCTCCTCCCCCCTTCACCCTTCTGCTCTCTTCTCCTCTGCCATCCTTTTCAAGCTTGAGAGCTCCCTCCCTCCCTCCCTCTCTCTCTTTCTCTCTCTCTCTCTCTCTCTCTCTCTCTCTCTCTCCCTCCCTCCCTGTGTGTGTCTCTGGAGTTGCACGTTAAATCTAGTAGATTTAACAACGTGAGTTGGAGACCAGACCAGCTAAACACACACACACATGCACGCACGCCCGAACACACTCACACATTCTGTCTCCACAGGAGTTTGACTCCTGTGTCACGTGTGTGTTCCCCCCCGGATGACTTGGCAGAACCCTCTTCTTCTCTCCTCTCTCATTCTCTTCCTCCCCTCACTCACCTCCTGGTCTTTCTGCTCTCTGTGTTGTCCCACTCTGCTTGTCTCCTATGTACTCTCTCTTCTATCGCTCTACACACTAACCGTTACACACGCTGCATTAGTGACAGGTCATGATCCACACAGGTGGAACCTAGTGGTTCACAAACCTTTTTGGCTTTCTGAATCAAAGTCCCCATGGAGCCGTATATATATATATTATATTCATACATATTCATACATATTTGAGTGTGTTTGCCATTGCCTGGTCCAAGCTATATTTTTTATCATATATAAATCATATATTTATTATGATTATTTATCTATATTCCAACATTAACTAGTTCATTTTTTTCACTGCATAAGCTCAGCGCCAAAATGATCATGTTGATCAGAATCCGAATCGGTTTTATTCACTTTGTAAGTTGCAGAAACATGGAATTTACTGTGGCAGGATGGAGCAAACAATGAACATGTCGGGACTGAAGTAAAAATGACAAATAAAAAGTAGGCAAGGATCGTTAAATGGTCAGATAGACAGAACAAAAAACAACAACAATATACCGGTAACTATACATAAGTATATAATAGGAGTATATAAAAAATATATGGGTGTGAATATGTACTGCAGGTGGGTAGTATGTACACAGTAGTGCAAACAAGATCAAAGTGGCTTGTGCAGAGTGCAGTGGGATTGACTGGACGGAAGGTCATGGGATGCATGTCTGGAAGGTTCCGTTGCACGGTTAAGGCATCATGTAGGGCTATTACTGTAACTTTGGAACTCCAGTTCTAAGTGGATGGCGGGTCACGCAAGAGAAGAGCATCTGGATGTGAAACTAAAGTTCCATTTGATGAATCTGGCAGGCGGCCTCTCTACTACACTGACCATTAAGTCTTGGGCTCCATGTTAGCATTCCAGGGCTAATTTCCTGAATGTGCCACATCAATAACTGTTAACTTCCACGCTAATTCACAGCTCTGTAATGGAGCTTCGAGTGAAGCGATGATGCTTAACAAAAGAGCTAATCTGTTCTCCATTGTGCACCAAAGACCTTTTACAATATTTAGCATGCTGGAGCTAAATCATCCTGCTTGTTCCAGCCAGCGCTGTGGCTACAAGGCAATAAGGCACGCTCCATGGACCTGAACCAAGAAAGGAAGAGGGGGCTGGGGGCTGAGGAAGGGGGGAGAGCATATGGGATGACAGAACCAGAACAGATTGCAAAAGAATGAAAGGAGAAAAATTATTTACAAAGAGAAAGAGGCGGCAACAAAGACAAATCAAGACAATGAGAAAGCAAAACAGAGAAGAGAGAGAGGGAGGGAACTGAGAGAGAGGGGGGGGTGAAGAGAGAGAGAGGGGTGAAAAGAGAGAGAGAAAGAGAGGGGAGGGGTGAAGAGAGAGACGGGGGGGGAGGGTGAAGAGAAAGAGAGGCAGCAAATGATGTTGAGAACCAATTGAAATCTAGCAGAGAGCAGGGAGCCCTGACCTCTCCTCTCATCGTTACGTTCTCCCAGAAAGAGGGAGAAGGGATAAGGGGGGAGGAAGTGGGAGACAAGGGGGTGAGAGAGATGATGGGCCCTGTTCAAGTCATCAGCCAACATGTTCAACCCCCCCCCCCCCCCCCCCCCTCCTCTTTACTGGAGAACGATTACCCTCTCGACCTTGAATCGGTGATCATACAAGCCGTGCGCACACACGCACGCACGCACACACACAGGACTTGAAACTTCCCCCAGTATTTCATTCAGTCATGGTGTATCCGTAATTTGATTAATTCTGGGCTTTTAAGCTCCATTTCTCTCTGGAACGCTCTTCATTTTGTCTGGATCATATTCTCCTGGAATTACAGATACGGCTCATCACAGAAACCCCTCCCTCCCTTTGACACATGCCCCCACCCTCCTTCTTTAATCCCCCACCCTCTCTCTACACCCCCACTGTCTCTCTCTCCTCACTCCAGAGAAACGTGTCTCTCCAGACGCCCGCTGGCCAGACAGGAAATTAAAGTTTTTTTTTATTGCCACTCATTTTTGCAACACACTCTTTATTGCCAGATAAAAAACGCAATATCACTGAGAAGCGCTGCAAATAGTTTTATTTACTTTCACAACATTCATAATCTGCCTCTTTCTCTCTCTGACCCTCCCCCTCCTGTTCTGCATTCGAGTCTCTCTCTCTCTCTCTATCTCTCTCTATCTCTGTGTCTCTATCTATTTCTCCCTCTGAAATATTCAACACTCCTTTTCTCAATATCCAGACTTTGCTCTCATCTTCACTGAATAATTGCCACAGAACCTGCTGGGATAGTTAGCCATTACAGAACTCTTAAACAGAGGTTTGGTATAACCACTGGATGTGACGTTTGAATAGTTTTCATGCAGAACTAGGTTTACAGTACCTTGGTTCACCGCTACGGTGCTGAAGGTATTTTAAGACATTGCGTGAAACACCACAGTATGGTGACTAAAATGTGCATTTTAAATGTCAGTCTAAAGTAGTGAACGTCCTCCATGCTGTGTGACTAGTGCAGTTACCTGAGGAGAGCTACAGAACAACATAACAGGGAACTTGATTCTAGGAAGCAGAGTCGGAAGGACAGAGAGTCGTAGTGACAGGTAAAAAGCTTTTCAGCTGAGTACTGGCTCCATGTTCACAGCTGTGTCCCAGAGACCTTCTGTTTCCTGTTCCTCTCCTACAGTCTGGTCCTCCACCCCATCCTGCTCCCCCACCCCCCCACTTTCTCCCCTGACTCCCCCTTGGCTGTTACAGTAGCACTGACAAATGTCAGACCTGTCAAGCTGGTGCGGGGGAGAAAGCGGGAGGACGGGTAAGAAGAGGAAAAGGAGTAGGAGGAGAGGGGGAGAGCAGAGGACAGGAGAGGGGAGGAGGAGAGGAGAAGAGGGAGGTGAGGCGGAGGGAGGAGGAGAGGAGGAGAAGGGGAAGGAGAGGAGGAGGTTTGTGTTTGTTGCGTCTCTGGGAAATTGTGAGGTTATTAAACTGTGATCAAAGCTGCCTTCAGGAGACACTTAGGCTCACAGGTACACACACACACACACACACACACATGTCCCCCATATATCCTCTTTCCTTCCTGTGTTGCACCTCAGGAGAACAATCACTTATTGGTTGACTGACGCTTCAAACGTGAGTGTGTGTGTGTGCGTGCTCTTATACAGTTCTGTACTTTTCTGGTTTGTGGGTTGAAGGAGTTGGGTGGAGCGTGGTGGAGGAGGAAGAGGAAGGAGGAGGGGAGGAGGAAGGTTAAGGTGACCTCCTTCTGTTACAGAGATGAACATCTAGTCTGCCGCAGGCCAAGGGAACACACCTAAAAAATACTGCAGCCTTCAACAGAGTACTACAGAGTATTACAGAGTAGTACGTAGCACAGCATGAGTGCTGCAGGGTACTGCAGAGTATCACAGAGTTCAACAGAGTATTACAGTACAACAGAGTACAGTAAGACAGTATTTCCCTAACCGAAGCAGAACACTAGCTCCCAGAACTCATGTGGAACAACAAACACATTGTCATATTCTTGAAACACTGTAATTACACTGTAATTATGGAACAATGCAGTTGCATTAGGCTGTCCTATCAGCTGTGGCCTGGCATGGCTAGAGTGTGTGTGTGTGTGTGTGTTTGGCAGTAAGCTGTCCAGTCAAATTCACCATGGCATCCTAACAATAGAGCTGACAGACCCATGACAGAGGATGTGTAAGCCCACTAACAATGCAAGACACACACACACACTTTATTGAGTGTCGTCCCTCTGTGGATTTCTGCTTTGGAAAAAGTGCTGCTGTGGATTCAGGCACAACAAGACCCTCTTAGCTTTAAGTTCATGTGAGTGTGCACCTCTGTCTGTAAGTGTCTGTCTACAACTTTGTGTAATGTGTGTGTGTGTCTGTCTGGTCCTCTGATCCGAATGTGTGTGTGCCTTTGAAAGTGTGTTCTTTGAGTAGTGAAGTGGAACGGTAGCTAGTGTGTGTGTGTGTGAAAATTACAGCTTGACGGAAACCTGTGTCTGTGTGTCCTATGTGTGTGTGTGTGACCTGTGTGTGTAGGTGAGAGGAGAATGTGCATGGGTGTGGGCGAGAGTGTGTGCGTGTGCCGTGTGTGAGTGAGAGTGTGCGTGTATGTGTGAGTGAGAGTGTGCGTGTATGTGAGTGGATGTGTACGTGTGTGTGTGTGAGGTAGACTGTGTGTTTGTGTGTGTGTGTGTGTGAGAGAGAGTTGTGTGTACGTGTGTGTGTGAGGGAAAGTGTGTGTGTGAGGGAGCGTGTGTGTGTGTGTAAGAGAGAGTTGTGTGTACGTGTGTGTGTGAGGGAAAGTGTGTGTGTGTGAGTCAGATTGTGTGTGTGTGAGGCAGTGCAGAGTCTCAAGGTCAAGTCATCCGTCTCCTGTCAGGGCTGCTCACACTCTGTCTCCTCAGAGGGTTCCACACTATCCTAGTTAAACAAAGCATGCACCACACACACACATTCACACACACACACTCACATGCACGCAGACACAGAACACACACACTTTCACTCACACACACACACAGAACACACACACAGAACACACACACATTCATACACACACACACAGAACACACACACAGGTTCCTGTCAGGCTGTAACAGGCTTTAATCATGCAGCATATCCTCGCAAGCTAGGACACACACCCACCCACGCAACATCTTGAAGACACACACACGCACACAAAGATGTATCTTCACACACACATTTCCTGTGAATCTAGGGGCAGACCAGCATGTGGTGGGCTTGTTTGTTGCCTCTGTTGTTCAACAAAAGGAGTGACAGAGAGAAACAGGTGTGAGAGAGAAACAGGTGAGAGAAGGGTGGAAGAAGGGGGGGGGAATCTCCATGGTTTTCCTTTGGCTCAGTAGCTGGTCAGCATGGCCAACACAGTGCCGCAAAAAGACTCCCTGACCTCGGTGTGTATCTGTTTGTGAGGTTGTGTGTGTGTGTTATAATGTCACACGCGTCTAGTCTATCAGCTGGTTCCTTTTTTTCCCAGCCTATAGAAGTCCTTTCTCCAAGGTTGCTTTTTGCTCCTTAAATAACTTAGTTAGCTCCAGCCTCCAGGCACCTCAACAAGATGCTATTACTCATGAACAAAATGGCTATGCATCGTTCCACTCACAAACACTCCCCTGAGACACACACACACACACACAACACACGCACAACCCACACAACACACAAAGACACTGATAGGTTCAGTGTGAGGGCTGTTTTCTTCTCATTTCCTGAGCGTGAAGAGATAGTTCCTTGTACTGTCGCCACACGGACGCCTGGAAACATGCAGGAGAACCTCACACACACACACACACACACACACCAGACACACACACACACTGACGGACACACACAAACACACGCTCATTCGCATGCTGTTACCACCATTTAGCAGACTCTCAAAAGAAATTCTCCATGTCAAGTTGGCTAGTCCAGCCGACCAGACGAGCACCCTCTCGTACAGAACTCGTACGTCGTTTAACGTTTCCTGTCTGCTACCCCGAGCCGCACAAGTTGAGTTCTGATTGGTCCTGTTGGGCAGAGCATGGGAAGATTTCCTCTATGAAACATTCTGGAGTGAGCAGAGGTACAGCACTGCATGGTGCTGCACCAGACGTCACGGTAACAGAACACTGACAGCTGAACTGTCCAGGATGTCCGCTTGATGACGGGGAGAGGGAAGAGGGGAGGGCGGGGGTGTTTGAAAGAGCGAGGGGGAAGAAAGACATAGGAGGGGACCTAGAAGGAAAGAGAGAGAAGGAAAGAAAGCGAGAGAGAGAAAGAAAGAGAGAGAGAGCGGGAGGAAGATGAAGAAAGAGACATGAGAAGCTGGAGAAAAGAGCAACGTGGCGACACAGTAGGACAGCTTAATAGGATTTGATCAGAACACAAACAGTAGCAGGCCTGATCAGCACAGTAGCATGGATGGAGCTGATAGGATGTGGCTTACTGTCTGTTCACACTGGATCACCGCCCACGGCTGGGCGCACACACACACACACACACACAAACGATCACACACAATATCACCGGTATGAACAACGGTCACCAAGAGAAGAGGACCTCGTGTTGTTTTTCAAATGTTTCTATTTCTGTTGAGCCTGTTGTCAGTCACACCACCAGTATGGACACAGGCAGCATCCACACAAGACTGAGAGGGAAACGGCAGCCAATAAGCTCCTTTCACATGGGTATGTATTAGGATCTAACACTGATCAACTGTCATATTCCAATACCCACTCATATCAACACAGATATGCATACACACGTAAAGATATGCTTACACACACACACACACACACACATAGATACGCACGTGCACACACGCCCGTCCCTCCAGGCGCCTGTCACCACACACACACTCAACCACCAGAGGCTGAAACCTTTTCTAGACAATATTAAAGTTCTTGTTTTTGGGCTTCAGTGTGATCTGTCTGATCTGTCAGCACAGAAGAGCTGGGGGTGTGTGTGTGTGGTTTCAAGTGTGTGTGCGTGCGCCTTGTTTGCCTATAGGGACGTGAGCAATATGTCAGTGTACGTCTGTGTGTGTGTGTGTGTGTGTGTTTATAGTAGCTGTCAGTAGGGATGGAGCCTGCAGTCAGACAGGATCTGAGAGGAAACATAAATAACATGTTAGACAGAGACAATGAGCCATGTTCACAAATCACTGGCAAAGTGGCTGTCACACACAGCTCTGGGAGCAGTGCACACACACACACACGCGTACACACACAGATATAAAATACCCCCATCAAATAAATACCCCCATTTTAAATTTATTTTGTAGGGAAATTCAGCCTTTTGGGACAGGGACAGTGAAGGGTGGCGGGGGCAGCGTCGGGGGGGGGAGGGAGAACGAAGGGGGAGAGAGACGGAGGAGGAAGTGGTTGCCACCCTGAGGCAAGTAGGGTGAGGTGCCTTGCCAAAGGACACAACGTCATGTTGGCACAGTTCAAACCAGGGACCATCTGATTATTAAAAAGATGGCTTCGGCTCAGTGTCAGACACACCCCTATGTTGTGTGAGGGAGTGCAAGGGGAAGCACACACAACACTTCCTTCTCTGTCTAACACACCTGCCTTTAGGGTCTGCGCGCACACACACGCACACACACGCGCACACACACACACACAGCAGTAAGCCTCAGTGGGGTTGTGGTTACCTCTCACAGCACCATCTGACCCACTAGTCTGTTCAGGTCATCACTCACCTGCGGCTTCTGCTTCCAGACTCACACCACGCCTCTTCCTCGCTCGCTCGCTCTCCCACGCTCCCTTCCTCGCTCACACTGTCTCCGTTTCTCTCTCCCCCTCCGCTCTCTTTCTCATCCTCTGTCTCTCGTTCTCTCTCGCCGTCACCTTACCCACACTCTCTATCCCTCACGCTCTCTCTTTCTTCCTCTCTCTTTTTCAATTCCATCCCAGTCTTTATACCTCCTCCTGCTGCTAACAGTCTCTCTACCTGCCTCTCTTTTAATGTTTATTCCCTCTCCCCTTAAGTCACGGCAGGCGGCTAATTAAACGGGTACAACACAGTCAGCTGTAAACATCCATGATGAGCTTTAAGCGTCAATGATCGTCTTTATCAGGATGCCCCCCCCCCACACTCCTCCCCGGCACACCATCCACTCCCCCCCCTCCCCGCCGACACACCATCCACTCCCCCCCCTCCCCGCCGACACACCATCCACTCCCCCCCCTCCCCCCCGACACACCATCCACTTCCTTCCAGGTCCTCCCCAGGGTGACTCAGACTCCGCCCTCTGCCAGTCTCCTGGGCGTGACTCCAGCTGATCTCCAGCTCGCATCTCACACTGCACATGCTCAGAGCACACACCTGCGGCTCGTCCTCTTATCGCCATGGCTACACTTCCACCCTGGTGGCTGTCGGTTCGTCGCCATGATGTTTGCCACTTTGACTAGATGTGATTGGACACGCACAAACCCGAACGCACGCGCACACACATACTTTCAGGACCAGCAGCCCTGCTATAGGACAAAAGAGTGGTGCTTGAAGTTTCACATCTCCATCAATCAGGAGTTTCTATCTTAGCCGGCCACAGTATACCGCTGGAGGCTCTTTCATCACAAAATGACCTCCATGGCTTTCTGACACAGAACACACACACAGGTACACTTGCATACACACACACAAACACACACACAGTAAGGGTCATCAGAAGCCAGGCACACACGGACTCTCTCAAAACAGACACTGTAAGGAGCGCTGAGCAGCGGAGCCTGAAATACAGGAACAAAGACAACTATTGAACACACTGAGCCCAGGGAGCAGAAAGGATGAGGAGGAGAGGAAGCGAGGAAGGAGGAGACGGCAAGGAGGCGAGGAGCAGATCACAGCAGGCTGATGTTATCAGTGGAGGGCTGCTGTGAATGAATTCATGTAAGGTATTGATATCTCCTCAACCACCAGCATGGATCAAGAAGGTGATTAGCACTAAGTGATTCCACAGTGCTCTCCCTATCTCTGCCTTCTCATTATGCCCGCATCTGTCCACGCACCAAACAACAACAACAACTCTCGGATCAATAAAACCAACAATTTGAATGAAATCCAGGGGAGAGTAATTATGAAATCAATCAAAGGCCTCCGCGGCCTCTAATTGAAATAGCATAAATCCTGGTTGCTATAATGATAATCCTGAAAGATCTCTCTGTTCTCTCCTGTTATCACCCCCCGTGGGGAGAGGACCCTGGACCAGGGCCAAGCTGCTCCCATTAGGCTAACACTTCCATCTTCAGTCCCCAAAAAACCTGGAGGGTTAGTATCTGAGGTGGAGAGACGGAGGGATGGAGAGAGATGTAGAATGAGACAGGTAGGGAGAGGGAGGGAGGGAAAGAGAGGAAGAAACCGACGGAGAACAATACCTCTAATTGCACCCAGACACAGTGCGCTCACGCTCGCACAAAAGCGCGCATGTGAAAAACACAAACGTGCACGCTCACAGGAGCACGCGCACGCACCGACACGCACACATACCAAGACAAACACGCCAAAACAATACACCTCATTACATGCGACACATTTCCATTTCTTTTCACAGCCCCAGAGAGGCCGTCATTCAGCCTGGTGGAGTGTGCTATTACCTTAATGGAGGCGCAGGCTCCAACACACACACTCTCGCTCACACACACACAACTTAAACGGTTTGGGCTAAGTGTTTTTGTATTAGTGGGTATAAAATCCTGCCGGGGTTTCATCCCTGCACCCTACACGACAGCCATAAGATACACACAGACACTTATCAAATACACAACACTCAACGTGGTTTCCCATACTCTTCACCTGACCAATCATGTTTGTGTTCCATGATTTTCTGAGGTTGTTATTGGTTCGCTGGCACAACTGGAGCAATTGAAAAGAATGCAATGCGATTGTACTTCTGTTCTACAGGACTCTAGAGCCTGCTCTATAGGTAACTAATTGAGAGTTCTACATCGGATATAATGAGTTCATAGTCAGACATGATTTATGACGGTTGTGTCAGTGGGCTGTTGACTCAACTACAGCCCATAACAATGACCTGATCTCATGGCCGCAAAGAGACATGAGACAGACAGTGAGACCGTAATCAACGCAGGCATTAATGGTTCCTAACCATGTATCTTTGCAGGTGATCAGGTCCTGAACATTCCAAAGGAAACCTGGGCCAGGACTGAGTCAAATCCAGCCCCCCTACCCAGTCCCCCTCCTCAAGATGCCCCCTCAAAAACACACTCACACACATACACCCCTTCCACACACACACACACACACACACACACCTAGTCACCTGCCCACTGGATATTCCACTACCTGGATGTCTCTCAACTGCTCCAGGCAATTACATAATTTGTCATGACGTTTTTTCTTTTACACGGTTGGACATCAGCTTTAAGCTGGAGAGAGATCAGGCACACACACACACACACACACACAGACACACACGCAGACACACACACACACACACATCCTCCAGCCTCCATCTCTATAGTGATGAAGTGAAGTGGTGTTCATCCGTGTCGCGTTTGTCAACATTGCGTTCCTCTTTATCCGTGATGCATCTCTGTGCTAGGACATGGAGGCCTAATCAGAATCCCAGCGACACAGTTCCGGTCTACACACCCTCGTACACACAGTCTTCCTGTCACATTTAATTGGTTCTGACAGCAGAAAAGACATGAGACCGGCAGTGTCAATGGAGGCAGCTGATTCGGTCTGTTTGATGATGAAGACAGTAGACATGGATTGGATGGAAGGCTCTTTCTCCTACACACACACACAAACACATGCACACACACCTATTTACACGCACATATATACACACACACATACAAACATATTTACACACACACATACACAGACACACATACACACACACAGCACTAGCATCATACTGTGGTATTAGTCTTAGTTACCAGGCCAGCTCTGTGATTTACACGGTGCAATAACACCCTCTCTTGTAATCTCATCACCTCACCAGGGCGCACACACACGCGTGCACACACACACTGGGCTGAGAGAACCACTTGATGGTAATGAGGACTTCCATGACTTTCTGTACCTCATTGTTCAGTTTATTAATGCTGTTGAGTGTGTGAGTGTGTGTTCAGTGAAAGACTGAGCTACTGGAACACTTGTAATACCAGGCGGTGGCTGTGATGTCACCAGCACAGGACCAAATCAATCTCTCCATCCATGATCTCTTTACTGCAACGTTAACCGGACTAGATTGCTTCATGTCGGAACACACTGTTCATGTATGAATGTGTGTGTGAGAGAGACCGAGTGTGTGTGTGTGTATGTGGGTTGGTAAGTAAAAGACATTGGCGTGCAAAAGAGTGTGTCTAAGTGCATCTGCTCCCGAGAGTGAGTGTATGTAAGTGTGCGTGCAAGACGGAAATTGTGTGTGTGGTTATTTGAGTGTGTGTGAGTGTGTGTGTGCTGATGTGTGCTGCCTTTCTACACACATTTGACCGTATCTTCTGGCAGAGTTCAACACTGTTTAGTGCAGTTAGTGATTCTGCTGCGCTGCTCACAGGGGAGCTGGAGGGGAATCGTGATGTAAACACACAGGCACACACACGCGCAAAGGCAACATCAGCCTCCTGCGAACTATCAACCATTTTCATATGAAACTCCAGACTTAACGAATTTAGTTCGTCAACCAGAGCTCAAATAACTCCTCGATTCCATTTCAAAAACCTTCCCTGCCCTGGAGTGGAGAGGTGAACCTTACCTGCTCGCCAGCCTCATGGGACTTCATCAGGTGTTTGTCCCGGTATAACGACCACAGGCCGACGTTGGGCAGAAATATCAGCGCCACGGTGAACACGAAGGCCATCTGCAGCACCCGCTTCTGCCGCCGCTTCATGGTGACCGGGGAAGTGAGGTCGAATCCCGGAGCTAAACCCGCCGCCGACGGCCGGAATGTGGCGCCTCCTCCTCTCCCGCAGAAATATCTGGTTGCAATTTTAACGTCCTCCCCCTGAGGATGCCGACGAGAAAGTTTTGCCTGAAAGCAACGACAAACGCCCCCTGCCCACAGACCCCCCCCCCCCAACCCCCCCCAAAAAAGTGTATTTTTATTTTATTAGACTGCCAGACCATCTATTGTAAAGGATGTCCTTTATCATTTTCGTAGGTTTGCAGCTGTATTCAATTGCATTAACAAAAGCACCGCCGTGTCAGACTCATGTATAGTCTGCGGACGACAAAGTGAATTGAGAAAGCGAAAAGAGACGTTTATGGCAGTTGCCAGTTTTCGTTTTTAAGCTGAACATGAACTTGAAGACCGAATATCCCAAGAAGAAGGCATTTTTTGGGAACTTACAGTCGGTGCCAGTTGGCATGTTGAGTCACTCGCGGTGGTACTTCAGCTCCTCCTCGCCACAATGTCCGTGAATGATTAATGAAGTGCCGGAAGGGGCGAAGCGCGTGTGAGGGAATCCGACTCGATGTCTTCATGGAGCAAACCCCCCCCTCTCGCGCTGCATCTCTCCCGCCCGAGACTGGCTCTTTCTTTCCTGGTTTCTCTCCTGCCCTCCTCCTCTTGGTCCCGCGCGCACGACCTCAACGCAGAAGGCTTTCGGATATTGCGGTTGCCCTAACGATGAACCACGTGCACTGCGCATGAAAACGTGGAAGCGTTCCCGCCGTTTGGCAAGCGCTTCAAAGGCACGCGGCGATGTCAGGCAGCCGCGCGAGCTGATGACAGGCGTGCAGAGCAGCAGCGGAGCGGACCGCGCTCTGGCGCGGGCAGTCAGAGCGCAGCGACAAGGGAACCGAACGGAGTCATGAGGAGACACACACACCCACACGCACGCATGCTGGGGGGGGGGGGGGGGGGGGGGGGGGGGGTTCTGGTCTGTTCTGGAGCAGTTCAGTGCTTTAGACCATGTAATCCGACTCTAGGTTTCCTTAGAAACCCTGAACATGACTGACAACCAGGTCTGTTTGCCTGTTAGTGATGGGACCGGGCGAGTCTGCAAAGCTCCAGGGTTGATGTGGACAGTGGGAGAATGGTCTCTTCTGGGATGCTGTCTGAAAACAGAGATCTCTGAACCTTCTGGAATATACATGAATTCAGTCAAACCTTTCACTGTTGAAGGACGCCCCTGGAGAGGAGGAGATAGACGATTAGGAGGAGAGAAAGAGAAGTAGGAGACCAATAATGTGAAACATTTCTTTAAGAGTTAGTAAATATAGAGCAGTGTGCACAGACAGACTAGCATGGCAACAGGAAGACAGCAGTCAACTAACATGGATGTTGCTGATGGTTCAGTGGGAGCAAAGAGCTTCCAGTACATGTACACACACAGACATGCAGCACTGTAGGAGGAGTGCAAAGGTCATTAGGCACCAATCCAAATGCAAAAATACCCTAAGAAATAATCAAATTAGAAGACAACTTCGGTCCTGCTAGCTATGAGCTCCTCCCCCCGGGCAACTCTTCCCTTCAGGGGAATCACAGTTAAAAAGGTTTCAATATCTCATTAAGTACTTTGCGGCCTTTTTCTGTTGCGGTCTTTGCAGCCTGTATCTCCCTGCACCACGGACAAGAACACATCAGTCATCAAGACACACAGGCGTGCACACGCACATACACACACATACCACACACACACTTGAATTCCCGGTAGAGCCTGTTAGAGAAATCACTTTGTGTTTTTTTGAGTTTGTTCTGTGTCAGTGTGTGTGTGTGTGTGTGGGTGTGTGGGGGTGGGTGTGTGTGTAAGTTCCTGGTAATGATTCCAGTGCAGCCTATCCATCAGCCTTGTGACTGCAGCATATTGAAGGTGACAGGCGAGAGTGGGCCATCTAAATCAAAAGACCATTAAACAGAACAAATTAAACATTGAGATAACTTTGGGGTGGAGGGCGCGGGTTGAGGAGGTTGGGGGGGGGTGTTGTGCGTGGACGTTGAGTTAATATCTCTCCAAGGTGAAAAGTGTATGATACCTGGCTGATTGCTTTCAGCTGTCACTCTGATATAGTGCACGGTGAAAAACCAATTACCTTACTTTATGATTTTCTAAGGAGGCGCTAGGTGGAGGCGGAGGGATTGTGTTTGGGTTGTGATCTGATGTGAGCGGTGTGGACATGTCTGTTAATACAACTCCCCTGGTGGCTTTGCACTCTGGAGGCTAAACGTATCCATCTCCGCTAAGTCACACACACACACACACGTACACACACAGGTTAACGTTTCACCCCTGGAGCTGTACGATACACCCATTCTTTATCAGGGTCAACTGCAGCTATCGACCTTTGACCTCCACCAAGGTATGGATGGGTGGACACGATTCGATGATTACCAGATCCAATCAGTGCGTTGATAATATTACTGGGAGGGTGAGTCAGACAGAAGCTAAGTGGGAGCCAGGCTCTCTTTCAGAGACGATTAATGTCGTTTCAGTTTCACGGTTAAGATCATGTTGGAGGGAGCATGGATCTGTGTTCTTATTAGAGCTGTGCAGAGCGAGGGTGGCTCTGTGTGTGTGTGTGTATGTGTGTGTGTGTGTCTTCATGAAGCTGTGTTGTGAGCCACAGATTAAAATAAATATACTGTGTGAACATGTGTCGTGTGTGGCAGAGCAGATGGACCCAGATGCAAGGAAACGTAGGTTTACTCAATCAAAGGAACTTAATTGCATTTATATTGACAACATCAGGAACACAAAGGACTACTAAACTGATACATAGCGGCCAGCGAAGGAACCATATTCACAGTGAAGGACTATGACATATACAGTACATAGATTCTATAATGATGTAAATGTATGCAGTTGTATATATGATACTGTAAGTATGATACATGTTTGGTAACACTGTTAATGTGATGTATGTAAAACTGTAGCTGAAACGAACCCACTTGTTGCCTGTTGTGATAGAAAATGTCATCACCAAGTTACGCTAATGTTGTCATTAGGAAGCTCAGCTAAGGCAATGCTATAATCAACAAGCTAAGCTAATGGTGTTGACAGCAAGCTAAGCTATGCAAAGTTGTCGTCAGCTAAACTGTTGCCACATGGTGTTAAACCACCATGTGGCTGACAAGCACAATTACTTATTTTGATTTCTAGGCTCTGAGATACGATTCAGGACTGTGTGTGTGTATGTGCATGTTTGCGTGTGACCTGGGGTGTGAATTGAGATGTGAGTGCGGATGTATGTTTGTATTCTGAGATATGTGTGTGCCATGTCTGTGTGTGTGTGTGTGTGCGTATGTGGGTGTGTGTGTGTGGGGGGGGGTGTGTGTGTGCATGTGTGGGTGTGTGTGAGAGTGGGTGCGCCTCAGGGCGCAATCTGAGATGTGTGTCGTGGGGGAGTTGATCAGAGCTGACGAGGACCAATGATCTGCCTCAGGCAGAGAGTTAGTCCACATTACACATTCATATGATGCTTTTTAAACACTCAGTTCCGAAAAGGTGTGTGTGTCTGGTGTGTGTACGTGTTTCTGGTGTGTGTGTATATGTGTGTGTTTGGTGTGTGTTTCTGGTGTGTGTATGTGCTCACCATGGGGTGAACCACTGCATGATTACTGCTGGTCAGCTGATTGACTACAAGAGTCTTCTGTGTTGTTCTGGATAATTAATTATGCTCTTTAACACACACACACTAATGCACATAGACACACAACCCCCCACACACACTCATGAGCGCACACACAGACAGAGAAAGCATCCATATGGCACAGCATAAGAAAAATATGGTGACAAATTGTCTATTGACAAGATTTTTTTAATCAGAGCAATGTAAAAATATCTTTATTCAGAGACAATATGTTGGTGTGAGTGTGTATATGTATGCATGAATTTAGTGTGTGTGTATTTACATTTAGTCATTGTATCAGATGCTCTTATCCAGAGTGACTTACAGCAAGTACAGAGTATTTCTAGCCACAGGATTTTGCAGTATGGGATGTATAAAATGTATAGATGAAGTGGCTAAGTGCCCCTTCATACTGTGTTTGAGCTTCCTTACTTTGGTAGAAAGATGAGAGTTATTTTCCCATCAGAGAAGAACAAAGATAGTCTAGTATTCTGATGCATCATCTCCTGAAAACCGCATGAGGAAAAGATCTGAGGTAGACCTTGGAAATAGACATGATAAATGCCTGGATTATTTTATCTTTCCTACACCATCTCTTTCTCTTTCTACCTTCCCCTGTTTATATCTGACCTCTCTGTCCCTTATCTTTCTCTCTCTCTCTCTCTCTCTCTCTCTCTCTTTTCTTCCACCTTCACCTGTTTCGATTGGTCTGTGTCTCCACCTCCCCCTTATCTCTCTCTCTCTCTGTGTGACAGTCTCTCCCCTAGGGGCTTTCTGTGCTACATCCTCACTTCAACCTTTTCCAGGCGGCAAATCTATTGAATTTCAATGTGTTCTTCATAGAAGCAGGCTGGCCCAGAGGTAGAATATGTTTGACACTGGTCCATTCCTGGAATAGAGATATGTTCCCATTAGGAAGAGGAGAGGATATATGATGGTAGCAGGAAACGGAGAGGTGAGGAGTGGCGAAGGAGGAGGTGACGAGAGGAAGAGAGGGAGGACGGAGAAACGATGAGGACGTTCATTTGCACATTGACTGCTGTAGAGGTTGTCAGTCAGAGCCTCTGTCTCAGTTGAGGTGGCAGCAGCAGTAATCTGGTCTCTTTCTCCAGCAGGATCCTGACAACACCAATTAGACTGTCAGGAGGACGCACAATCTCTCGCTCTCCTCTTTCTATCTTTGTCTCCCTCCCTCTCTCTCCCTTTCTCTCTCTCGCTCTCTCTTTCTATCCCTCTCTTTTTCTTCATCTGTCACTCCCTGTGTTTCTCTCACTCATTATATCAGTGCTGAGATCTCTTACCGTTCTCACGACTGTCTCATGCTCTGTGACAGTGACATAGGCTAGGCTAGAGGGACAGTGTGACGTGTGTGTAGGATTATAAAGGAGAAGCCAGGCGGTGATCCTATAGACCAGCTCCCACACACCTGACTCAAAGACTGAATAGGTCATTATAAAGCTAAGCAGAAGCCTGCTAATGTCCCTTTATTTGAATCAGATGTGTTGAAGTAGGGAAACATCTAAAACTTGCAGGACAGTGGGCCCTGAGGACCAGGGTTGGGGACCACTGCTATAGACCACACGCTTGTTAAAAGTAGATCGTTGACAACACTGACCTCCCTCTCTAAATCTCCTCCTTAGGGGCTTTCAACACGGCTGGACACATGTATTGTGTGTGTGTGTGTGTCAGGATAGAGGACGAGACTAGCCTGCAGCAAGGTGAGAGAGACTCTTCTTGTCTCCAGTGTGGCTGTCTGACAGCTAAGAACTCTGACCGCACTTCTCCACACTCCTCCGACACATATGCCTCTCTCTCTCTCTCTCTCTCTCTCTCTTTGTGTCTGTCTCTCCCTCTCTCTGCCTGTCTCTCATGCAGCTTCCCTGCCCCATACCTTCATTTCTCCATTCTTTTATCTCAGGTAAGACCACCAGGGACACAGACATCACCCCCGCCTCCCGCCTCTCTCTTGTTAACAGAGCCAATGTTCAGTGAAGCAGAGAATAGATGCGTTCCCCTCCATTCCTCCCCCCTCTGTCTCTCCCTCCTCCTGCCTCTCACCTCCCCTCCTTTATCCCTCAGGACTGGACACAGAACGCACCTGTTCATTCTCACCATGAAAGTAGAGAGCTGCTGTGAGTTCTCAGGGTGCACCTGTGAGAGTATGAGACAGCTACAGAGTTCCATCTGTTCTGTTAGAACCACCTCAGGTGACATCCAGAACCTCCTCAGCTGGAACCGCTTCATAAAGAACCTTCTCTGATAGAGGCTCTTCATCTAGAACCTCCGCAGCTACAATCTCATCGTGAACCTCATCATCTTGAGCCTCTTTATCTAGTAAAGGTAATAGTACACCTGTCATTTATTTACATTCAAGTCCAGTCAACTCTCATTCCAAAAGTCAAAAATATGAGTGAAAAGTGGCAATTTAAAAAGTGTCCTTTTAGTCATAGTTTAATGTCACATTGAACAAAATGAGAACAATACAACATTCAATGTAGAGTAAAAAAAAAAAGACATACAGTACATCTATGATAAAAATAGATGGATTAAAAAGAACCAATTGAAATAATTATTCATAGTAAAACCATGTTTGCCACATTTATTGGCACCCTTAGAAAATTAGTATGAATACAAATTATTCAACTTTTAAAAGTTGATCAGTGTTCAGGCGATCATCTGGAGAGATTAAAGAGGAAGTTTTTGATCAAAATGAATGAGTTATTGATGTCCAGATTTGTTCTTTTTCTCTAAATAAATGTACTTTCACTAAACAAAAAAGGGGCCATTTTAGCAAATCATGAGATGACTGCAGAACTCAGGCTGTGAAGTCTTACATTTCTTGAAAAGAGCTCATCCTGCTAAAAGGGGAGCGGCGTTAAAAGAGTTAAAAGAGACCTCGACCTGAGGGTCTGCACTGAAAACTGAGCATGTGGTACATTAGCTCTTATTTCCTCCACACGGTGTGTGCGTGTGCGTGTGTGTGCATGTGTGTGTCGGCAGCTTATTAAACAGATGACTCAGCAGACCCCATTTATCTTAATTACAATTCAGCTCCATCAAGGCCTCGGCTCCACAGAGACACACACATACACACGTGCACATACACGCGCACACACACACACACACACACACACACAAGAACACACCTCAGAACGAACAGTTCTTCAGAGAGAATAGCGTGAGGTACAGTGCTGCTGTGAAATTTAAACACCAAGGAGACGCCGCAAATACCAGCTAACCTGTCTGGTTGTGTGTGTGTGTGTTTATGTGTAATCAGTGTAGTAAGCATATCTCAATGAGTGGGAGCTGTAGATGCATCAGTATGAATGAAGGTGAAAGATAAATTCATTATCTATAAGCTCAGCTGCCGTCTGATCCACTTAATACACGACAATCAATTACTGGAGCTCACACACAAACACCGACACACGCGCACACACATACTTAATACTGTTACTATCAATTACTGTTTCTTTCATCACCGAAAACTGTGTCTCTGCTGGATGTATTAGGCTAATTTCTCTCTGTGTGTGTCCGTGTGTGTGTCTCCTATCTGTCTCCATACAGAGCTCTCCTCTGACAAACAGAGGCAACACACCGTTTGTGTGTGTTGGCGTGTGTGTGAGTGTTTGCGAGTGTGATGAGCTGGTTTCTATGCGGCCTCACAGAGCGCTGTCACAGAGCGCTGTCACAGAGCGCTGTCTCCAACACACACTGATGGATGGTCGTGTGGGCAGGCCACTGACCCCAAAGCATGCCTGTACACACCCCACAGTCTCACCTGTCCCTCCTGTCACCTGCTCCTCCTTGTCTCTCCTCTCTCCTCTCCACCCTGGCTCTCCTCCTCGCCACCTCTCCACACTCCCCCCCACCCTTTCCATCTCCTCTCCTCCCTCCTCCCGTCTAATTTCCCCTCTCCCCTCCTTCTCTCACCCTCTCCTGTTGGTCTCTCCTTCCATTGCTCTCCTCTCCGCCCTGCAGACAGGGTATTAGTCTCTATTTGCAGAGCAGAGCAGCTGTTCCATCGACCCCGGTTGTTGTTGTCCCTCCAAACACATCATCATCTCTCTTAAAGACGAAGCGTTCTCTCTTGTATGATGAATGAGCTCAAGATGCACACACACACTTCTGCGCATGCACACACTTTTTCATTTAAGAATCACACCACCGTTTTGGATAACATAGTGAAGCTTTGGGGCTAGCAGTTATCTTGTCAGCCCACTGCTAATGCACATACATGTTAGCATGATGCCACACCTGTGTTAGCGTAGCCTCGTAGCTGCCCTGTCCCAGTATCTCCAGAGGGTCTGTTTCAGACAAAGTTTCCAGTGTTCTGTCCCTTTAAGGAGAGTCGTATCTACAGCTGTGAGTTGCTGTCCTACCTGCTTTATGTGGCGTCACTAATGCCCCCTGATGCCAGCTGGCGTGTGACTGGGCATGATGGCAGCAGGGTGGCAGAACTACAGAGGGCTCTGTCCTGGCTAATGGAAGACAGGGATCCTGACACTGCACATCAGTCCTGGCCAGCGCTGATCTCTTTCTACAACCCTTCAGTGCTCTCTCTCTCTCTCTCTCTCTCTCTCTGTCTCTCTCTCTCTCTCTCTCTGTCTCTCTCTCTCTCCCTGTCTCTCTCTGTCTCTCCAGTTCTAATCCCTAATGCAGCCTATCTCAACGATTTTTGGATGTTTCCCCGCTCCAACACACCAGATTAAAATGAATGGCTTGTCATCAAGCTCTGCAGAAACCTGATAACAATCACTTCCCTTGAATCAGGTGTGTTCTAGCAGGGAAACGTCTGAAGCAGGCAGGGAAAGGAGACTTGAGGACCAGGGCTGAGAAAAGCTGCTCTATGAGTCCTTATCTCTCCCCTTTCTGACTCCCTCTCTCTGACACTATTCCTTCCTCCTCTGCACAGCCTCCATCCATCCTTCCGTTCCATTCTCCACCAGGCCGAACAGGAGAGGAACTGGATCAAAGCCCTGCAGGAAGTGACACGATGAGGAAGTCGTTTCAAACCCAAAAATGTCAGGTTGGAATCATTGGCCCACCTCTGCCACAACCTCCTGGACCGCGTCGGCTCCTCCCCTCGTCACGGTCCTCCTCTTCCCTGGCTGTGATAGGCTGCTCAGCGTGGCGTCCCTCCTCAGTGTGGCGTCCCTCTTCATGCGAGCGCTCCATGCTTCAGAACTCCACATTAATCTCTCTTCTCGACAGTCTAATTAACTAAAGTCTGTATCTGTTGCCATGGGAACGTTTTGACTCGAGATTATTTTCCAGTGGCAGGAACAGCCGAGCATGTATTTGTCTGCTTGTGTGTGTGTGTGTGTGTGTGCGTGCTTGTGTGCATGTTTGTTGCGGGGGAGAGTCGGGGGGGTCTGTTGTGGGGCGGGGGTGGGGGTGGGGGGGGGGGAGGGGGTGGGCGCTCAGTGCCTGTCAGTGGATAATTATCATCTTTCTTGACTAATTAGTGTTTTCCACAGAAAACAATAAGCCGCATTATCAGCTGCCATCCCTCTGACATGTGTACGGCATGCTGTGTGCGAGTGCACGTCTGATCCGTCTGACTGACAGACAAGCAGCCCAGAAAGGTTGAAGGAAATGGGATGAGGAGGTTGCCGTGACATCAGAGAGAGAAAGTGATGGGAGTGGAGATTTGGATGGTTGATTGTGGGAGGTAAGGAGTGATTTAAGTACAGAAAATAAGAATTAGAGGAAAAGGAAGTTGAGGGGGGGAGGAAAGGAAAGAGAGGAGGGTCGTAGGGGGGAGGAGAGGAAGGAGACAAGGGAAGGGGAGGGAGAGGGTGGGGGAGTAGAGGGGGAGGAGAGGATGGGGAAGTAGAGGGGGAGTAGAGGGTGGGGAGGAGGAAGGGGTGAGGGATGCAAACTAGATTTGCTCATGGTAATGAGCTTCTCTTTCGACGCCAATGACAGGAAGTCAAAGTCATGTTGGAGTGCCTGAGTGTGGAGTTGAAGAAGTGCTGGTGTAGCCGCATGCTAGAGTTCTGTTCTCGTACCTCAGCAAAAAGGATTAGGGAGGGCGGCAGGGGGGAGGGAGGGAGGAGAGGGGGGAGGGATAGAAAGGGAAAGGAGAGGAGTGGAAGGAGAGGAGGAGAAGTGAATGGGCCAGAGAGGAAAGTAGGGAAGGGGATGATCCTCAGATATTGTGTAGACAAAGAGAAAAACACGCAGGGAAATATATGAGCCAAGTGATGGGGACTTGATTTGAGCATGCTAGATGTGTGAAGAAAATGGGCAGCCATCTGGTGGATAAATAGAAGCGTCCGGAGGTGATATTGGGATGATATTGTAACATATGCCACCATGCCAGCTTCTCAGCTGATTATAAGAGACCCAATCTGTTCTAGGAGTTATTCTTAGCCTCTTCTCCCAGCCACAAAGACACAGCAAACAGCCACCACTCCCTAGCACAACCACTTCAGAACCAACATGTGAATCATCAGCCGGTCCTGGGCCTGAGAGATTCCAGAATCTTCCCCAGAGCTCCCCGAAGAAACTCAATCTGACCTTCTGGAAACATTTTATGCAACTTAAAATGGACGTTCAATAACTCAGTCGGACGTTTTACAGTAGTATAAGCCTCTCTCAGGTACTAGCCAAGGCCAAGAAGCCTTTTCTACGAACACTGTACCACCAGCATTCCCTTAATGAGGTCTGAGGCAGATATGAATGCGTGTGTGACTGCAGATGTGGTCGTAAATGTGTGTGTGTGTGAGAGAGAGAGATAAAAAATTTGACAAGAGTGTGTGTGCCTTGTTCCCCCTGAGATAGAGCATCAGTTGTAATTAGCCACTAGCGGGTCTGTGTCACATAGGAGGTTAATGAGAACTGCTATTTACAATGTCTGGGTCTGCAGGTGCTGGTAGCGAACACACACACACACACACTCACATATACACACCCCTCAACTACCTCTTTAGATACCAGCTACTTTTCTAGCCAGAGCTGCTTATAACACAGCTCATTTGTTCCTCGGTCCTAAGCTGTCTGTGTTAGAGGTGGGTTATTGCTGCATGAGTCTGTGTGACTCTTGAGGAGCTGTTCTGGTGTGGCTGTGTGTGTGTGTGTGTCCGTTTACAGCAGCTACAGTTGTCAGATGTTCCTCGCTAGACGGCGAGGCCGATTAGAATCCCATTGTTATGATCCAGGTGCGGACAGACGCTTTCGGTCACTGCCACGTCACGGCGGTTTCCACGGCGTCCAGACAAGAATCTTCTTTGAGTCCGACGCTCCACCACACGCTTCTGACAGCCAGCAGGTGAGGAAGTGCAGCCACCCGCACCTGCGCTGGTTCTGTTTCACCGTCAAGATCGGAGTTCCTTCACTAGAATGAAAGGGAGAGTTCTGGAATGGCCGTGATGGTTCTAGAATGGCGGAGAGAGCTCTTGGTTGTTTACAGCTGGCGGCCCTTATTCCCCTCTCTGCCCTGCTCATCCACCTGTCCTCCTATCTTACCTAACACAGACAGATTGCGTGTAATCTTCAATACCTCTGAAATGTGAAACTACTTTCAGATATCAAACACCTGTCTGACATGCCACAGCTGGTGTAAACTGAGAGAGAGAGAGATGGTGAAAGAGAGAGAGAGAGAAAGCGAAAGAGAGAGAGTGAGAAAGCGAAAGCGAGATAGCAAAAGAGAGAGAGAGCGAAAGAGAGAGAGAGTGAGTGAGCGAAAGAGAGAGAGCAAACGAGAGAGAGAGAGAGAGAGATTGAGAAATGCATAGAATAAGCTAGCGTGAGAGAGAAAGAGAGAGGAAAGATTGAGTTTTTCCATTGTTTTTTTACAAACAGAAGGTAATTACAGTGGGTAGATTGATCTGACTTTGTATTCAGAGCAATGTTTCAGGGCGCTCCAGATTAATGATAGAAATAATAACTTAACATTGATTTACAGTTCTGTACAGCTCACAAAGGACACACAAGCACAAACATAAGCACAAAGGACACACACCGACACAAGCACAAGGACACACACATATACACACACAAAGGAGTTGTATGAACCTATTGATATAGAAATAGAATGACCATTTATCAGAAGTGGTATGAAATTCCTTTTCAGGATTCTGTTATGTTCCCACATGGTGAGAGAGAGAATATGTGTGTGTTTGTGAGAATGTAAGAGCGAGAGTGAGAGAGAGAAAGAGAGAGTGTATGTGTGTGTGTGTGTGTGTGTAGTGGGGGCTAATCGGATCTGTGGCTGAGCTCTCCAGACTGGATGCTGTGGGCAGTTAAGACTCCTAGCGGGTAAACATCTGGACACACACACACACACACACAGGCAGCCTGCCAGTGTGTGATATCATTGATCAGGTGTAAAGCTAGTTTGAGCCTGGAGCTCTGAGGCCCATGAGGAGAGGATGTTTCCTCATCAGCTTTACACACATAAACACACACGCGCACAACCACCCACCCACGCACACACACGCATTCTCTTAGATCCAGAGTTCTAGCTTCTTAACCTGAACGCGTCACATGAGATTATATCCTTCTGAACTTTTGAATAGCTGCTGTTTGTGTGTGTGTGTGTGTGTGTGTGTGAGAGAGAGAGAGATAGAGAGAGTCTTGGGGCACAGGCCTCAGGCTGTGACTGTGACTGTGTGTGTGTGTGTGTGTGGGAGCATAGGCCCCTCGTCTATGTGTGTCTTATCATGAGTCTCTATCACAGCTGCAGATTGCCTATTGATCCTGTGAGTGGGTGAAGTGGGGAAAATACATTCCCTCAGTGATAACCAGGTGAGCCGCTTATCACTGGACCTCAGAACCTCTAAGACCCAGAGAGGAGAAGACAGGACAGGAGTGGATGGGAGAGGAGAGGAAGAGGAGGAAGAAGAGGAGGCGGAGAGGAGACGAGATGAGAGAAGAGGAGACTTGCTTCAGCATTACTACTACTATTTCCCCTTCGCAGGTGCAGCAGAAACCAAATCCCATTATCTAACTCTCATAATGTTCTTCCTGTCACTGCAATATTACTCCTGTCATCTCCTTACACACACACACACGCGCGCGCACACACACACACCACGACACACACACTGTGACATTTTACCTGTGTCACCTGGTCATTACTCTAAATACCACCGTCCCCGACTGCAACTGCTGCTCCGATGGCACTCCGCCCGCAATATCCCACAATGCAACTCTGGGCGACATGGCCAGCCAGCTCCAGGCCTGTCAGGGAGTGATGTGATTTATTAAGATTCTGTGGTGGCGGCAGGAAACGGCTGCAGAAATCAATGTAACCTTTTCATTCCTGAATAATGAGAGCCTGCTGTGTGGTCGCCACGACGACAAGCTCTGTAATTAAATGATTAATGTCAGAGACGGGGAAAAAACCCAGAGCTTGAGAAAGTGTCAGGAGTAAAGCTTCTAGATCATACCCTGTTTTTGCTCCGATGTGTGCATGTGTGCGCAAATATGACTTGATTGTGTGTATGCGTCCGCCCTGTACGTGCGCGCGTGTGGCTTGTGTGTGCGTGTCATGTTCGGTGTGTGAAATTACGGTGGTTGGAGTTAGAGTTCGCTGAAGGAAGACACAAAGAGCAGAAGGTTTTCCTGCTGGTCAGGATGAGACTCGGCTCCTCCACCCTCACCAGGCCGTCCAGCCCAGCCCTCTGCCAGCGTTCAGTCTGAGGGAAAGTTCATCACAGCTCCAATAACGCTTGATTTATCATCCACGTTTAATAGCGTTTGATTTACACGTCTACATTTCTCTGTGAGCTGATGCCAGCCACAGAAACTGTTACATCTGCCATTTCCTTTTAATTATCTTTTATGAGATCGGTCGTAAAAAACTGAAACACAATCAGTGTACAGTGGAGTCCTGTGTGTGTGGGTGTGTGTGTGTGTGTGAGAGAGAGCGAGAGAATGAGTGACATGGAGAACTGCAGGGTGTCTAATAGAGTTATAGCTGGCCTGATAGGAAAGAAAAAGGACCAATCGTAACTTTATAATCAACGTCTTCATTGGAAATGCCTGATGAGCCATAAATTACCCAACCGTCCTCCCTTATTTTTCATGCTTATATTTATTCATCCAGCCCTCATCTATCAACATATGCATGTGTTGATTCCGTTATTCATCCGTCCATCCATGTGATCGTCCATCCATATGTTCATACGTGCTTCCTCCCTCCATCCATCCATCAAAAAAGCAGTTCTATTCATTATCTAATTCTTCTGCTCTCGTCTATTCATTTATGTATTCATTCATTTATTAATTCCCTAAACCATCTCTTCAGTCTTCCATCTCTCTATCCTTCCTTTCCTTCTTCTATTCCTCTATGGCTTCATCCCTCCTTCAGGACTTTAAGTGGATTTAGTATCTCCCTTTGGGTCAAGGTTACAGGAGAAAGGAGAGAGAGCAGAGGGAGGAGAGGGGAGAGGGGGGAGGAGAGGGAGGAGAGGAGGAGGGAGGAGAGGGAGGGAGGGGAGGGAGGGAGGAGAAAGTGGAGAGAGAGCAGAGGGAGGAGGGGAGAAAAATGAGGGAGACCTTGCTGCTGACTAAATCATATAAAGTCTCCATTTAATTACAGACCTGCTGACTGACAGACTGACAGGAAAGCAGTCTGCGCGTGTGTGTCATGTGCTGGCACCGCGCGCGCGTGTCATTACAGATACAGTCACCTGATTTGTTGTTTCAGCCTTCTAGAATCTTCTGGTTAGAAGACTGCAATTACAACTTTGTGCACATGGAAACAGAACCCTGTACACTCTGGAACACTCAATTATGCTGTTCATTCACAGAGGCTGAGAGGTTGGCACACTAGAAGGCTGGGAGGTTGATGTCGAGGCTGGTTTTCAGGATGTTTTACATGAAGGTTTAAAAGCCGGTACAAAGGCTGGACTTAATACCAAAATAAGAAGAATTTTTTGAATTTGTCTGCAGCTTTCCTATCAGCTCAAGGTGAAAGATTGGAGGGTTATTGTCCATGTACACAATGTGCACATGTGTTTGTTTAGGCAGTGTGTGTGTGTGTCTGTGTGGGTATTGTCCATATCCAAAGGTTTATCTGGATGTCTTACTACTGAAGGGAGCGGGGGCACAACACTATGTACATGCACTCTAGCTCCAAGTACATCAACGAAGACAATTAACAGTGTGTGTGTGTGCGCGTGTGTGTGTGTTTGCGGCATGGCCGAGGGCGAACCATCTGACTCTCAGGTGGTAATGAAGTCTCCAGGGAGTTGTTTTCCTTACCGCTGCACTTCTCTGGTTAAACACCCTGTGTGGGTAAGTGTGTTTGCGTGTGTCTGTACGTGTGTGTGTGTGTTTATGAGTGTGTACGTGTGGACTCAAGTAAATACATAGCAGAGTATTTTCTGGCCCTGCAGGTCGTGGCAGAGCCTCTGCAGCTGTAACAAAAGGACAAAATTATTTCACAAAATTTCGATTTCTTTTTACAGCCGGCCTGCCTGCCTGTCTGTCTGTCTGCCCGTCTGTTGGGGATATTGATGCACATGCTGTGGCCTTGGATGTGTGTGCATGTACGTGTGTGTGTGTGTATCTGCGCCGTGCTACATCTGATGCTTCAGTGATTTAACATGGGCACATCATCCCGCTTCCCCCCCCCCCGTCCAGGCAAGATAAATCTGCTCCCAATTACTTTCTTATGTTCCTGTGTGTGTTTGTGTATCCTTAAGAGTGGGTTTGTTGTGTGTACAGTGAACCTTCGCTATATCGCGCTTCAATTAATACGGCTTCGCTGCTGCGCAGATTTTTTTTACAGTGTTTTTTAACAGTGTTTTTTTAACAGTGTTTTTTTTACTGTGTTTTTTTAACAGTGTTTTTTACAAAACCGTTCTTTAAACTATCAGAGTTTTTGTTAAAAACGTTCATATCTGTATTTATTTTGGGCCTTAAAACAAGTTTTGATGTTTCGTTTCATTCTATAGTACAATATTGCATTGTAAAATAATAGTAAAAATAAAGCTATCTACTTCGAGGATTTCACTTACTGTGGGTTATTTTTGGAACGCAACTCCCGCGATAAACGAGGGTTCACTGTATATGTTTGGCCGTGTGTGCTCAGGTGTGTGGAAGGTGGGTTTGTGTGTGTGTGTGTGTGTGTGTGAATGCGTGTCTAGAGAGATGCATCCTGCTCTTCTCATCAAGTCCACAGCGCCACGCTTCAATTGGCTGGATAGATTAATAACAACCAGGACAACACGCCTTCTCAGCTGCACCACACACGTGTGCGTGTGTATGTTTGATTACCTATGCATGTCTATGTGTGTGTGTGTGTGTGTCTGTGAGGGGAGTCACGTGACTGTGTGTGTGAATGGTTTACATGAACGTATGTGTGTATTTCCAGTTGAGGGCTGTGTTCAGAGTCTCCAGGGAACAACCCTGATAAATATTCTACATTATTGGTCTCTGCGCTGCCTTGGACACTGGATATAAATCACGGCTAAATAAGAGGGCTGGCTTTCCTGGATGAGGGAGAGAAAGAGCCCTCCACACCACGAATACATTTAGCTATTAAACCACTAAACTGTGATTTATTATTGCACCCCTGTGTTTCCTGAGATAAAACACAGACTTTAATATTCTAGTAAATTGCACTTATGAGGACAAAACCGTATATACACGATTTCACACACACACAAAAATGAGTTCACTGCTACAGTTTGATATAAGCAGTAACATCTGGAATGATTCTCTACCTTCAGACCACAAACACACACAAACATGCACACACGTACACTACAACAAAACACACACAGCTGTATGACATGGGGTTGACGTGCTGGGGGGCAAAGGTCATGACCACTGCCTGCCTGGCAAGCAGGCCACCCCTGCAGCACTACCATGACGGCGAGGAGAATCTTGACTTCCTTTTTGGTTATTTTTTATTTTTTGGGAAACTCTTTTCACTCACCGTTTACCAGAGTCTTCCTCTCATGCCCATTTCCTGCATTCTCTGTGCTACAACAGACACATGCAACCTCACACACACACGCACACATTGCAGAATAGATTGACAATCCAGGTGTGTGTGTGTGTGTGTGTGTGTGTAAAGGTCATGCAGTAAAGCAATGATGTGGATCAATAGACAGGTATTTAACCAGCCTGCCAGCCGACTGTTGACAGGCTGTTGGTTCCAGACTGTGTTTACGACTCCTCCAGATGGTAACAGCATCCCCATGCTTTTAGAAAATGAGCTTTCCCATATTTATCATCATCCACATCAGACTGAAAATTACAGGACAGATATCTCACTTTCATTTGTCTACTTGTCAGAAGATTCTAGTAGACATTAATGAGAGGACAGGAGAAAAGAGAACAAGAATTGAGAAGAAAGGGAGAGAGAGGGAGAGAGGGAGGGGGAGAGAGGGAGAGATGGACGGGGAGGGGGAGGGAAGAGGAGAGGGAGAGAGGGAGGGAGGGAGGGAGAGAGGGAGAGAGGGAGGGAGGGAGGGAGAGAGGGAGAGAGGGAGGGAGGGGGGAGGGGAGGGGGAGAAGGGATGGAAGAACATAAGAGGAGCACAGAGGGAGAGCGGGAGGGAGGGAAGATGTGGAAAAACAGGAGGAAAGCACCGCGTGAGAGGGGGAAGGGGGAGCGGAGATGGTGAGGAGAGAAGAAGAGTCTTAGTAATGACACACTAAGGTCATCCATCACCAAGATGGCCGATCTGATCTCATCTACGACAGAAAACGTCTCATAACTCAACTACAGAATACTCCGCTCTCGTTCTTCTCCCCTCACTCAAGCCCCTTCTCTTCTACTTTCTCTCAAGCCCTCTCTCTCTCACTCTTTCTCTGTCTCTCTGTTCTGAAGGTACTGTATATTGATTACAATAATATGCTGGCATATCACTGTAATGTTAACTTTCCAACCTGTGGTGATTTTTGGCCACTTTAATTCTCATTCAGAAGGTGGATCACACATACATTCTTTGACTCACAACCCACAGACATTATATAAAATATGACAAAGAACAGATTTTGTAACAAGGACTCCATTGACAAAGAAGCCCTCCATTGCCAGCCTGAGAGATTATCTCTATTTACTGCTATTATAGCTTTTCTTCTTCTCAACAATTTAATGTTTTTGTCTAGAATATGGCTGCTGCATGCTGTTTTTTGTGCCAAGTATTGAACTGTTCAGACCGACCTTGCATTAAAACTTTGACGATATCATGCAAAAGTTAAGCTCAACCTCTACCAGGTCCTAGTAATTAATACAAGCTGCACAATGTCTAAAACACACTGGCACACACTCCTTCTCTCAGGCTTGCCAACTAAAGTCAGCACTTGACTTATTTCAAACCCTCTCCTCAGGACTTAATTAGTGCATTACTGGTAATTTGTGTAGCGGACAGAATGGTACATATTTACTCAGCTATTTGAAGCTATTTGAAGGTAAAGCGTCCCTGCGAGAGACAAGCTCCTTTATCAGCCTGTCTCTCTTGATCTCCCCTCATCTCTCATCTCCTCTGCTGTCTCCTCCTCCTAATGGGAACATATCTCTATTCCAGGGATGGACCAGTGTCAAACATATTCTACCTCTGGGCCAGCCTGCTTCTACGAAGAACACATTGAAATTCAATAGATTTGCCGCCTGAAAAAGGTTGAAGTGAGGATGTAGCACAGAAAGCCCCCAGGGGAGAGACTGTCACACACAGAGAGAGAGAGAGATACGGGGGAGGTGGAGACACAGACCAAATGAAACAGGTGAAGGTGGAAGAAAAGAGAGAGAGAGAGAGAGATAAATGCATAAAGTGAGAGCGAAAGATCTGGTGAAAAAAATAAAGAGAGATGTTGAGAAAAAGAAAACAAGTTATGATGGACTTTCGGGTCTCTCTTTTCCCACCTTGTAGTTTCCTTCTTTTTAGTCTCTCCCCCCTGGTCTCTCCATCCAGTCTCTCCCCCCTGGTCTCTCCATCCAGCCTCTCCCCCCTGGTCTCTCCATCCAGCCTCTCCTCCCTGGTCTCTCCATCCAGTCTCTCCCCCCTGGTCTCTCCATCCAGTCTCTCCCCCCTGGTCTCTCCATCCAACCTTTCCCCCCTGGTCTCTCCATCCAGCCTCTCCTCCGGGGTCTCTCCATCCAGCCTCTCCCCCCTGGTCTCTCCATCCAGCCTCTCCTCCCTGGTCTCTCCATCCAGCCTCTCCTCCCTGGTCTCTCCATCCAGCCTCTCCCCCCTGGTCTCTCCATCCAGCCTCTCCCCCCTGGTCTCTCCATCCAGCCTCTCCCCCCTGGTCTCTCCATCCAGCCTCTCCCCTCTGGTCTCACCATCCAGCCTCTCCCCCCTGGTCTCTCCATCCAGCCTCCCCCCTGGTCTCTCCATCCAGCCTCTCCTCCCTGGTCTCTCCATCCAGCCTCTCCCCCCTGGTCTCTCCATCCAGCCTCTACCCCCTGGTCTCTCCATCCAGCCTCTCCCCCCTGGTCTCTCCATCCAGCCTCTCCCCCCTGGTCTCTCCATCCAGCCTCTCCCCCCTGGTCTCTCCATCCAGCCTCTCCCCCCTGGTCTCTCCATCCAGCCTCTCCCCCCTGGTCTCTCCATCCAGCCTCTCCCCCCTGGTCTCTCATTCATAGTCTCTCTCCCACTCTACTTCATCAGAAATGCTGATTCTCTGTTTGTAACACACAGTTACGTGATGGACCCTGACCTAAATCTTTGCATGCAAGCACAAACACACACACACACACACACTTCATGTCACAGTGGCATGACTTGTGCAAAGTTAAATTTGCCCACTCAGCAGGTGAAACTAGTTTCCCTGTGTCTGACCAAGGCCTAATGAGATGTAAGAATACACACACTGACACGCGTTTCCATGGTGAGTATATCACCTCTAAAGTAAAGGTTGTATAGTGTTCTAGGCATCCTGCCAAATATTCACACACACTAGAAACGCACACTGCCGTAAACATACAGAGCAGACCAACACACACACATACACACACACACCAGAAACACGCACTTCCATAAACATATAAAGCAGACCAACACACACACACACACACAGTGTAGAGACACAGATCAGACACAGACACACATCAGGTGCACAGACACAGCACCCCCTGCTCTCCTCACAGAAACACTGTTGCTTTAATGCACCCTGTTAGGTTACACAGTCGTAAAGCTTGCACAGACACCACATTCATTAGAGGGAATTGGCCATGCGGCAGGTAACATGGGAGTTATGGCCGCAGCTGATGTGGATGCAGCAGAATGTCCTCTCAGTCTAGTGGCAGACTGCTGGGATGGATCTGAGGTGTGGACCTGGACTTGACGCCCGTCGTGTCTGGCCATGCATCCTCATCAGTCTCCTTTACTGTCACCACGGAGACATTTATCCCCCACACTACATCACTATGGCGATGACCATCATTAAAAAGTATTGGAACTGGCATCGAGCCAGGCTTTTCGTATGGGCTAAACAGGAAAACGGTACAGTGGGCCACTGGTTGTGATATACGTCTGACAGGCTGCGAGGGCAGCCAATAGGTGAGCAGAAATATGGCTGCAGAGGCCAATAGCATAACAGAGCGGCAGTTAATTATGGGATGGAGCTTGGTCGGAGTGAGAGCCAATGTCTACAGCTCGTTGTGTTTATGACCTCATAATGTAGCATCTGTCTCTCTAATACCTCTGTTTGTCTGAGTGTGGGTGTTTGGATGTGTTAGAGAAAGAGATCTTGTGTGTTTAGATGGGAGAGAGGGAAGAGAAAGGGAGAGAGCGAGTTTGAATGTGTTTTGTACCACGCAATTAAAGGTCTCCACATACCCATCGCCCCCAACACTCCAGCCGTCAGAGGTACAGAGCTACACAGGTTCCAAGAGCTACAAGAGCTCCTTCGAGTTCTAAAATCAAGCTTCCATGTTCTCAGTGTGGTTGAACCAACGTTCTAAAATGCAGAGAAGAACCACAGGCAGTTTCATATCACCATGTATATACGGCCTGGCCATCCCATAACACCAACAAATGAAATTAATAACCCATAGATATTCATCCCTACTTCATCACCATGGTGATAAAAATATGTCCTGGCTCAGCACTATTCCTGGCTTCCTAGTGTGTGGGAGGTTAGCCTGACCTTGGCTGTGCAAGTACAACCTCCATGTTCTTGTCCAGCTTCACCTCCATGTTCAGATCTAACTACATTTACATTTACATTTTTACATTTATTCATTTAGCAGACGCTTTTATCCAAAGCGACTTACAGCAAGTACAGGAACATTCTCCCCCTGAGGAAAGTAGAGTGAAGTGTCTTGCCCAAGGACACAACATCATGTTGCCACAGCCGGGAATTGAACTCGCAAGCTTCCGATCACTAGCTCAAGGCCTTAACGGCTGAGCCATGTGACCACCTCTTCCACTGCATAACCACATAGCTTCTCTGGACCTCACCCTGATAGCTTGAACTGTTCCCGGAATTGAATATTCTACCGGAAAGCTAAACACTTTCTCATACACTCAAAAACACACACACCATTTACACATACACATTTCATTGCCGGGTTGGATGTCAACAAGGCAGGTTACTCGGTATAGGTGTGACTGAGTGTGTGTCTGTGAGTGTGTATGTACAGTACGTATTTGCGTGTGAGTGCATGTCTGTGTGTGTGTGTGTGTGTGTACGTGCGCGTGCGGGCGTGAATACAGGTGTGCCTGCGGAGAGGGTGTATGTGCTTGCCTACGTGTCTCTGTGTGCGTCCTGTGTGTGTGCTCCGGCTAACCAAGCCTCTGTATAAATCAGTTCACCTTTAGAAGAGGCACACTCGCCATCGTTAGTGATAGGACGAGGCATGTAACCAGACGCAGCAGCTCAATTAGCTCAATCTCCACCACAGGTCACCTGCCGAGCCAGGAAAACACTGGTCAGTGGCCAATTAGTTAGGTCCTGATGGTCCTAATCACTCTGGAGATACTGGCTGACTCCAACAGGAGAACGTAAAAAGAGAGGGGAAAGCTCAATAGAGAGGGCGAGGGAGAGAGCGAGAAAGAGAGAGAGAAAGAGAGAGAGAAAGAGAGAGAGAGAGAAAGAGAGAGAGAGAGAGAAAAAGAGAGAAAGAAAGAGAGAGAAAGAAAGAGAGAGAAAGTTAGTGTCAGAAAGAAGACCCCCCCACCCCCACCCCTTTTTGTGTAGAAATGATATACACTGCCTGTCCATCTGTTGATCTAATGGTCTGTCTGTCAGTCAGTGAGCAGCAGCATGACCTGCACGCTCTCCTGGAGAGCCCACCTGCCCTCCCAGTTGTTGCGGAGGAGGAGATCTGTTACTGTAGCCTGAAGAACACGGGGTGACAGAGATGGATGAGATGCTGCCCAGATCGATACCCTGTCTGTCTATGGTGGACACACACATCGGAGACAGAGAGAGAGAGACGGAGAGAGAGAGAGAGAGAGAGACAGAGAGACAGAGAGACAGAGAGAGACAGAGAGAGAGAGATGGAGAGAAAGAGCGAGGGGGGAAAAAAGAGAAGGAGAGAAAAAGAGGAGGAAGGAAAGAGGGAGGGAAAGAGGGAAGGAAAGAGAGAGGGATGAAGAAGAGTGGGAGAGGGAGGACACAGAGAGTACTCAGCATGAGTTAGACTGCAGTGAGAGATTCATAGTGAAGGCTGACTGCTGTATCTGTAGAAGTGTATGTGTGAGTGTGAGTTTGTGTGTGTGGCGTGTGTATGTGTGTGGTGTATCTGTGTGTGTGTGTGTTTGGTGTGTGAGTAAACTAGCTGCCACTACTGACAGAACCACCCACTGAGATAAGCAGAATGCTGCTGACACTGGCCAGTCAGCAATACACACACACACACACACACTTGCACACACACTCACCACACTCCTAGATTCAGCCAGAAGGCTTTCCCATGGCTCTCCTGGACCCAAAGAAGGGCTTGCAGAGTATCAGTGCGCTTGATAAAGGCCACCTCCCCTTCCTCTCCCTCCTGCTCACACACACAAAGACACCTTTAGAAGTGACACCCCATGCCTTAGGTCATCTGAACAAAGCTGGCTGTTAGCATGGCTCCAGAGCTGTAAACGCTGTGCTGTGACCCATGTGGAGAGAGAGGGAACCCTGAGGGAACACACACACACACTTTGGAGCTTAAGGAGTTCCTGTTTGAGGTGTTTTGAAGGTCTGATGTTTGAGGTGTTTCGAATGTCTGATGTTGTAGGTGTTTCTGTGTTTGAAGTGTTTTGAATGTTTGATGTTTGAGGTGTTTCTGTGTTTTAAGTGTTTTGAATGTTTGAGGTGTTTCTGTGTTTGAGGTGTATGTCTGTCTGGTGTTGACGGATGATCAGGTAAAACAGCCCAGAACTGAGAAATATTCACATTCAACATCAGTGCGTGGGTGCAATGTCATGTCTATTATCCAATAATAATCTCTCTTTCTCTCTCTCGCTCTCTCTTTCTCGCTCTATCCTCCCTCACTGTCCATTTCTCTATCTACCTCTCCATGTATACTTTGCCAACGAGTGCTGATGGACTGTCAATGAGGTACAGAGGGAAAAAAGCAAAAGACATAGAGAGGGAGACATCAACATCAGTGATAACTGTCAGAAGTATTGATTCATCTGTTCCAGAATGCTCTCTCTCTCTCTCTCTCTCTCTCTCTCTCTCTCTCTCTCTCTGTCTCTCTCTCTCTCTGTCTCTCTGTTTCTCTCTCTGTCTCTCTCTCTCTGTCTCTCTCTCTCTGTCTTTCTCTGTCGCTCTCTCTCTCTTTCTGTCTCTATCTCTGACCATCTGACTGACAGTCTAACTGATTGCAGCTGATGGTTCACACATACAAAGGAGGAGTTGACTTAACAGTCCTGGAGACCTAGCTATAACACCTCCCATGACCTCAATGCGAAAAATGATAAAGAGAGAGAGAGAGAGAGCGAGAGACAAAACCAGGGGAAATGGGGGAGAGAGTGTGGGTAGAAGTGGAGTATGAGCGGAGGGGGGTTGGAAGGGGGGGCAGTACTTATGCACAAATATGCTAACTCCATCTCAGTATTTCCAGTCATTTGCACATTCTGCAGCAGATGAACTGAGCTCACAGGGTCCTGCGTGCATATTACATGAAGCTATCGAACTGGGGAGAGGCAAGCCAATGAACTGCTGTTCAACTCTGCAAACTGAAACCCTACTGCACACACACACTGACACACAACTCTGCACACACACACACACGACCATGGACACACACTCTCCTTCCTGGAGTGGGTAGATGGATGAGGAGATGGAGGGATGGATGGATGGATGGAGAGAGGGGATGGTGGAGAACAAACAGTAAAGGTGAACAAACAGAAAAGCAATAACCCCTCTCTGTACTCAGTCCATCCAGACCAGCCTTAATAACATGATGCTGAGATTTGCCCTCTTGCTGACTGCCTACAGAAGACATGGTAATCATGATCACACACAGCTCTAACATACAGCCTACCAAAAGGTGAGCTCTATTGGGTATCTTAGGGATTCTATTAGAAATGTAACTGATCGGAACGGAAGTATTACAAATGTGTCTGATATGGACTGGTGACAGACGCCATTTCTGCCCCCCCCCCGTGGCGACTGATAAAATGGCAGCTGAGCCCTCCGATCCAGGAACAGGAGGAAGGGTGGCTTATGGACCAGGCTGTTATCGCCCTCTTGTGGATGAAAGTGGTGTTACTACCAGGCTTCTTTCTTATCTTTCTAAGGTTCAGGACATCTCAGGACCATCTGCGCATACCCGGAAGAGACCCAAGGAAAACAGGTTTCCACGTGTGAGCAGCTGGAGAAGAACGAGGTGAGCTGCATGTTATCACTGTGAAGTAGAAACTTGGTTATGTTTCAGTTCAGATCCTGTCTGTTAGCTTCGAACCATTCATGCTCGGTTTACGTGAATGAGTAACGTTAAGGACATTAGGCAGGAATAACGATTAGATCAGATAACTAAAGCCGTGTTCCAGGTGGATTTGGTTCTGACGAGGTTAGATGACGTAAAGACAGTGTTTTATAGGGTTTAAGTAATTGTCTAACCAAAGTAAAATGTTTAACGCTTATTATTTGGCCATAGAGTCTGTTTCTTGTCTGTTGTGCGGACCGTAAAGTAATTAAACAAACATTGTCCGTTTTATTTTATCCGGTAAAGCCATACATTAGTACTGTTTCAGAGTCACACATTAACGGACACCGTCCCTGCAAAGTGAAAGAACCACGGGCATGGATCAACCGGAGATTATACCGGACAGAGGCAGTAACGAGGTCGACTGTCCCGAGGCCGACTGTGCTAAGGTCGACTGTCCTGAGGCCGACAGGGTCGAGGCCGACAGGGTCGAGGTCGACAGGGTCGAGAACCGGACCGCAGATGGTACAGAAGGGGAACTGATGCCAGCAAAGCCAGAAGACGATGAAATGGAGGTGACTGTGGCCTCTGATCTTGAGAACCTCCATGTTACAAACAGACTATCAAACCCACACACTGTGGGCCCTGCTGTGGAGGTAGACACACACACGCTGGACGACGCGCACACACTCCCCACGGACGACGCGCACACACTCCCCATGGACGACGCGCACACACTCCCCACAGACGACGCGCACACACTCCCCACGGACGACGTGCACACACTCCCCACGGACAACCTGCACACACTCCCCATGGACGCCGCGCCTGCTCAGGTGATGTTGGTGGAAAAGGATGATGTGTGTGTTAAGAAAGAAGGAGGCTACATCTCTGAGGACTCATCGTCAGACAGGTACACACACCTACACACACCTACACACACACACACAGCTCTACAATACTTTCTGAAACACCAGTACCTCATCCCCATCTTCCTCCTATCCTCAGTGACTCCTCCTCCTCTGGGACTCTGGCTGTTGTGCTGGGTGAGGAGGATGATGATGATGAAGGCTTCAGCCAGGAGAAAAAGCCTGTTCCAATCAGAACCATCGATGAGGTTCTACCGGAGGTGAGTGTGTGCTGAGGTTTAGATTGGATCCTGATGGATGATGTGTGGTATATATGTAGCCTACATGGTTGTGTGATAGAACCTGTATATTATTTCTTACTCACTGTGTGTGTGTGTGTGTGTGTGTGTGTGTGTATGTGTAGGAGCTGCCAGCAGTAGAGGATATATGCATTATCCTTCCTGAGGGCTCGGAGATACAGCCAATGGGAACTATTTCCAGCATCATCCAGCAGCTAGGTGTGACACACACACTCACTGACACACACACACGCACACAGGATGGCTCTCTCTTTCCTCTGACCTCTTCCTGTCCGTAACCTCTTCTTGTTCATTGGCCAGTCGTCATCCAATCACTGAAGAACACCCCGGCTCTGAAGGAGGACAGCGTCATATTCAACTCTGATAGGCAGGCTATAGGCAAGGTAGGCTGGGCCACACTCAAGAGGTTCCACCTGGATGTGCCTTAAAGGACTAGAACAACTGTGGTTCTTCTTCTCACACCACTCTGCTCCCTCAATCCCTCCCCCCCTTCCCCAGGTGTTTGAGGTGTTCGGCCCGGTGATCAGCCCCTTTTACGTGTTGAGGTTTAACACGGAGGAGCAGATCGCCCAGAAGCAGCTCCAGCTGCAGCAGACGCTCTACTGCTGCCCTGCCCATCAGGACTACACAGAGTTCATCTTCGTAGAGCAGCTGCGCCAGTATGTCCACTCTGATACAGAGGAACAGAAGACAGCTGACAGGCTTCACTGTCCCAACTGACGGATGCTTCTCTTTGTTTCAGGATGAAGGGTTCTGATGCCTCATGGAAGAATGATCAGGAACCTCCTCCTGAGGTGAGAACTCACACATACACGCACACATACACACACACACACACACACACACACTCTCCCCTCTTCTTACCTGCTCCCTCCCCCTCCCCAGGAGCTGGACTTCAGTGATGACGAGGCCGAGCATATGGCCAAGAAGAAGAAGAAGAGGAAGAATCCGAAGAAGAGATCCTTCCCTCCAGCAGACTCCGTCCCTCCACCAGGTCAGTTCCCCCCCTTCCCTCCAGCAGACTCCGCCCCTCCACCAGGTCAGTCCCCCCCTTCCCTCCAGCAGACTCCGCCCCTCCACCAGGTCAGTTCCCCCCCTTCCCTCCAGCAGACTCCGCCCCTCCACCAGGTCAGTCCCCCCTTCCCTCCAGCAGACTCCGCTCCTCCACCAGGTCAGTTCCCCCCCTTCCCTCCAGCAGACTCCGCCCCTCCACCAGGTCAGTCCCCCCCTTCCCTCCAGCAGACTCCGCCCCTCCACCAGGTCAGTTCCCCCCCTTCCCTCCAGCAGACTCCACCCCTCCACCAGGTCAGTCCCCCCTTCCCTCCAGCAGACTCCGCCCCTCCACCAGGTCAGTTCCCCCCCTTCCCTCCAGCAGACTCCGCCCCTCCACCAGGTCAGTTCCCCCCCTTCCCTCCAGCAGACTCCGCTCCTCCACCAGGTCAGTTCCCCCCCTTCCCTCCAGCAGACTCCACCCCTCCACCAGGTCAGTCCCCCCCTTCCCTCCAGCAGACTCCGCCCCTCCACCAGGTCAGTCCCCCCCTTCCCTCCAGCAGACTCCGCCCCTCCACCAGGTCAGTTCCCCCCCTTCCCTCCAGCAGACTCCGCTCCTCCACCAGGTCAGTTCCCCCCTTCCCTCCAGCAGACTCCGCCCCTCCACCAGGTCAGTTCCCCCCCTTCCCTCCAGCAGACTCCGCCCCTCCACCAGGTCAGTCCCCTCCTTCCCTCCAGCAGACTCCTCCCCCTGTGTGTGTGTGTGTACTACTTCTGGGCCCAGCAGCTTGGCTGAAATCTGTGGGGTAGCTTGTTCAATCCTAATTGGGTCTTTTTCCCCCAAATGCCTGCCTGGCTGTCACAAGAGTAAACAGGAAACTGTTGTTATTGTTGTTCTTATTTCTTTGAGCGATGTCATGTATGTGTAGCATCCTGCCACTGATATACATGTGTGTTTATTCAGTTGCATGCGTGACCCTATCTCTCTATTTGTCTTTAAGGTGGTGACCTCTCTAACCGACCACCAGTATCCCAGAGGCCTGTGCAGCAGCGAGACTACAGGGGTTTTGCCCCACAACACGAAGGGACTCCGTTCTACCGTCACCAGGGTCCACCAAGAAACACACACCCTCACACACACCCCCACACACACCCCCACACACACCCCCACACATACCACAGACACACGCCTCCACACACCTACAACCCCCACCCCCAGTACCAGCCCCCTCCCTGCCCCTACCCACCCCCCTTCCAACCCCACGGCTTCCCCCACTATGGCCCTCCCCCTCCCTGGCCTCCCTACCACAACCTCCCCTTTTCCCACCTCCCCCCACCTCCTCCACCACCACCTCCGCCTGGGCAGTGAGCCTCAGGCTACACACACACACACACACACATACAAATACACACACCAATAAATGTGTCATATGTTCCTATCCTTGTATTCAGTTTGAGTTTCTGTGTAGATTTTCTACACACTTTGACTCCCCAACTAGTATCATGATTGGATAAAATGTGTATTTTATAGTTTGGGCTACGTGTATTATGATTTTTTTTATTGATTTGATTTCCCCCCACATCCTCTGCAGAGGGCTGTAATTAAAGACCGAAATAATAAAATCAGCTTGTATTTTGGGGAAATCCAACTTTTCCTTAAATTTTTTCCTGCAAAGAAGTCAAATGATCTATTCTGTCTAGCCTTCTGTCTCCTTGGTAACTGGTGTCACAAGTGTTGAGCTATCTTAAGGATCAGCTCATCAGATCTAGCGGTTGGTGCATGTTCATCTCACGGGAATGTCTGATTACAGAGCCAGAAAAAAAAAGAAATTTCTGTAAACATTTTACATTTGCTAAATCTTTGAGGTGAAACCAGAGTACTCTGATATTTCCTGCTTTGATTATCCTACATGGCCACATGGGGGTGCAAAATCACAACTGTGGTCTGGTAAAGACCATCAAAAGAGGCAGAGAAGAGGATGATGTGGGGGCGGGGGGGGGGGGGGGGTTAACTTCCTCTCACCTCTCAGGTACCTGTTTCAGCAGTCTTGGCTGCTGTACAGTTGTTATGTAATTACTGCGTGGGCAAATATTTGCATTCAGATGGCTTGATCTAATCTGGGGAAATAACTGGCAAATTACAAGTGAAGGTAGATCTGTGGGTCTGGAGTGGAAAGGAGAGGTTTGTGTTCAACACATTCAGTGCACACACACACTCACACACACACAGCCTGGAGAAATATCCAACAATCTGGTTTAAGCCTGACTGTGGATGTGTAAGAAGGCATAAAAGTGTAGTAAAACGATATGGATGAAGAGAGGAATGGGAGAAAGAAGAGATGCAAAGGAGGAGGGAGACAGGAGAGTAGAGGAGCCTAGAGATACACAGTGAATAGAGGTGGGAGGAGAGTGGTTTGGGCTGTGCCTGTGTGTATCTGTGTGTATGTGTGGGGCGGTGGTGAAGCGAGAGGGACCAATTCGGAAAGGTTGAAATAGTGAGGAAAATACCTCCAAAATGTGGAAAAATATCCCATTGTCACAGACTGTCAACAAGGCCACACAGGTGTTTATATGTGTTAGTCCTTTAATGAAGAGGAACAGATCCAATGTCAGCCATTGTGTTCCATCTGTGACTCATGGGCTCTGCTGTTCCAGGCCTGTGTGACTGAAGCTCTACAGAGACTCACGCAGTCTCAACTGAATGGAAGTCACCGTTGATGATGTCATCAGGGGGACATTCCTGAAGTTCCTTTCAGAAATTTATTTTCATCTCTCTCTGTCTCCTCTCTTTTTCTCTCTCTCTCCTCTCTCTCTCTCTCTCTTTCTCTCTCTCTCTCTCTCTCTCTCTTTCGTAAGCCATCATCATGACCAGTAGTCTCATGCTTATCAGATTGGTGAACTATCTAAAGACATCCACACACTTCTGTTCTCCATTACACACGCACGTGCGCACGCACACACACACAGAGCACAAACTGTTTTCCTCATCCAACACCACCCCCCAAATCTACAGACCTCCATCTTGGTTTACAACCAGAGGACCAACAATGGAACCTGGCCCTACACACACATACACACACACACACACACACACAAACACTCAGAAACACACCAGCTGAAGTGAACACTGAACTTTGCCAGACAACCGCACAATACTCCTGAACCCAGAGTCAGGGTTTATATTTCAGCATCATCCTGCAGGTCTAATTCAAATCAGCCAAGCAAATAAACTCAGATTACATATTATTAATAGAAATATACAGGGTCGTAGGACCTCATATTATTAGATTATCATAGGAAAATAATCATTGAGAGAAGCAACACACACACACACATAATGAACCTTCCATTGTTGTTGTACCAGACACAACTCATTTACACACACAGACGCACATACACAGTCCTCCAGGTCATAAGTCATGCTGCATTTGAATAGCAGGAAAGAGCTATACAGGGTGAGACTGTGAGAACACCTCTGTGCCACACTGCTTATCTACACTGTTCCTACACATCCTGGAGGAGAAGAGGTGAGGAGGAGGGGAGGAGGAGGAGAGGAGGAGAGGAGGGGAGGAGGAGGAGGAGGAGGAGGAGAGGAGGGGAGGAGGAGAGGAAGAGGAGGGGGGAGGAGGAGGGGAGGGGAGGAGGAGGAGGAGAGGAGGGGAGGAGGAGGGGAGGAGGAGGAGAGGAGGAGAGGAGGGGAGGAGGAGGAGGAGAGGAGGGGAGGAGGAGAGGAAGAGGAGGGGGAGGAGGAAGAGGAGAGGAGGGGAGGAGAGGAAGAGAAGAAGAGGAGGAAGAGGACAGGAGGAAGAGAGGAGTATGAAAAGGAGAGACGAGAGCGAGGGTGGGGAGGAGAGGAGGAGAGGAGGATGATGGAGAAGGATGATGGAGATGTCGGTGGAGTTAGAGTCGCAGGAAAAATAAAGGTTTAAAAGCGGAGAGGAAGAGGAGGAGGGAGGAGGAAGGGTAACAGGAAAAGGAGGACGTTGGCAACCCTTAAAAAAGCTTGCGTGCGTCAAGACTTGTTGTTGACGAGGTGTAACCACGGAGACGAGCTCACAACACAGCGCAATGGTAAAGAAACATTATGAATTCTAACAACGGGCAGAGAGAGATATTGTACCCCCTCATCCGGCCCCCCCTGCCCCCTGCCCCTTACTAACCTGGAGGCCCTGCATGTTAAATTCTACTGATTAATTTTACAACCTGGAGAAAGGGAGGGGGGGGTGACAGAAGTATAGAGGGGAGAGGAGAGTGAAAGTGGATAAATCGTGAGAGATGGAGGGAGAGGAGGGAAGATGAGAGAGAGGGGAGTAATAGGCGGAGAAAGAGATTAGGGAGGGGCGAGGGAAAGGGAGGGAAGTAGGAAGAGGAAAAGGGAGAAGAAGTGGGTTTTTTGCTTGCAGAACAAACAAGCAGAGTGGCAGAGTGTCTCCTCTCCCTGACTTGAACAATTGGCAGCAGAGGTAATAAAACAACAATGTGTGGAGACTGTTTACAGGCTGCAGCCCCGCCCCCTCGTAAACACGCATGCCGCACGCCTCCTTCCAACCACCAGCTGGCCAGCGTAACGCTGTGTTCTCTTCTGGTGTTCCCTCTGTTCTGTTCTGGAGCTCTCCTCGTTTTCCGTTCTAGAACTCTGCTCGGTTCTGTTCTAGAACTCGGCTCTACTCTGTTCTAGAACTCAGCTCTGTTCTATTCCAAAACCCTGCCTCTGTTCTGTTCTAGAACTCTGTTCTGTTCTAGAACTCTGTTCGGCTGCGAAACTCTCCCCTGATTTGTTCTGGATCCCTCACGTTCTCAAAATTGTTCCTCACACTGCTCTGCTCTGTTGAAGATAAAACCATCAGACAACCCGTAATATTGCTGACAGCATGGATGACAAACACACACACACACACAGCTCTGTTATAAGAGCAGTAAAGTGTAGTGTAATATAGCACTGCAGTAGTATTCCCATTCCCATCTCCACAAGGCTATATTTCAGTGTAAATCCTGGCAGGTTTGACTTGGCCATTAATGTGTTTTCCCAGCCTTATCACTGTCTACTGCACAGATTCACAGCTTTCATGCTGAGCCCTTTTAGTGTATTCGGAGGTTTTAATCAAACATTTTTGGGGACGCTCCAAAAATATCACTCCCCCCCACACACACACACACTGGACCTGTTTTGGGTCAGTTAACAATTCAGGCTGATGCCAGCTAGGTCAGTTCACTTTTGGGTGAGTGACCATCAGTCCAGCAGACTTTCGGGGAATGCATCTGGAGAAATGAAACATCACGGCACATCTTAGCCAGGCAGCGACTGATCCACTTCTAATCGGGTTACCAGTTAGGATCCTGCATGCTAAAACCGTTGCTTGTCAATCATAGCTGTTTTCTGTATATACATTTACATTTAGTCATTCTAGCAGACGCTCTTATCCAGAGTGATTTACAGCACGTACAGGAACATTCCCCCCGAGGCAAGTAGGGTGAAGTGCCTTGCCCAAGGACAAAGCGTCATGTTGCCTCAGCCGGGAATCAAACTGGCGACCTTCTGATCACCAGCCCGACGCCTTAACCACTCTGCCACCTGACTCCCCATTGTCCATCTCACATACGGTGAACAGATATCCTTTTATTTGGACGATAGGTTAAGAGTCTTTATCCAAAAGGACAATTCCGGCAAGAAGTTTAAGAAGGTTCCGGATTGTTTTCAGGTCATGTTCAGTGCGTCCTAAGGTCATCGTGACAGCGTGCGTATGATGATGATGACGATCGCGTAAGAGAAGCAACACAGAGACAGCTGGAACCATCTTATCCTGGAGGCCTCTCCCCCAACTGTCCTCCAGAACTAACCTCAGCCCAGAACAGATGTTATAACCATGTTCAAAAGAGGAAACTGTACAAGCCGTTCATATTTGACACAAACACTCATGCCATTCGTGGAAAGAGGAGGAAGTCGTACTTCATTATGTGTTCTATTCACAGGTGGATGTGCGCATTCGGACACAAATCTTCCTCCCTTTCTCCCCCACCCCTCCGCTCTCTCCTGCCCCAGCCAAGGTCCACATCCTCTGGTTTCTGCTCTGCACATTCATTTTTCACCCGTTAATGGTTTCCCTTTCCCACAGGCAAAGATCAGAGAAACTCTCCTGTTCTTCCTGGCACACACTCACCAACCACACACACGCACACACACATGCATGCCTGCACACACACACACACTCGCACACAACACACACACAACCACGCCGTCTTCCAAGTCCCAGACATTGCTGAAGGCTTGGTGTTAAGCTGTCTTATTGGAACGCAAACATTCAGCACAACCAACTCCTCAGAGCCAGAACTGTAACTTAACCGCTCACGATGAGACATCATTGGGCCGTTGTCAAGGAGACCGACCTGTTCAATGGGTTTGGTAGTTTCTATAGCAGGCGGGAAAGGAGGACATTCTGAGCTGAGCTGTACCAGCAGAACGGTAAGCACCAGGGACCAGGAAGACAAAAACCTGGTACAATACAAGAAAGACACCACAACCACACCACAGACAAACCTGGTACACAACACTTCACTGCACAGGTCGTGCAGAGCTCTCAGGCCACACACATGAACACACAAGCGCACGCACACAGACAATGTTACACCGTATCACTTATCGGCCCGTCTAAATGTTATGACTGCCTTAGGGCTTGGATTCCTACGGGTAATCCAATTGATATCGTTTCATTTGTACTATATGCTGTGTATTTATGTGATAGCATGATTTGTATTTTGATCCGTGTCTCTGTCCTAATTCAGACGTGCAGTGAGGCCTGTGTCTCGCACCTTAAACAGGCTTCACACGTGACGGGAAAGAGTCAACAGCAGAAAAACACACCAGCAGAAATAACACGCACGTTTATTTAGACGTTCGTCCAGTCGTGTGTTTCTGCTTCTCGCTCGATGGAACGCACAAACACCAGACGGATGCCGGGTCCCATGGCGACCATGTTACGACAGAGCCCAACCGTGACCGCAAATCACGGTCAGAATGTCAAACAGGAAAGAGAAAGACGTGTTGACTATCTTCCTTCCATCTCTCTATCTACCCCCCTACTTCATCCCTCCATATCCTTCTCCCTCCCTCCTCCTCCCTATCTCTCTCCCTCCGTGTTCTCTGTCTGTTTCTGGTTAGCAGGTTGTGTTTTCACAGTTAACAGTCACATAGTTGTTCTCTCCTGAGCCAGAGACACACACACACACACACATGAGCGCAGGAGATCCAAGATGGAGGACGACCCACAAGCCTGAAAACATTGAGTACCTCAGAGCCACAACACAACACAAACAGACAAGAAAGAACCCATCATTTATCGTGTTTAAAGTTAGTGCTGTGAGTGACTGTCTGTGTACCAAGTATGTGTGTGTGTGTCCGGCAGGTGTGTGCGTGTGTGTTCAGGTGCGCTACAGCACTAGCGCTGTAGCTTATAAACACACATCTATTACGGTGTGTGAGATCCCTCAGTGGTGACAGGAGAGTAGCTAGCTGATAAACACACACATCCACCCACCCACCTACACACGCATGCACACACACACACACACACACAGACTCCAGGCCCACTGCCAGATAAGTCAGACCAACTCTCCAAGTCAAATAAACCCAAACGCTCAGGTTATCTATCTTCCCTGCCTCCTCTCTCCTCCTCCACATTTTCCTCCTCATTTTTCCTTCATCCCAGACGTCCAACCTCACTTCCTCACAATCTCAGGTTCCCCATCTCTTCACGAATCGAGGCAGCATCTATGTTGACGTCCCCGTCCAGAACCCCCCCCGTTCAGAACCCTCCACAGCACTGTTGTAATGGATGCCAGCTCTGATCTCAAAGGATCGCCGTCTCCCACACGGGAGATCCTGGTTCAAAGCCAGCACAGTGTGGAGCGAGTGCTCCTAGTTACAGGGGTTCCACTTTTTACATTTGGGTTCCTCCTCCCAACTCCTCCAATTAACCGTTCTTCCCACTCCCAAAGAAACGACACTGTAACCTTTGAACTTGTGTAGATGATATCATCTGTCGACATGAGGATATGATCGTGCACAATACGTATTTGCAGCCAACCACTTTCAGCCAAGAGACACACCGTAAACGTTCAAATGCTTTATTGTATAAAAATAGGATATAGAAATATTTTGCATAAACTAATCCAGATAGGGGATGATCCCCCGCCATTGACCCCTGACCCCTGAATGGGGGGGGGGGGGGGGGGGGCAGTAACGGGAAACTAACACAGGTGAGCAGCCATATTAACCTGACTGCTGTTCAAGCTCATTGGTTGACGTTAGGGAAGTGACTGAGTGAACGTCAAGAAGACTTCCTGGTTGGCAATCATGTGACGTCCTTCTGGTTGAACTTCAGCCCAGGTTCATCACTACACTTCAACATTATATACCAGGTTAGAAATAAGTTAACATTATATAATACAAATTATGTTTCATTTCAAGGGACAGCACTTGATACAAAAATAATGACCACAGTGTATTTTACTTTCTGACTGATATTGCAAAGAAGAAGAATAAAGTTGGAAAAAAAAACAAGAAAAAAAAAACAATTTGGTGGCAATAAATTATATATTCAATATCTATCACAACAAATAAAAACCATAATAAAAATGACAAACATGTTTAATCCCCCCGTCTTCAGCTTCAAAGTCTGTAGGGAGGATCAGGGTGTGACAGTTGGGGTCTTAACTCTCAAAAAGAACATCAGCATATGGTCCCCCCCCCACCCCCCCACAGAGACAAAACCCGCCATCTCAGTCTCTCCACATCCTTTCCACCCTGCCTGGATCTGGCCATCTTCACCGACTCCTTCTGGAGACCTTGGCCGCCCCAGCTCGCCCCCCCCTTCCCCCTCCTCCATGGCGTTGTTGGGGGTGGTGGCCGGAGCGGTCTGGCTGGCTCGAGCACCCAGGGCTAGTCCAGCCGTCTCCAGTACGTGGGTATACAGCGACACACCTCCTCGCTGAAGTACATCCCCTGCTCGCACCTCCTCTTCCTCACGTTGCACGGCGGTCTGAAACAGCTGCGCCATGGAGGGATAGCGAGAGCGAAAGTCAACGAGAGAGATGGAGAATGAAGGAAAGAAAGACCGGACGAAAGAAAGAGACATTGCAGGGGTTAGACTGGGCCGTAGAGTAGACAGAGTGACCCCGTCCATCCCAGTTCAGACACTGGATACTGACCGGTCTGTCACGGTCATCAATCACCCTCTACAGGGTCAGACAGGGTCACCTCTGAACAGGAGGGGTGTCTGTGTGTGTGTGGGCAGGGCTGGGGCTTCACTGCTAAAGAGGAAATGGTTAACTGGCAGCCATAAGTTTCTATTGGCTGATCCGGTCTGTTAGAAGTCTTGTGTTACAGTCACGGGTCAAAGTTTTGCAGAGCTGTAAAGTGGAAGTGTGTGGAATCTGCGAGCGTGTGTTTGTGTTGCCGGGGTGTCGGTGTGCGCAAGCTCGTGTGTGTTTGTGTTGCCGGGGTGTCGGTGTGTGCGAGCGCGTGTGTGTCTACAGTACTTACAAATGAAACATGATGCACACCTCTTCATAAATGGTCACACACCTCCTCCTTTTCTCTATAGCCCTTTCTCTATCACCTCCCCTGCGATCCCCCCTCTCCCCCATGCCCTCCCTCCCCCCTCGGTACCTGCAGGTGGGCTGGTGGAACCTGCGTCCCTTCAGGAAGCAGCGGTTGGGGGACTCGCTGCAGTCGCAGGCACAGCGGGCGCGGTCCAGGGGCTGGTGTCGGGGGCAGGAGCGCGTGCACACGCAGCCGCACGTCTCCCGGTTGAAGGTGTGGTGGGCGGGGCAGGACAAGGGCGGGGTCTTGCACACGCACTGGCAGGTCTTACGGTCCAGGTGGCGCTGCGGCCCGCAGGCCACGCCCCCCGGGGGGCGGCGACAGACGCACTGACAGGTCTCCTCGTCCAGTTCTCGGTCTGGACCACACAGGTCCTCATCGAAGGCAGCTGGGGGGAGGGGGAGGGACAGGATGTGATGCCAGCGAGAGGACTGGGCAACAGGAAACGGTCAGCGCCTGAATCAGCATCGGGATGTTGCAGCCGACCAAGTTACTGAGATGCTACTTGAGATGACTTCAGCCTTGTGTTAAGATCAAATCACTGCCATGTTTAATTGGCAGTCAGGTGGCTGAACGGTGTCAGGCTGGTAATCAGAAGGTCCCTGGTTCAAACCTTGGGCAACCTCACCCTACTTGGCTCAGGGGGGAATGTCCCTGTACTTGCTGAAAGTTGTTCTGGATAAGAGCGTCTGCTTAAGGACTAAACATGTAAATGTTTAGAAACGATGTTTTATCAAGATGAAAATCCAATCAGGAAGGCGTAGTGTTTACGCATCCTCCCTCTGATACATGCAGATCTGTTGATGGGGAATTCCCGGAACTCTCAGTGAAGTGTGTGTGAGCTAGCTTGTGTAAATGTGTGTGTTGATGTGTGTGTGTACGTGTGTGTGTCCTCCAGGGTTTATGTAAGCAGGACTGTGAGAGGACAGTTGTTTCCTGACATCATAGGTAAAACATGCAGTGAGACATTCCTGGAACAGAATCCATCTCTCCATCCAGCCCCCAGCAGCTCCTCCAGATGTTACCCCTTCACTTCTAGACAACAAGCTCCATCACAGAGAGAGAGAGAGACAGAGACAGAGAGAGACAGAGAGAGAGAGAGAGAGAGAGAGAGCAAGAGAGAGAGAGAGAGAGAGAGAGAGGGAGGGAGCAGGCAAGCAGAGAGAGATTTACAGAGCAATCTGTCTTGCAACTGCTTTGCATTCCTGTAGTTTGTGTTGGTTTGTTTACTGATCAACAGGCCTGGATAACAGGGAGGGAGGGAGAGACAAGGCTCTCTGCTAGGACAGTGTGTCTAAGAACACTAACACACTGCTGGCTTGTTGATGGGGAGGGAGTTGTGTTGAATCTGGATTTTGAAACAATTTCCCAGGTTATAAACCATGCTGTCACTACGGCGCCTGTCCTTCTGTTCCTGTTTCTGTCAGCAGTTCCTCCGTGGGATCGGATGACTATTATGGGATATACTTTTTGATCGATGATACGTGATATGTGTGTCTGATTATGCATTTGTGTGATGATGTTTGTCTGATCTGTGTGAGTGTGTGACTCTGATGGCATGTGTTTGATGATGTGTGTCTGATAATATGTGTGTGTGTTTGATGATCTGTGTGTGTGTGTCTGATGGTGTGTGTGTTTGATGATGTGTGTGGGTGTGTGTGTGTCTGATGGTATGTGTGTGTAAGTTTGATGATGTGTGTGGGTGTGTGTGTGTGTCTGATGGTATGTGTGCGTAAGTTTGATGATGTGTGTGGGTGTGTGTGTGTGTGTCAGATGGTGTGTGTGTGTGTTTGATGATATGAGTGTGGGTGTGTGTGTCTGTGATGATGAATGTGCAGGTTCAGGCGAGAGCAGCATCATCCATCATCAGCACACACAGCTCAGAGATCAGAGACTGGCTCAACCTCAAACTTTCACACCTCAAACTCAACCACGAGAACCGTTTCATACCTCAAACTCAACCATAATAACTCTTTCTCACCTCCAAATTGACCATGATAACTATTTCACACCTCAAACTTGACTACAGCGACCCTTTTCCACCTCAAACTCAACCACAATAACGCTTTCTAATCTCAAAACAACAACTGTATCACACCTCAAACTCAACCACAAGAGCGATTTCTCCCCTCAACCTCAAATCATGTAGTGTGTGTGTGTGTGTCTGTTCTCATTGGAAAGCTTGTGTAACTGTCTGAGGTCTTATCTGACAGGGGCTGGGGCTGGATTGGGGAGGGAGGGGTTAAAGTGCATCTGATTGTAGCTATGACATCAGTGTAGAGCTGGCAGCATGGTAGATGGTGAATAACAAACATTTCACCTCCAGCTATTTCACCTCCAGAGTAAAGTAGCGTGTCGCCCTGACTTATGTGTGTCTGCCTGTACCCTGCAGCAGGGAGTATGAGAGGAGGTGAGGGTTTCAGATCTCTGGTCAAAGTGCAGATGATGATGTACGTCTCCAGCCAAACACACACACACTCACAAACACACACACACAAACCCACACACACGCACTGGGGGTGCGACTGCTGGAATACTCACCAGGGTGTCGTTGTGAGGATGAGGAAGGGTGTGTGTCCAGCTGGGGTACACACCTACAGAGACGCTCGCTCCAACTCAGACTACGAGGACACGTCCTATTGGCTGTCGGGCACCTGCAGGGGGAGGGACCATGGGGCGATTCAAATCCATGAAATGCCATCAATAATCCTCCCCAAACTGCCTCTGTTTCATTGTCGTTGAAGTCACTTAGTAGCAATGTGTGTGTGTGATTAATTGTAGACTTTACCGTTACACACACGCACACAAGTCACACACACACACCCGAGCAGAGGTCCACTTTTCCCTGAGGATGTCATCTAAGAATGTCCTTCATTAAGCAGGCGCTTTGTTCCACAACTATCCACTGTGTTAGGGGAGATTTGAACCTATGATCCTTTGACCTGCAGTTCTATGATCTTCCACCGAGACTCATTTGTCCAATAGGAGGCTGTCATTCTGCGGCCCGCCCTCCTACCCTTCAGCAGCAGATCAAAGCCCCTCTCAGATGGCCTAATTGGATGAGTCGATCGTTAGACTTTTCATGGCGTTCATGGTGCTATTTCAAGATCGGAATCAGTGACTGAATAAACAAACACCGCCCTCTTCCTCCTCCTCTTCATCCGCATCAAAGCGTTAAGCCCTCGGAGCCGATGCTGTCGGATAAGAGAGGAGAGGAGGAAACGGGAGGAGGGAGACAGAGGTGAGAAGAGTAACGGAGGGATGACAGGCAGAGGAGAGAGAAGAGAGGAAGAGGAGAGGGGAGAAATAGTGTGGAAAGAGAGAGTTCTGTTCTATATTCGGTCTAACTCTGTACACATGCTGGGGCTGGCACTGTTGACCATCTTATACAAACCACATGCCACACACACATGCACACACACGCACACACACTTAAATGATTTTGCCGACAGAAAGTTTCACACACAGCCAGACCTAAATGGGGCTGCTTGTTTTGGATGTTATCACAGCTCATGCTCCAGGGCAGCTCCAGACTCCAGGAGAGTCGAACCAAGTGCACCTTCCACAAACAGCCTGATAATGATGTCGTAGTGAGACCTGATCTCAATGTTCTCTTACGTTCTTTCAGTTTTACATTCCTTCTTTTTTGGGGGTTTTCTTTCTTTCTGACTTTCTTTCTCTCAATTCGTTTTACTTCTTTCCATAATATCTCTCTCTCCCTCTCTCCCTCTCTCTCTCATGATTACTATTTTCCCCTCCCCCTCCTCACCCTGTCCTGAGGAAATGCCAGTCATAGGTGAGCTCACAAAGAACAGTCTAGAACCTTGCTTCATTTTCTCTTGGAAGTCAAACAACAGTTCCCTCCCCCTTTCTCCCTCTCCCCCTCCTCCTCCCCTTCCTCTCTTCCTCCTCCTCTCCCCCTCCACCCCTCCACCTCCTCCTCACTTCCTTTACTCAGTTAAGTCTTGCGAGGTAGTTATTGGTTGATGTACGACCTTCCAGCAACATTCTGTCATTTGGGTGTGTGTTAGGGTGTGTGCGCGTGCCCGTGTGTGCGTGCGCTTTCAGGTGTGTGTGTGTTTGGGTGGGTGCACGTTCAGGTGTGTGTGTGTGTGGTTTGGATTTGTGCATGTTCGGGGGACAAGCGGAACGACATGGAGAGGGGAGGGAGAAACTCGGAGGGAAGGTTAAGGGAGAGAGGGAAAGGAGGACGGGGGAGACTACGGTGGGGGGGAGGCGGGGGGAGGTGGGGGGACGGGTGAAACAGGTCCCTTAAAGCTACCATGACACCCTGAATATACATAAGAGCACAGAGCAGCATAAGAACAGAGGTATGAGGGACTGTGGGTCTGCTCGGCTGTAAACACAGCAGACGCAGAACCAGCCCGGCTCTCTGGGTGTGTGTTTAGACCGCGTGTATTTCTAATGAGTGTTCATAACTGTTGGGTTGAGTGCTGGGGGGGTGGGGGGGGGGGGGGGGTGGGGGTGGAGGGAGGCACTTGTCTGACTGTCTAACTGCCAGCAAGGACTAAAACAAATTGCTAAAGTCGTTCGGAGACGGCTGAGACGTAACTGCACGTTCCAGATCGACAATGTGTTCTCAATTACCTCCTACCATCGACCTTCTACTGGGCCTTAAACGGGGGGGGGCACTTTAGAGGAGGAGTGTGAGAGAGAGAGGGAGATGGAGGGAGGAAAGGAAGGAAAGAGGGAGGGAGAAAGGGACGGAGAATGGAAGGAAGAGAAAGAGACAGGGAGAGAGAGAGAAGGATGGATGGAGAGAGACAGACAGGGAGGGAAAAGGAGAGGGAGAAAGAGAAGAGGGAGAGTGGGGTGAGTAAAAATAAAGAAAGAAAGAAGGGAGGGAGGGAAGGAAGAAGGGAGAATGGGAGAGAGAGGGAGAGAGAAACAGAGAGAGAGAGAGAGAGCGATGGAGAGAAGACAGGGAGAGGAGGGAGAGAGTGGGGGGTAAAAAGAGAGTTTGATGGAGGGAGGGACAGACAGAGAGATAGTGATGACTACCATGTGTTAATGCGCCTTGAATAATTCACACCATACATGAGTGTTCTGATGCAAGTGCAGATGATCAATACATACCTAACACGTTTTCATTTAAACTACTACTGTGTGTGTGGGGTGGGGGGGGGGGGGGATAAGTGGGGGGACAGAGTTCACCAGCTCTCACTCTTGAACTCTCTCCACCTCTCTCGCAATCTCTCTCTCCACCTTCTTCAAACAATCTCTACCTTTCTCACTCTGCCTCTCTCTCTCTCTCTTTCTACCTCTCATCCACCCCCCCCCCCCCATATCAACAGATTTACAAGGCAGATCTATGCAGGGTGCATTCCATATACCACACGTCACCTTGGGAAACAGAGCTCAGCAAGACAGCCCTTTGTCCTGAAACTCTATCCACTAGTCGCCAGGACAATGTAACTAGGTTTCTGGAACCCATCGGACGCTGAGATAAACGTCAAAACTCCTCTTGTTTTCCCCTTTCTCCTCCTCCTCCTCCCCTCCTCCCCTCCCTCCCTCCTTCCCCCCCCTCCCTCCTTCCCCTCCCCTCTCCTCCTCTCTGCAGGTGAATGTGGCTCCAGCAGTAAGGTCTTTGTAGCGGAGTGTATTATAGTAAGCTGCTTGAGATCTGAACAATACCTGTTACGTAAACAATCAACTTTCCTCACAATCTGAAGTGGCCGGGAGACACACACACACACACACAGACGGAGAGGTCATCAGGACCTCCTGCAAAGTGTTTCCTTCTGGCCCCGCCCAGAGCACCACACAGACAGGAAACGGTCATCAACAGACAGGAAATATAGGTGTCCAAGCTAATCATCCATTAGGAACATGTATATCCTGTGTAGAACACTTCAGCCAAGAAACACATCCCCCTACGCACACGCTAAAGAACGTCAGCATTCTAGAATCCCACCGAGCGTGTGTGTGTGTGAGCGTGTGTGTGTGTTTGGGAGCATGCTTGCGTGTGTGAGGGGATGCTTGTGTGAAGTGGGTGAGTGTGTGTGTGTGTGTGAGTGAGTGTGTGTGTGTGTACTTACTCTGGCAGTGCTCTCCTTATGATGGAGTGGACCTGTCTGTAAACGTCCAGCTTGGAGAGACAGCGACACTGGGTGTGATTGGCTACACTGATGGTGACAGGCTTGATGTTCTGGGTCATTGGAACTGTGATTTCAAAGAGCTGTGGATGGAGGAGAGCAGAGATGAGACAGGGACCAACAAAGACAATCAGTCAGGTTTTTAGTAACTAAAATAAACAATAGTAATCCCAATCCATCTATTGCTCAAACCCTCTCCCCCCTCTCTCTCTCCCTCGGTTAATTAACACCAGTAAAAGGCTTCTGTTGGACAGACTGTGGTAACAGGAGGATTACTAGTGTGAATGGAAAACCTTCAGTGTCCAGACTTTACTGAAATAACCCCTCTGTACCCAGGGACTCCACTAACCCAGCTTCCCCCCGCTTCAACACAGACACCACTTAATAAAGCAGCCAGTCTCCAGGTATTAGACCGGTCTCACCTCTCTCCAGGTATTAGACCGGTCTCACCTCTCTCCAGGCATTAGACTGGTCTCACCTCTCTCCAGGTATTAGACAGGTCTCACCTCTCTCTAGACACTAGAGAGATCAAGGGTGATTAAATCTCTGACCCGGAATGCTGGTTGTCATGGCAGCCAGGGCTGACAACTTCCCAGGATTGGGCCATATTGAGCAGCTTTCCTTTCAGGCAACAACCAGCCTATGACAACTCTACAACAACCTTATTACAACCTTATGGCAACCATACAACTATGTCAACCGTGTAGCAATCTCATAACCTGTTAACAACCCTACAGCCCTTTTAAAGCTTAGTAACAACCTTTCAAGCATTTTAAAGCCTTATAACAACCTTACGACAACCCCATAACAACCTGACAACAGCTGCCAGAAACTGCCAGAACTGTAGCTACAAGTGGAAGAACATTCAGGAAGCTTCCAAACCGCCACATAACCGCTGAAACTCTGGCAGATATAACTAAGAGAGGCTTCAGAGAGCAGAGTCATGTAAATGCAAAAGTAAGCCCTGGAGAAAGAGAGAGAGAGGGGGGGGATAGAGGGGGGAGAGAGAGAGAAAAGATGAACAGTAGGTGAAACAGATGGAATCGGTGTCACACAGCGGCTAAAAGCCTGATGCGCTGATGATTCCCTCTCTCATTTCCTCCATCCTCGCCCACCTCACCGTCGGGGGAGTGGTGCTTCCTATCTTTCCTCCTCCCCCCCATCTCCCCCCACACCTTCCTCTGCCTCCCCTTCCACCCCCTCCTCCCATCCCTGTCTTAATGTACTCCACAATAGACTTCATTTCCTCCTACCTCCCCCCCTTCCTCCATCCCTCCCTTAAGGAAACGGCCAGCAACAATGCCCTGGCAGACGACCCCCCCCTCCCTCCCTACTGTACAGACCAGTTCATCATCGCCAGCCTGCTCGGTGGTGCCTGACCTCGCCGCCCCCTACCCCCCACCCCCTACCCCCCAGACCCACTCCTCCACTCCCGGGTGCCGGGCTATTGTTAAGAGCGACAGATCCTATCTAGCGTGGATGGGTGGGAGAGAGCAACCCTGCTACAGGTCACCTTGGAGATCGTCCTACCAACAGCATGTGCAACACACACACACAAACACATGCCGGCCAAACACGGCCAAACACAGACAAACGCAAACGCGTGCACCTCACCGTTTTGCTGATGTAGGAGGTGGAGATGTTCATGCACTGGCGATCTTCGCTGTTGCAGCACCCTCCACATCTGTAGACAGACACGCAGGGAGGTTTATAGAAGGTGTTTGTGGGCGCGCCAAACTCCCTGGCCACATCTAAACAAGCCTCTCTGGGCATGCACAGGATCTTTCTCCACTCAGTCTCTATACCTGTGGGACAGTGTGGCAGGAAGGACGACACGCATTAACACAGTCGCACAAAACACCCCAAAACACAAAAAACACCCCAAAACACACACAACAGCCCAAAACACCCCCCCCTAAAATACTCACTAGAAACCCAAATTCACCCCATTAAGACAAATATTATATTATTATTATTATTATACTTATATCCCTTAGACTGTCTTTTAGGCTAGGCTACATTCAGTCGGACCACAAGGCTAAAAGCTTCTCATGACCAAGATGCTAGCTAAACCACTATCATCAGACCCCTCTGTCTAAACCATGGGTGTCAGACTCCAGTCCTCGAGGGCACACTGTCCTGAAGGTTTTAGATGTTTCTCTACTCCAGCACACCTCCACAGAGCTTGATAACGACCCATTCATTAGAGTTAGGTGTGCTAGAGCAGGGAAACATCTAAAACCTTCAGGGCAGCGGCCATCGAGGACTGGAGTCTGACACCCCTAGTCTAGACGCAGAGGCGATGCTAAATTTAGACACTGATGCTACCCTGGACAGTTCAATCAAGACAGGGAACGTCTCTCACTCTTTAGCACGTCCAGGTTGAGGTAGGCAGCGGCGAAGGCGATTGGCTCGTCGGTGCGCGTCTCGGCCGAGTGGGTGTGGCCATGGGCGGGGAAGCGCGAGCTGCGTTTGGAGCGGCACTTGAGGGCGGTCCAGTAGCCGGGGTAGACGAGGCGCAGGAGCTCGTCCACGCTTCCTGCCGACCTCAGCTGCAGCTCCACGTCTGGCTCAGGCTCCTGGAGGAGGAGAGGAGATGTCAGGGAGGAGGTAAAGAGGAGAGGGAGGGAGGAGGACAGGTCAGAGGGGAGGTGAGAAGAGAGGGGGGCGAGAGGAGAGGGGAGGAGAGGGGGGAGGAGGACAGGTCAGAGGGGAGGTAAGAGGAGAGGAGAAGAAGGGAGGGAGGAGGACAGTTAAAGGGGAGGTGAGAGGAGAGGGAGGTGAGAGGAGAGGGGATGAAGGCAGTAGAAAAGGAGGGGTTTGGGAGGAGGGAGCGATCCGTATGACTAGAGCATTTGACTGTATATCTATGGGTCATGGGTTCAAATCCCACTGTACATCGTTTGAAGGGAGGGACAGGTATCCATTTTCTCTTACAATGCTGCTAGATGTCCCACACACCATACACACGCCACACATCCGGTCTGCATAGTTCTTGGTGGAGAAATCTGTGTATTAGTTTTGGATGAAAGCGTCTGCTAAATGAGTAAATGTAAATGAATAAAAATGTGTGTGTGTTTCAGAGGGATACACCAACACATTCTCATGTTCCCAGCTTCACCACCGTGGGAAAAAAATCAGACTCTGACGTCATAAATCTGCTCTACGGACAGACGCAGACTATACACAAACTGTGAACCAAATAAACCTGGAGTTAAAGCACAATGGAACCACAATAGAACAGGAATAGAGCCCATTGTTGCTGTGTGACAGACAGGAGAGTGCTGGCCGTGCTGATGTAGAACCCCAGGATGGAGGCTGGCCGACACTCAGGCATATCCCCGACAAACACACTGCACAATGATTGGTCTCTCTAACAAAAGAGAGAGTAAAGGGGAGGGAGGGAGAGAGAGAGGGAAGGAGGGAGAGATAAAGGGGGGGGATGGGGGGGGAGAGACCACATGTCTGGCGGCGAAACAGTCATGTTGCAAAATTGTAATATTGATTCAGTCTGTTTCAGAACAGATCTTTCTCTGTGTCTATCTCTTCCTCTTCTTTGTACCCCCCCTCTCCAACCCTCACCTCTCTCTTCCTCCCTTTCTTCTTCTCAGGGTAAGTTAAGGTCCGGATGTTCCTCATAAGGAACAGGAGTCTGGAATACCGCTCACCTGAGCGAACACACACGCATACAAGCTCCTGTTCCAATAGAACCTGCTGCCTCAGACCAACTGGTAATCCCTTAACAGGCAGTCTGTATCTGCTGTTGACTGAATACATCAACACACAAACACTAATGCTTCCTGTGGGCCTGTGACTTTTAGAATTGGCAAATAAATGTCCAAGCTGAACTTGAACACACACAGAGAGTCAGGGGAATTCTAACAACATTAGGATATTTCTCGGTAACTTGTATGAATGCGATTCCTCCTGCACCAGGCTAACTGACAGGATTTTTCTGTTCTCCTAAGTTTTACTAAAACAAAGTCCAAATCAATCAAAATAATGAAATACTGCTGGCATTTTGATTTGATTAGAAATCATTAGAGTCAGTAATGGGGGTAGAGAGAGGTTCTACATCTGAGATCACTGCGACTGTTAGTTAGTTAAATAACACACTCAGCAATATTTTATGTTTTCTCTTTGCTAAATAAAACATCACTTTTATTTCAATCAACTGCGATCTAAATCTTGTCAAACCCAGGATCTCTCTCTTACACACACACGCACGCGCGCGCACACACACACACACAGCTGGTCCATACATTTGGTTTCATCTATATTTATGGTTCCAGCAGGACCAGTTCAGAGAGCCCAGCCCTGTTCTGCTGGACCTGCAGTGCTGACCTGAAAGCTAAGCAGGAGAGGAAGGAGGGATGGAGGACAAATAGAGGAGATACAGGAGGAGAAGGAGAAAGGCGTGGAGGGATGTTGAGCACAATGGAGAGATATAGGAGAGAGATGGGAGGGAGGAATGGACAAGGGAGGTGAGTAATGGACAGAGGGAGAGAGGCATGGAGAGATGAAGGAGAGAGAGTGAGGGACATGTTACTCCAGAGCTGGGCATGTTTCCAGGCCTTGTCTGAAGCCACAGGGATGTTACTCTGCTAATATGATGTCAAGCTATAGAAGGGTAACTGTTAACTGTCACTGTGATGTCACGGTATAATAGAGGTGCTTCAGTGCGGGTGTGGTGTTACAGTACTACTGTGATGCTGCTGTGATGTCATGCTACAGTGATATCCTGCTACAATGATGTAATGGTACTGTGATATCATGGTACAGTGATGTCATGGTACAGTAATGTCATGTTACTGTGATGCTTGAGTGATGTCATGCTACTGTGATGCTTGAGTGATGTCATGCTACTGTGATGCTTGAGTGATGTCATGCTACTGTGATGCTTGAGTGATGTCATGCTACTTTGAGGCCATGCTACAGTGATGCTATTGTAGCAACCAATTGTGTATCAAGCAACCAATTGTGGCCTCAAAATGTTTGTTTTGCGGTAGCCACAGGTCATAAGATACACCAGTCATTACTGTGCAATCAGGGCTTCCATGACTTCACACACACACACACACAGACACCAAGCGGCACGCGTCACACGTGTGTAAATCTGTCAGAATCTCAGCCCATAACGTTCCAGCTGATGTCAGAGATTTGAGGTTAAGGCTGGCTGCCCTGGTGTAAACTGAGGACTGTGAGTGTGTGTGTGTGTGTTTACACCAGACATGCAGGTCACACTGCCGACCTGAGCATACACACTCACACACACACAGCAGCCCGTCCTGTCTAATCAGAGCTGGGTTTAACAGGGGTGATGGATAGCTCCTGCTACTGAGTAGGAAAACATATGTGAGGCCTCAGCTACTATAGTGGAGAGGGAGGGAGGGAGAGAGACAGAGGGAGAGAGAGAGGGGGGAGAGAGAAAATACAAATGAGAAAGAGAAAATGAAAAAAGGATGGAGTGAAAGAGAGGGTACGAGGATGGAATAATTCGACTTTTTCCATTTAAACGTGCCATAGTAACTCTAGTAAGAGGACTAGGAGGTAACTCAACCTGCGGATATTAGGATACAGTGGAACTGGTTGTGAGCTCTGAGCCACTCCGGTGTTTTCCTCCCTGCTCTCTCTTCTTCCTCTTGTATCTCTCTGTCGCTTGTGTCTCTCTCCGTTGGTCTCTCTTCATTTAGTTTAACTGTCTCTCCGTCTCTCTTTCTCTAGGTCTAATAGAGGTATCTGAGCAAGGAAGGGGCTTGTAGTTACATCAGCCAGAACAGGGGGTGATCAGACACACACACACACGCATGAACATACAGCGTACAGCAGTGTTATGCTGCAGTTGTCATTGACTTTCCTAAACACCTGAAGTGTTTGAACAGGAAACAGAACCAACATCATTGTACCCTGAGAATCACACAGTGTGTGTGTCCTGCACGCGTGGAGGCTGTTATGATGGATCTGTGTGCGTGTGGTCTGTGTGTCGTGTGTGTGTGGGAGCGCTGTCTGGGGAGCTGCAATTGTCTTTGTTCAGTGTCTGAGCATCTGTGTTCTGTGTGTGTCAGTGCGGTGGTGTGTGTTTTATTTGCGAGTGTGTTCTAACCTCTCCACTACTTACAATAACACCATTACAGTCTGGCCCAGGCTCAGATACTTGCCATAGTTATTTCACAACCGCAGGGGGGGGGGACGTTAGCCGGGCCATAAAAGAAATTTTTTCTAAGACTGTAATTGCACCAGTTGCTTAACTCAGCTCAAAGGACGCCGACAAACTTTTAGCCCTTCGGTTCTCCGTCTCCTAACCTAGAGGGTTAGGTCACTCAGCCACCCCCTCTCTAGAAGCAGACTGATGCCTGTTGTTTCTGGACGGAAACTGAGAAGACGTTGAGAAACAGAGACTGTTTGGCTCTGAAGCCAAATACTCAGAGGCTGACAGGAGGTGGGGGGGGGGAGAAAGAGAGAGGGGGAGAGATAGAGAGAGAGAGGGAGAGAGAGAGAGAATGGGAGAGGTAGATAAAGAGGCAGAGTGACTTACAGAGAGTTACTCAGAGGTATATAAAGAAGAATAAAGAGAGACAGGAGTGATACGAGGGGAGGGAGAGAGGGGAGACAGGTGGATGGTGGTTAGAAGAACAACTGTGTCTTACGTTCTCCACCTGGAGATTATTTGCCGGGTTTAGAGAGAAGCTCGGTTCTCCTTGGGAGGAGAGAGGTGCTACGGACCTCACAAGTTCACCTTCCAGGCTGTCCTCTGAGTCGCCCGACCCCCCTCAGCTCCTCCCGCCACCCCCCGGCCCCCCTCGGCCCCTCCCGTCCCCCTCAGCAGCCCTTCATCACTCTACTGCCCCTGCCTTCAACCCCACTCCAGTCTCTTACCCCCACAGCTCCAGCACACACACACACGCACACACACACACAGCCGCGGTCATCTGGCGCTCCTCTGCTGTCTGGCAAGAAGCCTCACACCTCAACACCTTATTTCACACAGCAGGAGTGTGTATGGGAGAGACAGAGGGAAGGAGAGGGAGAGGGATACTCGTTCATCGCTCTGTGATTGATATCTCCCTCTTGGATTAAGGATAACAACATCACTAATTTACAGGACGACTACACACACACACACATACACACAGGAATGACGCGTTAATTACGACTGATTTCCTGGAGGCAGCAGCTAGGGGTTGGTTAGGAGGCGTAGAAAAATAGCGAAGCCTAATTATAGACATACACACACACACACACGCACACACATGCACACACACGTACACACCGCACACACAGTGTCTGACCTGCGGATACCAGAGTAACCAAACCTCATGGAGACTGTAGATCACAAAGAACATACTCACTGTGTTCCATACATCGTGTGTGTGTGTGTGTGTGCCAGAAGCCAGAGTATGATGTATGTTGGCCCCTGTGCTTGTTCTTGTTAAAAATGACAGATTTACAAAGACTGAAATTCCTATGGCGCACAATAGAACATGCACACACATTACACACGCCACACATTTCCTAACAATGGTGGTTGTGCTATGTGTGTATGTGTGTGTGTGTGTGTGGGAGAGAAAGTGAGAGAGAGAGAGAGCGAGAGCGAGAGAGTGAGAGAGAGAGAGAGAGCCTGTGTGTGAGAGAGACTGTGTGTGTAAGAGTGTGTGTGTGCTGACTAACTCAGAAGGACCTGTAGGTGAGTGTAATCCCACTAATGAAGTGTATTCATGATCAAATAGCCACGTGTTTTAGCTGATCCCCTAATATCCTACTTATCTTCTGCTGCTGCAACCGGCCAACATACACACACACACACACACACACACACCCACACACACACACACACACACACACACACACACACACACACACACACACACACTCTGACACCTGCCAATAAACCCTTTCTCCTGCTAATTTGAAAGCTATATCTGTACATAACTGCTTTTAATCTGTACATAACTGCCTCTCTTGCACTTCAGATTGCATGTTAAACTGTATTCAGTTTCCTTGTCTTTACACGTGTTTAATGACAATAAAGTTGAATCGAATCCCCCCTTTCTTTCTCTCTCTTCATCTCCGCCTCTCACTCCCTCAATCTCTTCATCTATCTCTCTTCTAATCGTTTATCTCAGGGGTCTCCTTCCTATGGGTCTATCTCTCCTTTCTCTCAATCCCCTCACCCCCCCCCCCCCCCCCCCCCCCCCCCCCCACCCTCACCCTCTTTCTCTTTATTTTGTGTTTGGTTTAGAGAGCAGACCCCAGTTTAACTCTCCTCATCCACATGGCATCATTAAGGTCCAGTCTGGCTGAACATGAAATAAAAACATATCCTCCACTCTCCGTTTCCCCTGTAATACTTTAAACATACAAGTAGCCAATAGAAGAACTAAAGGTCCGCTTTATTCAATATAAATACGTTTAAAATACGTAATTAATACGCTTTTTGAAAGGGATGTACCACTGTGTTTTTCCCCGAAAACGTCAACTATGTTGTGCAAGTGTAAAGATTATGAAGCCCAGATACTTACTGTCTGAAATCCCTGGTCTGGCTCAGGATCATCATAATCGTGACCGAGTTCGTGGATGAATTCACTGGCGATGAGTAACACAAGATAAGCCAGGACAACAGATACTCCTAAAAGGTGCATGTCTGAAAGAAAAAGTCCAGATAAAGTGCTCTTCAGTTGGTTAGTCTTTGTACAGCGGTGCTCCTGGTTCAATCACAGTCTTACTCTCTTCTTTTTTTCACTCCAAACTCATTTGCTCATCAAGGTAGCCCAGTGTGTTCTCTACAAGGGGGAGGGGAGGGGGGCAAGAACAAAACTCCAAGATGCCTCTATCTGGATCCCTTCGATCTTCAGGAATCCGTTTTTCAGACAGCAAAGTTAGTTATTTCACGGGCATGTGACTCCTGCGGTGGCCGCATCTGAAGACACCCAGAGGAGGAGAGGAGAGGAGGCAGGCTGCGGGAGAAGGGGGCTGCTGGCTGGAGGAGAATGGCATGTTTAATGCAATTTCACGGTGTCACTGGGTTTCCTCCTCCCCCACCGAGGTTTTTTTCTTTCTTTCTTTCTCCCTCTTCCTTCGTCTTCCACTTCAAACCTCCTCTCCTTAAACGGCTCACTTTTTTTTGAGTGAAATCACCTGTGTGTGTCCCCCCCCCCTCCACACACACACACACACACTACCCCCCCTCGCGTTAGAGGTATTTCTGTCCTGTTTTCCTTGGGAGATGCTCTGAGTCTTGATTAGAAAGCGGTCTGAGTCACCAGAAGAAAATATGAACTTCCCAATAATAATCTTTCATTCAGCTGTCGCTGGAGTCTTAATGCGGTAACCACAGGTGCACGTAATAGGTTGAGCATATTTTGTTAGCTGTTTAACGACCCCAAGTGTGGGTTATTAAGGAAACAATCCAAGAATTGAATGCGCAGTCATCTGGCTCTGATTGAGTTCATGCAGAGTTATTATGGTAGGCTGTGTACTACTCCAGCTCGGGGCCCCTTGAAACGTTGAACTGTAGATGCGTCTGAGGTAAAACTCTCGGTTTGTTTCCATGTTAGTCTTAAACTACTGACAAAGCGTCACTTACTAAGGCATGGAGGCCTATGAGTGAATCTATGTGTCTGTGTGAATTTGTGTGTCTGTGTGTGTCTGTGTGTCTGTGAATATGTGTGTCTGTGTGAGTCTGTGTGTGTCTGTGTGAATCTGTGTGTCTGTGTGAATCTGTGTGTCTGTGTGAATATGTGTGTCTGTGTGAGTCTGTGTGTGTCTGTGTGAATCTGTGTGTCTGTGTGAATCTGTGTGTCTGTGTGTGTCTGTGAATATGTGTGTCTGTGTGAGTCTGTGTGAGTCTGTGTGTGTCTGTGTGAATCTGTGGGTCTGTGTGTATCTGAGTTGTGCTGTGACAGGGAGAGCAAAAAGTGTGGCAGAGAGGGAGGAACAAAAAAAGAGAGAGAGGTTGGGATAGAAAGAGAGAGAGGGAGAGAGAAAGGCTGAGATATAAAGAGAGAGAGAGAGGTTGGGATAGAAAGAGAGAGAGAGAGACTGAGATATAAAGAGAGAGATATGCTAGGATAGAAAGAGAGAGAGAGAGAGACTGAGATATAAAGAGACAGAGAGAGAGAGATGCTGGGATAGAAAGAGAGAGAGGCTGGGACAGAAAGGGAGAGAGGCTGGGACAGAAAAAGAGAGAGGCTGGGACAGAAAGAGAGAAGCAGAGACTTGGAGAGCGTTCTGCTCCACAGGGGGTCTCTCTCTCAGAACTCTTTGGAATGCTAGACACTCAGAGACTCCATCCCCACTTTGAGCTCGCTAAGTGGCCCCTCACATGCACACGCATGAAACCATGCACGCATTCACGCTCGCAGACACACTCCAAACACAATGGACTGGTTAAACAAATACTGTTGTCTTTGTGTACCATTGTCAACTGTTACCAATGGTTTGTGATGGTTGGATCCGTATGAGGATAGGAGAAGAGATTAAACAAAAAAAGTGATAGAGGGAGTTAGAGATGATGGAAGGAGAGAATGGCAAGCGAACGATACCGATGGAAGGAAAATGTTTGGTCATATGTGAAGTGAACACTGAGTCTCTCTGCAGGATCAAGGGATTGACCACTCCTGCCCTCGACTAATCACCTTCAAGCTGTGTTATGATTGGTCCCAGGTCAGAGGTCAAACTGAGGCTGCTGGGATTGACCGAGGTTGACCTCTGGTCATGTCTGTGACAGAGTCAGGCAGAAGGAGCACAACAGCCCGTCACTGTTATACTGTTATTGATAACCGGTCAGCAACATCTGTTACCGATCATCTTTACTGTCAGACTTTCGCTCTGCAGTGAAAGTTTCACTCCCCTCTTCATACTCATCTCAGACTTGCACAAGAAAGCAGGGTGTGCATGTGTGTGTGCGCGCAGAGGAAAGCTTGTCAGCTGGAAGATGAGAGGTATTAAAAAAAAATATATATTTGTAAAATACTGACAGCCAACACTAGACAAGACGACAGGTGCCAGTGTGTGTGTGGGTGGCAAACAAAGTGGTTGTTCTCTCACACACATGCACATACACACACACACACACACACCTCTGTAAATCAGTGTTCCAGGGGTTAGGATTAGACCAGGTTAAAGATGTGAGAAGGATTATCTTGAACTCTGTTTTACAAAATCCTGAACACTCTCCCCTCACTGATCCCCCTCTCTCTCTCTCTTTTTCTCTCTCCCTCTCTCCTGCTCTATATCTCTTTGTCCCTCCCTCGCTCTCTATCTTTCTTTCTTTCTCTCTCTCTCTCTCTCACACACACACACACACACAATAAGAGTCCGGGATGTGTGTGTGAGACGTTCTTCTAAAACCATCCGCTAGAGTCCACAAACTATCAGAGTATCTGTGTACAGGACCACCCCCACCCCCCCTCCACTCACCCCCCGTCAGGAATCCCCCGGCCAGTGAGAACCTTCTCAGAGGGAATGTTGTGAGACGGAATATTCCAGTAAGAAATAATGTTTTCCATATCTGTCGAGATGTCACTATAATAGAGGAGTGGCATTCCTCAGAGGAACATACACACATACACACACACCCCCCCACACACACACACACACACTTAATTAGAGACCCCCCAGGGTGGCTGGTCAAGGTCTCTAAGCCTGACAGATTCTCCAGACTGACCTAGAGGTCTGCAGGCCATTCATTCTCCCAGGCCACAGTGTGTGTACGTGTGTGTGTGTGCGTGTGTGTGCGTGTGCATGTGTGTGTGAGTGTAATTGGCCAACCTTACAGAGGTCATTACCCAGTAGGACAAATGAGGGGATTTATGTTTACCTAAGACAGGGGCACCCCTCACACACCCAGTCACACACAGATCAACACACACACACACACACACAGGCTCAGACTGGGGCCAGTCAGTTAGCCTTGGTTGGTGTGGATGAAGAGCAGAGTGCAGTGAGGGCTTCATACACCCTCATCACCTCCCACAGCAAGCGTTGAGTAAGCAGGATGTAGAAACACCAGGGGGAAACAGGCTCTGCCAAGCTGTCACTATCCATGAGAAAGCGAGTTCAATACCTAGTAAATCCATCCCTTTAAACCACTGCTGACACCTCGTTCTGTTTTTAGAGGAAGAGGTGGTTTGGAAACCAGACCCTCGGATTGTTCTAGAAGTTCAAGCCTGCATGTTTCTGAAGGCTTTCTCTGATGCTCTGCAAGTTTCAGGTTCATCACACCACAGAGGTCGTTAGAGAGAGTCGTCAAATCGCCAAGCATGATTCAGCCCGTATAAACAGAGTCATGTACCGTGTGTTTAATGCGCCTCATCTATGACCTGTTGTTATTTCTTTTACGGTTTTATCCTGCTGTTTACTCTGTTCAGCGTTGACCTTCTGTTTAGTGCGAAGGCTTTCAGCGATGGGAACGTTTTACTGGTCGGAATGCAAGAATATGGTGAAAGCATCCAAAAGGTCTCATGGTACTGCGGACGAAACACCTCCATGTACTGGGAAAGTGACTGTATAGTTCACTCTGTGTTCTATGTGTGTGTGTGTGTGTGTGTGTGTGTCAGCATGGTGTTCAGACCACTGAGTGATTCTCAGGATTGTGTGCCAGGTCCAATCAGCAGCATGATGTGCCGATCCAAAGCTTTAAGCCATCTCATTCTTTCTTTCTTTTTTCTCTCTCTTTCCTTTTTGTCTCCCTCTCATTTCGCTCTCAGCAGCTCTTTTTCCTTTGTGTCACTTTCTCTCTCGGTCTTTATTCTTTTCTTTCTCCTCATCTCTCTCTTTCCTCCTTCCCTTTCCTCTCTATCTCCCACGTATCAGACAGGGAGACACAATTGATCAGTACTGATGGACCTGACACCGGTGATTTACTGTCACACTGTTTTGACAACTTTAAGCTGTGTTTGTGTGTGTGTGTGTGTACTAATTGTTTGGAACACCCTGGACATCCTGCTTGTTGGAATGTCCATCTTTTGTCTGAAAGGTCTTTCCAAAAAGACCATCTGAGGGAGAAACAAACCACGTCCTGTGTGTCAACCTGTCTCTGTGACACACACACACACTCACACACTCACAGTGGAGGTCTGTGTGTGTCTCACCTGTTGACATGTGTTGTCATCTCTGCAGCTGTTAAACCCACGCACTGCAAACTCATATAAACTGACATAACTCATATAAACTAACACAAACTCACATATTCTAATATAAACCTTATAAATATGGTGCACATTTGTAAATACCCAGGTGTGAATGGCACTAAACCAGGCCATATCAACATGCTCCAGTTTTTGAATCATGAACAAATATATATTTGACAGAAGCTCCTTGTGTGTGTGTGTGTGTATCTGTATGTATGTATGAATACAGTAGAAATGAACACACACGGACCCCTTGTATGCTTTGGATAAAAGTGTCTGCTAAATGAGGTTTCATTGTACATCTCTGCGCTGAGGATCACAGCCCATACACACACGCTGACAAACACACACACACACACACACACACACCAGTCACCTGACCCTAGCATACTGAACTCATAATGGTGAAGGTGAATTCCGAGGAGGTATAAATGCTATGTTTGGATTTGTGCTCTGTAGCCATGATGTGTGTTGTTACTTCAGTATTGCCTCATATATTAAAGGCTGGCACTGTAACTAATACTGGAGGTTAGAGGGGAAGAAAACAAACCTGAGGGTTTGTTCTTTAATGTCTGAGTGGAAACGTTTAGCAGACACACATCATTACAACAATCATTAACTCCGGAGAGGAGAGATGGGGGAGGAGGAGAGGAAAGAATTGGTGGTGAGGTGTGGATGAGGAGAGGGGAGGAACAGGAAGAGAGCACGTGAGAAGAGACGAGAGGAGGGAGGAGTGGAGAGGATGGGAGAGGACAGGAGAAGAAAGAATGGACAGAAAAAAAGAGGAGAGGAGAAGTGGGGAGAGAGAGGAGTTTGTTGGTCTTCCCTGAGGTAAACACTGGGGTTAAACCTTCTGTCACAACATCAGAGATGGAGGCCCTGAAACCTGACACACACACGCACACACACACACACGCAAACACACACACAGACACACACACGTGCACTGACACACACACGCAAACACACACACAGACACACACACATGCACAGACACACACCCACATGCACAGACACACACACACACACACTGCCTCAGACTCTTTGAACACCCCATTTCTGTCTCATCTCTCTCTCCTCTTCATCTCTTCTAAAATGAATACAATTCTGTTCCGACTCGTCTTACAGTATATCACTCTGTATGCGTGTGTGTCCTGTGGTGGTGTGGTTGTGCGAACCTGAGTGTGTGTCTTTGAGTGGGAGTGTGTTCTGAGTGCGTGCGCACCATTGTGTGGTTGTGCGACTTTGGGAGCGCGGTGTGTGCGTGTGCATGGGTGTGTGACCTGTGTGGAACTGAGGAATGTCTACATCTATGGAAGTTTGTCTTCACAGACCTCAGCACATCCTGGCTGCTTCACTAGGCTGAGAAACACAGGATTTCTAACTCCCAGAAGCCTCATTGTGTATGTGTCTGTCTGTGTCTGTGTGTGTCTGTGTGTCTGTGTGTGTGTCTGTGTGTCTGTGTGTGTGTGTCTGTGTGTGGGTCTGTGTGTGTGTTCCTTGACCTCCTGTAGGCTGCTTGAGCCCACAGACTCCCAGACTGATATGCGCTCTACAACCTTGAATCATCGAGTTCTATGGAGATATTATATAGAGAGTTCTATGGAGATGTTCTATAGAGAGTTCTATGGAGATGTTCTAGGGAGAGTTCTATGAAGATGTTCTATGGAGAGTTCTATGGAGATGTTCTCGAACCAAGACTCCCACACACCCATAGTGTTTTGCGTGCAAGTGTACGTATGCAAGCTTGTGTGTGTCAGCGTGTGTTGAGGTAGAGAGCAGCTAAGGTACCCCGGCTGTTTAAAGAAAGGACCCACTAATGGTGTGTACCTGGGGCCACAAATCAAGTGTGTGTGTGCGTGCATGCATGTGCATGTGTGTCTGTTGTCTGGCTTAATGTCCCATGCAGTAGTCTTTAGTGTGTTTAAGCATGGGGTCAGGTCAGAGCAGTCAATGGTGGTAGTCTGTCAACAAACTTCTACACTGGTATTTTATGGTCCATAACCACTATCCTGTTACAGACGCACACACTCACACCCACACACACCCACGCGCACACACTCACACTCGCACTTACTTACACTAGACCTCCCAGGACTCATACATCTCTGACGATGACATCACAGATCAATCATTCCACCTTGGTTTCATATTCTCTGTGCGTTAATTGATTATCGCTTGGGGCCAACAACAGGCTGAAGATGATTTGTAAAACCACAGAAGAACCGAGCAAAGACCCAAAACAACTTCAGCAAGCAGCAGAAGAAGAGGGGTTCACTCCTGCCTTCACCGACCGCTGAACTCACAATGGCTGTTTTTCAACAGTGTAAGCAGATAGTCATCAGACACGGAATGGTTTCTGTGTGTGCATGCGTGTGTGAGATTCTTTCACATAGTAGTTTCATATCTTTAGATGTGTGTATGCCAGTTTTGGCACTGGTAATGTTTTTACGAACTTGGAGGGTCTTGGTATGGGTAACATTAGTCTCACACACACACACACACACACACTCACATGCACACACACGCGCGCAGATTGTAGAATGCTTGTTGAAGGTCTATGTAAATTGAACATTTGGAGTTGTGGAAAGCGTTAAACCCCTAAACCCCACCCCCACCGCTACGCTCCGCCCCAATGATGGCCCCTCAAGTCTTGTCCTGTCTCCCCTCCGCAGCCCCCCCCCCCCCCCCCCCCCCCCCCCCCCCCCCACAGCCCTCCCAGTCCTCCGAGCCCCTCCATGACGTCTACATTACTATCAATCACACTCCAGCCAGCCCTGGTTCATATCCATACACTGACGTTTACAGACTAGTTTAAGCTCATCCCTCCTCCCGTTCCCACTCCTCTCCAATTCCCCCAAAATAGAACAGTGGAAGTACTTATTATTGGATGTGTGTCTCTGTGTGCGTTTGGACAAACAAAAACACATTTGGGAAGCCCGTTTCTAAGAGATTGACATCGACATTCAGCTCCGAACTTTGACCCTGTGGTTGCATGGGACTATTCTATATTCCTATATACTATTCTACTATAGGAATCTATTCCTATTTTCATCCATCCCTCCATCTATTCCTCCATCCTTCCCTTCCTCCCTCCATCATCCCTATCTCTACACATCCCTCCATCTACCACTCCATTCCTCCATGTAAGTCTCTCCCCTCATCCCTCTCTCCTCTTCTCATACGTACAGCCATGTGGAGAGGAATGTGTTGTTGTAACACCAGGGTGAATTCCCTCGGTGCTGTCCACCAGGAGAGGCAGGAATGCTGCTTCACTCTGCCTCCTCTCTCTCTGTCCCTCTCTCTCCCTCTCTCTTTCTATGTCCCTCTCTCTCTCTCTCTGTCCCTCTCTCTCCCTCTCTCTTTCTATGTCCCTCTCTCTTTCTCTCTCTCTCTCTGTCCCTCTCTCTCCCTCTCTCTTTCTATGTCCCTCTCTCTCTCTTTCTCTGCCACTCTCTCTGTCCCTCTCTCTCTCTGTCCCTTCCTCCCTATCGCTCTCTCTCTCTGTCCCTCTCTCTCTCTGTCCCTTCCTCCCTCTTGCTCTCTCTCTCTCACTGTCTCTGTCTCTCATCCCCCTCTCACCCCCTCTCTTCCTTTCTCAATCTTCTCCAGTTATGTGTGAACTACGCTCCTGAACTACGCCTGATTCACTATTTGTCATGTCCTGTTTGTAGCCATTCCAGAGACAGGGGTGGGGTGGGGTGGGGGGGGGGGGGTAATAGTTAGGACACAGCCTTCTCTTCAATGTCAAGCAGAAATCATTTAGCATACAGAGGAGTTGTCCGGTCATCACTCAATATAGCTCCTCAGCCGACCTTGTGTGTGTGTCTCTGTGTGTGTGTATTTCTTCTGGGAAAAAATATATGCAGTCTTTCTCATGTGACCAAAGAGAAATGTCCTGTTTAATATCAAGATAGAGAAGTCATTTATAAACTGTCTGAAAGCGAGAGAGAAGATGGAGAGGGATAGAGAGAAAGAGAGAGCAAGAGAGAGCAAGAGAGAGAGAGCAAGAGAAAGAGAGGACAAAAAAGAGAGACGAGGAAAACGAAAGAGAGAAAGACACAAGCCAAAATGGAGGAGGGAGAGAGAAACAGAGAGAAAGAGAGAGAGAGAGAGAGAGAGAGAGAGAGAGAGAGAGAGAGCGAGAGCGCAGAAGAGAGGAACAAGAGGGGGGGAAGAAAGAGGGAGACCCTGGGTGACTAATCGAATGCATTGCTGATGAAGAGCCATGTTGACCCCATTACCACTCCATCATGCATGTTTATGTATGTGTCATGTGTGTAACTGTGTGCGTCTGTGACTGTGTGGTAATTGTGAATAAAAATGCCATTAGTTATCTCTAATTGTCAGCGGAAGTCAACCTTAACCCTTCTGCATGCTTTGAATACCTTTCCTGTTTAAGGGGAGGAAAGAAGGCGGAGATGAGGATAGAAGAAAAGGAGAGGAATGAGAGGGGAAGGGAGGCTGAGAAAGGAGGGAAGGAATACGATGATATGTCAGGTGACAAAAGTTCAAAAGAGATTCTCAGTTTTCTTTTCTTTTTTGAACTTCCATCTCCAAAAATGAACCCAGACTGCCACCTAGTAACGGCTGCTTGAACTGTTTCTTCTCTCTGTCTGTAAAGGAGACAGTCCCTGTCTCCCTGTCTGCCGGTCTGCCTGCCTGCCTGCCTATCTGCCTGTCTGCCTGCCTGCCTGTCTGCCTGCCTATCTGCCTGTCTGCCTGTCCACCTGCCTGTCTGACTGTCCACCTGTCTGCCTGTCTGACTGTCCACCTGCTTGTCTGCCTGTCCACCTGCCTGCCTGACTGTCCACCTGTCTGCCTGTCTGCCTGTCTGACTGTCCACCTGCCTGTATGCCTGTCCACCTGCCTGCCTGTCTGCCTGCCTGTCTGTCCACCTGCCTGTCTGTCTGCCTGTCTGTCTCTGCTCCTTGATAGAGAGGGTGTGGTGGATGTTTGATCAGGGGAGCGTGTCGCGTGTTCCTCCAGCCGCCCCGTGTTCTGTGTTGTGATTGATCCTGTAGAGCGGGCTGGCGTGTCGGCCGGCGTGTCGGAGGGCGCTGGAGCGAGGTAGCGGGTGGGCGCGGGAGGGGGGGGGGGGGGGGGGGGGGGGGGGGGGGGGGGGTCACGCCTGTCAGCTGACGGCTCAGTCTGATCATCTGAGGGCAGACTGGGGAATGTTTAGTTCTACTGCATTAACTACTCTCAGACACACTCTCTATCACACACACACATGCTTAGACACACACACACCCTCTCTATCACACCCTCTCTATCACACACACACGCTTAGACACACACACATCCTCTCTATCACACACACACGCGCTTAGACACACACACACACTCTATTACACACGCCTAGACACACACACACATCCTCTCTATCACACACACACACGCTTAGACACACAAACACTCTATTACACACGCTTAGACACACACACACACACTCTATTACACACATGCTTAGACACACACACACACACACACAGGTACAGACTTTGACTCACTCACACCCCCCCCCCCCCCCACACACACACACACACCCACACCCTGTCTCACATCCCATTCTCTCTCTGTTGTGTAGAAGTTGGTTTGGCCACAGAGAGCCAGAACGCAGGCTTCATTTCTGGGTTAACAAATGTCACAGCTCTGCTCAGATTTATGATTCACAATCACAGCAAGCTGTGGTCCAACTATCCAGCCATCTCTCAGCCATCCCTCCACCTCTCCCTCTCTTTCACCCCTCCCCCTATCCCTCCAGCTCCCTCTTTCCCTCACCCCTCCCTCTAACACTCACCTCTCTACCTCTCCATCCCTTCCATTCCCCTCCCTCCCTCCCTCCCTGTTTAGCATTCCAGCCCTTCTGGGCGCCCACCCCTGTCAGCTGCAGCCAAGTGAACAGACTGGGGGGCGCAAAGTGAACAGACTCGGATCAGCACCCCACATGGCTCCCTCCATCCCTCACTCCCTCACTCCCTCACTCCATCCCTCCCTCCATCCCTCCCTCCATCCCTCACTCCCTCACTCCATCCCTCCCTCCATCCATCCCTCACTCCCTCACTCCATCCCTCCCTCCATCCCTCCATCCCTCCCTCCATCCCTCACTCCCTCACTCCATCCCTCCCTCCCTCCATCCATCCCTCACTCCCTCACTCCATCTCTCCCTCCATCCCTCCCTCCATCCCTCACTCCATCCCTCCCTCCATCCTTCCCTCAATCCCTCCCTTTATCCATCCTTTCCTCCTTCCCTCCTTCTCACTCACCCTCCTTCCTTCCATCCATCCATTCCTCCCTCTATTTCTACCTCCCTGGCACCATCCCGCCCTCTCACCCTTATTTCCACCCTGCCTCCCTTCCTCCATGTGTCTGTGTGTGAAGCTGCTGAACCTGCCATGCTGTTTCCCCTGCAGACCACTAGGAGGAGCTGTAGGATCTAACATTATGTTTTTAGGGGACCTGATCGCTAGTTGCCACACATTTATAAGTGGCCCTTAAAATAAAGTGTTATTCTGTCATCATTATCTCAGCCTACCCACCCCTCTCCCTCCATCTCTCTCTCTCTCTGTCTCCCTCCATCTCTCTCTTCCACCGTTCCTCCTGCTTTCTCTTCATGGGGGCGTTTCCTCATCACCTTTTAGAGGGACTGAAGAGAGATCTCATCCTCGTCGACACCTGACGCCGGATCGGTGTGAATGTGTGTGTGTGTGTGTATGTGTGTGTGTGCATGTGTGTGTGTGTGTGTGTCAGTTGTGCATTGGCAGATGACATGCCATCCAGCTGTCAGCTGGGTAAATGAGTGTCAGCTCTGCGGTAATAACTCTTCTGTCTCCTGTCACAACGTGGGAGGACGTGTGTGTGTGTGTGTTTGCGTACGTGCGTACATACGTGTGTGTGTGCGAGTTCGCCGGGCACGTGTGTGCGAGTGAGCAGAGGCGTGTGAGCGGGCGGGTGCGCTTGGTGTGTGGAGGTGGGCAGCGGTCAGGGTGCGAATGAGACGCGTTCTACAGGATACCTGGAGGATCCGAGGAGGCGTGAGGAGACAGGAGGAGAGATCCTCCCTAATGACGGAGCCACTTTGCTGGGAAGCGCGGCAGGAAGGCCTCAGCTTAGGCAGGAGCTCCTCCAGTAATGAGTTAGAGACGGACAGTAGGCAAAAGTCAGGAGAAAAATGGCGGCTACAAACTGTTCCTTGACCCCAACCACCAAGACAGTGTAAAACGAAGCACTTCTACGGTATTTTCAAGATGTGCCATTTGTTCATACCATGAGTGGATGCTAAATTAATAAAATGTAAGCTTTGCTGGTAAATGTACATTGGCCATGAGAACGTTTGACATAATCAACTTAATAATCAGCACAGATCCTAATGTCTAACATCCAGTTCCATTAATGTGTCCGCTTTCCGTAAAGCACGCGAGAGGGACTCGCTTTATCATTTCCACGGCAACGCAGCGACATGCGCACGTACGCACGCTGGGCGAAATCGGTCTCCCTGTCGCTTTGAGATATCATGTGGGCTTTAATATGTTAATGGTGTGTAAAGGGTGTGTGTGTCTCAGCTTAGTGAGGCTGGGACACAGAGAATGACAGAACACCGCTGATGTGGCGGTCATGTGGCGCAGGGAGTCAAGCTAGTAATCAGAAGGTCCCTGGTTCGAAACCCTGCTGTGTGAACATGATGTTACGTGCTCGGGCAAGGCACTTCACCTTACTTGCCTCAGGGGGAATGTCCCTGTGTGTGCTGTAAGTCGCTCTGGATAAGAGCGTCTGCTAAATGACTTTCATTCATTATGCCGCTCTGTCTGAGAACACCACCAACCTTCCCATCACGAGCCGCAGTGTTTCTGCCACACGCTGCCTGTCGGCCAAGACCACAGGGGAGAGAACGAGGCGGACGTCTTCTTCTTTGGTGTGGATGCTTCCACTCGTGCAATGTGAGGAAGCATGTGCGTGACGCGCATGCGTGTGAGTCTCATGCGAAACAAAAGTTTAAAAAGTGCTCATCTGAATTTCTGTGTCAGAAAATGTATATGTTTAAGCGGTAAGTTGATAACTGAAGTTTGGTTCAATACAAAGCCTTCCATTATCCAGGTGAATGTTCAAATACAGTTTTTTAGTCTCTCGCTCTCTCACTCTCTCTCTCTCTCTTTCTCTCTCTTGCTCTTTCTTTCTCTCTCTCTGTATTTCTCCCTCCTCTCCCTCTTTCTGACAGCACTTGACTTTCAACCTCAGTTTCTGTTATCCATTCTCATTTCCTTCTCCTAGAATGACAATGTGCATATCAGTCTGAGTGGTTAATAAAGGAGCCTCACCCCCCCCCCCCCCCCTCAGCCCCCCCCCACACACACGCACACACACGCAAATGAGCCGAGCCTTGTCTGATGCGATATGAGTTTCAGAGGGCTTCCCACCAGATCAAATGGTCCTCTGTAATTACCAAGGCCAGTGTGACTGGTCTGAGTGAATGCGTGCATGTGTGTGTGTGTGTGTGTGTTTGCGCGTGTGTGTGTGCGTGTGTGAAACAAAGAGCGACCAGGAGAGAACATCATGATTGTCTGAGGACATTTTGTCTGCTAATGGTCCGTTGATCGCTGTCACACCCAGACATGCACACACACACACGCGTACGCACACGCACACTGGTGCAGCGCTTCCCAGCGAGGTGGGATGGTAATAACGTTAGAACAATGACCATCCTTGATGGATCTGGACAGGAGAACACGAGGGCCGGTGTCACATCGTCATTGTGAGACCTGGAAGTCAATGCGACCTGCCATGTCCCCCTGTTGGCCCTATTCTGGGAGACACTGGGCTTATTGTTTCCACGGTGATTGGATTGGAGTGTCGCTCCCCAGATTGCAGGCGCGGAGGAACGGCCATCCCATCAGTAAAAACCAGGAGGTTCTTTTGTTTCAGCTACTCTTCATCAAGGCTGTTTGACTCTGTGACCTCCTCTTTGTTTTTCTGGAATTGGTGGTGAGGCACCGGTTACACTGAAGATCTGGTCATGTTACCTGTTGGTTCCCTGCTGGTTCTCGTTTTGAGAACGGTGAGCGAGAATTAATAAAAAACGTTTGACAAACGTTAGTGAAAGCGTTGTGCTCCTGTGCGCGCGCGTGGCCGCTCGTGTCTGTGTGTTTGTGGCAGTCAGAAATTACCTTTGTGTCCACTGTGAGTGCCATCCAGGCAGTCCGTAGGATGGGGCTGACACCCCCAACCCCCCCTGGGGGGATTTGGTATGACCCACTGGAGCCTTGCCGGCTAATGAGGACCCTGCCATTCAGATGGATAGGGGGGGTCGGTAGACCTGGTGGGAGAGATGTGGCTGGATAAGTCCCAAACCTCACACTCTAATTAGACCCTCCGGGATGAGAGACTCTGGCCGTTGACCCAGGACCAGCTCTTATATTTACACCTAACTGAGAGCCAGTCCTCCAGCCAGGGAAGACACTGACCCAGGACCAGCTATTATATCTGTTATACACTTAGCTCTCCCCTCTCTCTCTCTTTTTAATTCAGACACATGTACACACAAGCCTGGTTGAAGACCCCTATCTTCTCTCCACCAGACCAGTCCACCAGACCAGTCCACCAGACCAGACCAGTCCACCAGACCAGTCCACCAGACCAGTCCAGCAGACCAGTCCACCAGACCAGTCCACCAGACCAGTCCACCAGACCAGTCGACCAGACCAGACCAGTCCACCAAACCAGTCCACCAGACCAGTCCACCAGACCAGTCTACCACACTAGTCCACCAGACCAGTCCAGCAGACCAGACCACCAGACCAGTCCACCAGACCAGTCCTCCAGACCAGACCAGACCACCAGACCAGTCCTCCAGACCAGACCAGTCCACCAGACCAGACCACCAGACCAGTCCACCAGACCAGTCCACCAGACCAGTCCACCAGACCAGATAAGTCCACCAAACCAGTCCACCAGACCAGTCCACCAGACCAGTCCACCAGACCAGTCCAGCAGACCAGACCACCAGAACGGTCCACCAGACCAGTCCAACAGACCAGTCCACCAGACCAGTTCACCAGACCAGTCCAACAGACCAGTCCAACAAACCAGTCCCCCAGTCCAGTCCACCAGACCAGTCCACCAGACCAGTCCAGTCCACCAGACTAGTCCACCAGACCAGTCCACCAGACCAGTCCAGCAGACCAGACCACCAGACCAGTCCACCAGACCAGTCCAACAGACCAGTCCACCAGACCAGTCCAGCAGACCAGACCAGTCCACCAGACCAGTCCACCAGACCAGTCCAGCAGACCAGTCCACCAGACCAGTCCACCAGACCAGTCCAGCAGACCAGACCAGTCCACCAGACCAGTCCAGCAGACCAGACCAGTCCAGCAGACCAGTCCAGCAGACCAGTCCACCAGACAAGTTCACCAGACCAGTCCACCAGACCAGTCCACCAGACCAGTCCACCAGATTTTGTTTGCACACACACGCACATGATAACTAGGTGGCCCTCTCTCCAGTCTAGCAGGGCACAAGCTATAACACTTCAAACGGTTCACATAAGCTAGAAGCTGTCTTTGAAGTTGAAGTGTTGTGGATCCGTTTCACAGTCTCACACATGCATGAGTGACGTGTGCGGCTTGAGTGTGAGCGTGCGTGCGTGTGAGTGAGAGCTCTGCTCAGCAGGTGACCCTCAGATCACCACCTGATGGCATTTCTGTAAAGGTTGATTTAATTACCCAGGATACACCTGTCCAATCACATCAGACCAATCCCGCAAAGACATGAGGGAGGAGCCAAAAGGAGACATGCCAACGGCTAATGAGTTAGCGGCGAACTTCAATGACTGTTTGACGTCACAATGTCGGACAATTCGGCGCAACAGGTTGTATTATTTTATTGCTTTCTCAAGCGAAGTGCATTGCTTCACACGCTCTCCTCTCTACTCTCCTCCTCTCAATTCTCATCGAACAGCGGGAAGAGAACAGCTTAGATTTTCTCCAGATGATTACGTTCACCATATCTATTATCGCCCAGGATCCAGCCACTTTAGTAACACTTGACATTTACATAGGAAAACCCAGCTGCTCGTTGTGTGTGTGTGTGTGTGTGCACTCCAGTAGACCAACAGGCCTTGTCTTGCAGGTGGAAACAAGAACATGTGGGACGTGTGTTGGATCTAATAAGAATTTCAATCTTCCCTCTGAACGACTGTGACTCTCTCTCTCTCTCTCTCTCTCTCTCTCTCTCTCGCTCCCTCTCTTCCTCTCTCTCTCTCACTCTCTCCCTTTCTTCCTCTCACTCTCTCTCTTTCTCCCTCTCTTCCTCTCTCTCTTTCCCTTTCTCTCTCTCTCTCTCTGTCTCCATCTCTTCCTCTCACTCTCACTCTCTCTCTCTCTCCCTCCCTCCCTCTCTCTCTCTCTCTCTCTCTCTCTCCCTCCCTCTCCCTCTCTCTCTCTCTCTCTCCCTCTCTTCCTCTCACTCTCTCTTTCAGTGTCTCTTTCTCTCTCTCTCTCTGTTCAGCTCCCTTCCCAAAGTCTTTCTCTCTCTAACTCTCTCACACTCTCTCACTAATCTGATGTAAATCTGGTCTAAATCAAAGTGTGTTATGGACATTAAACAGCTTCTGGCTCATCTGGTGGGGAGGGATAACTGTGCTCACTCATCTTCCACGGACGACTCGTCTCCATCAAGACAGTCTGGGCGACAAGGAGAAGTTTAACACCCTCACGTCCTGCTGGAAACATATAACTTGTCACAAACAGATCAATATGCTCAAGTGATCATCTGCCTGTAGAACAAACATGCCCACACAAACACACCCGCACAAACTCTCACCAAGGAGAAGGGCCATCATTTCAGTCCAGAAGGCAGGCTAACATGCATTGTCTCGCTCTCGCTCTCTTTCGCACAAACACACACACACACACGTCTGCATAGAGCATGAAGAGGGGGTGAGGGAGAGCAGGTGGTCCTGTATGCAGACACACGGACACTAGACTAGCTGTGTCAACATACTGCTTCACCTCTCTCTCATCTGTTACCCTCTCTCTCTCTCTCTCTCTCTCTTCATCTCCCCCACCTCGCTCTCTTTCTCTGTAAACACAGAACCGATTAACCTGCGGTGACAGCAGTTCTTCATCATACATAAAGGAGACCATGAGACACAAAGTGTGTGTGTTTCGTTCCAAGACGGTTGACTGCGTGTAGGAGCGCGAAGGTGTATAAAGGAACGTTTTCTTCCCTGAATTATGAGCATATCCCAGAAGACCATCTGCCTTCACGTCCATCTGTCCATCCATGCCGTATGTCTGAATGCTAATCTTTTGATTGTCCGATGAGATTCATCTGGTTTCCCAGTCAAACAAACGGGTTTGGAAGCCCCACCGGAGTGCTGCTGCTGGGGTCAGACACACGCTCTATCCCCACACACAGCTGTGGAGGAGAGAGAGAACTGGAGGGGGAACATGAGAGAGAGAGAGAGATAAAAACAGCAAGACATAATATGAGAGCGTGGAGGGGAGTGAGGCCGGGAGACAGAGAGAACCAGAGAGAGAGAGAGAGAGCATGAGAGATTGAGAGAGATAGGGAGAGAGAGAGAGAGATTGACGCAGATGATGGAGATGGAGGGGGAATGTTAGGCAGAGAGAGGAACCATAACCAGTGTTGAAGAGCAGACAGCAACGGCACTGTAACAGGATGTTAGTATGAATGCTTGAGTTTGTTTACCCAAATTACTGCTACATTACAATGAACTGTGGAAGATAGATACCGGACCCCATCTGGTCTCACTCTCTCTCTTTGTTTCTCATTCAATCTCTCTCTCTCGCGCTCTCTCTATCTCTTTCTCTCGTCTCTGTTTATCTCTCTCTTTCTATAACCGCAATTCAATTCAACTCAGTTGATTTGCTTGCCACAAAACCGGCTTGATTGAATGAAGGTGTGTGCGTGTGCGAGACAGAGGGAGGAATAAAGCCAAAGAGGGAGAGAGAAGCAGGAAAGCTACACCTGCCAACGCTCACAATCAATCCCAGAATTTAGTGAGCGGGAAAGCAGGCAGGACTATCAATGTCGTAGACAATGCTGGTTTCCACAGGCCTCCCGCCTGGCTCTGTCTGGGCGCAGGAAGCAGAGACACACACACAGATGTGCCGACAATGAGGAGAAGCAGGAGGAGGAGAAAGAGGAGGAGTCGGAGGAGGTGGAGAGTCAGAGCCAGATGTCTAGGAGAGGTTGGCATCCTGAGTTGAGAGGTCTAGTTCTGGTGTTCAGCGTTGAAGCGTCTGCTTCTTCGGCAGATAAAGCAAGTTACAAAACAAACTTGGGTGGCTGGGCTCCACTCAGAGTCCCCTGCTAAACGGTTTGGGTGTTTACAAACTGTTCAAACATCCCAAACGGGGGCCAAGAACGGTCCTTGGAGGTTGTCTTAACAGTTGCCTTGAAGGTGGACTTAATCGTCCAAAAAATTGCGCTGTGTGTGTGTGTGTGTATCCTGGCCAGAGAGAGACCTTGAAGCGGTGTAGGTTTGGATCCAGCTAGTGAGGCCTATACTTAGTCTCCCTGAGGTGTGTGTGTGTGAGTGTGTGTGTGTGTGTGTGTGAGAGAGAGAGAGAGAGAGAGAGAGAGAGAGAGAGAGAGAGAGAGAGAGAGAGAGGTGTTCTACACCAGTCAGGGCCAGGATACAGTAGCCTCATCGCCACAAATGGAGCCTTGTTTCTCTTCCAGCCAGGAGAACACTGCATATACGTGCAGCGCCACCATCCAGAATACGGAATTCTAGCTTCTAGAACATCCCACTCCAAGCGTTCTCCGTCCTTTCATGTAGAACTCACGGGGTTTTAATTAGACTGACCTTTTCTTCAAGCTGATTGGCCTATCTTCAGAAGCCAGGCTGCGATTGGTTGTCTGTTTAAAAGTCTGGGTAGATTAGCTGACAGGACTTTGCGCACCATGTTGCTGTGAAGGTCCCGAGTCTTTAATATCATGCTACCAACACAGACACTGTGGCAGCTTGTGGCATTCTAAGACATTTAACCGTCACATTTACTGCATGAAGATCCCATAACCTTTTATCACATGAAGAATGTGCTACATGGCTGTGAAAACCAGAAATGCCATGTGCTGTTAACCTGAGAAATCGTTTAAAACCAATTCATGTATTTATTTTATACACAACGTAATGATGTACGTTGAAAGACATTTTAATGTTCCTTTCCGCCCCTGTTGATCATTTACCTCAGGGACTTCAGTTAAACTAGTCCCAAATTCCCAAAGATGGTTAAAATAATGTTAATGTTATATATTAATTCACGTTCAGTCCATGAATACATCAATGCCTCCTTACTTTATTAATAATTAGAAAAATGCATCGCACCGCATGCGTGTACGTGAATGCAATGCCAACAATGATACAGAGAGTAATTCCAGAAGTCTATAATAACACAGGGAAATAGATTATCATTTTACAGCTGAATGTATTTAATGTGAGGTGTAACACTTAATATGGAGCATTTATAATTCATAGTTAGGTGCTCAGGGTAGGATGGCTTTATGGGTATTGATTATGAGAGACGGTAATTAAAAGAAAAACGCTGAATAACTCGCCCATCTATTATTACTGTCTGGAGCCAGGGTGTCTGTCTCACCCCGTCTCAGTGTCGTCCCCCCCCCCCCCTTCATGTGGACAAACACCAGATGCTTCTAATGTCCTTTCTATGGAGCTGTGTTTATGATAACGCTTGAAATAACCAAGACATCATGGTAAAATGGGATTTGTGTATTTGCAGCAAGCAGGACATATGTTTGAGACATGCTTGATTTGACTTAAAGGCAGGCTAGGGTGTTCTGGGAAGATGCTGCTGCATGTTGCTCTGTTTCCAGGTGTGAGCATCGGCAGGCCCGATTTACCGAGACGGGTGGGGTCAGAGGTCAAATTGGCATCATGGGACACGGGAGATTCACTTCCCTTGGATCCTCCAGCAGATAAACACCTGCGAACCTGTGAGTGTGTGTGGAACCTTGACCTCCTGTCCAAACTGAGTGTGTGACCGTGTGTGTCCATGTGGGAGTGTTTACCTGTGTGTCACTGTTCCACCAGTTGCTGCCAGGTTGATTACAGGGCTGTGGGGTCCTCCTAGGGATCTAGCCGTCCCCTGAGACGGCCTGTCCAAAATAGGGGTCCTAACAGGGAGACAGATAGGAGGGCAGGTGACAGGCGTCTAGAATAATGCCTGCTCTGCTCTGGGGCCTGGAGAGATGAAATATTAATGATCAATCACTGCAGACCACACACACACACGCGCATACACACACACACTCATCATTGGTCCTGGCAGTCCCCTAGGGGGTCCTGAGTAGCCCCCTCTGATCTTCCTCTCACCCCCTCTCCCTTCCTTCCGTCCTCTTCCTCCACCACCATCACCATCATCTTCATCTTCATCATCATCACAGTGGTGGTCCAGCTGTCCCCTAGAGGCCCCAGCCCCTCATCACCCAGACTGACAGCTCAGCTGCAGGGTCGTTAGTGGGTGCTGCACACACACACACACACACACATACTGCTCTTACCTGGTTTTTACCAAGGTCTCACACTCCATCCCACTACACACACACACACACACACACACAACCAGTTTTTCATTCAGGTTTCATGCCGGTACATCCCCAGGACCCCTGCCCCCCACCCTTCCCCCCCTCAACCCTTCAGCCCATCAGCTCCTCTTCACCTCCACCCTGCCCTCACCTCCACCCCACCTTCATCCCAGGAGAGCTGATGTCAGGGTGAGGGATAGAGTCTTCTGGAAGCTTCCGGTGGCTCACAGCTACCTGTCATGGCTGACATGCTTGATCACTGAACGGAAAGAGATGGAGAGAGATGGAGGAGGGATGGAGGAGAGATGGAGGAGAGATGGAGGAGAGATGGAGGAGAAATGGAGGAGAAATGGAGGACAGATGGTGGAGAGATGGAGGACAGATGGTGGAGGAATGGAGGAGAGATGGAGGACAGATGGTGAAGAGATGGAGGACAGATGGAGGAGAGATGGAGGAGATATGGTGGAGAGATGGTGGAGGGATGGAGGAGAGATGGAGGAGAGATGTAGGAGAGATGGTGGAGGGATGGAGGAGAGATGGAGGACAGATGGTGGAGAGATGGAGGAGAGATGGAGGAGAGATGGTGGAGGGATGGAGGAGAGATGGAGGAGAGATAGTGGAGGGAGGGAGGAGAGATGGAGGAGAGATAGTGGAGGGAGGGAGGAGAGATGGAGGAGAGATGGAGGAGAGATGGTGGAGGGATGGAGGAGAGATGGAGGAGAGATAGTGGAGGGAGGGAGGAGAGATGGAGGAGAGATGTAGGAGAGGTGGTGGAGGGATGGCGGAAAGATACGGGAGAGAGGGAGAAGGGTTGGGGAAAGATAGAAGAGAGATGATAAAAGGTCAGCGATGGGGGGAGGGTGGAGAGAAGGAGGAGAGGGATGAAGGGACGGGGACAGGAGAAGGACGAGGACACAACATGGGTACAAGTCATAGGACACTGATTAGAATCCACTAAATGAAATCAGAGATCTGGTGTTCTTGACTCGTTGCTGGTCTGTAGCATGAAGTCAGAGCAGGACTGCTCATCCTCGCTTCTGCTGTTAGTCCTGTTGGTTTTCTGTCTCTCTGGCAGCCCTGCAGGCCCTCCCACTGCCAACTGGCTGACTCACACACACAAACACACACACAAACGTATGCGCACACACTCACATGCACACTCACGCACCCCCACACACACACACCCACAACAAAGCCCAAGCACACAGCCTCCGACATTGTCCTGTCATTTAGAAGGTTGCAGCCAGATGAAAGTCACTGCCAGGTGTATCAGTGAGCCAGAGAAAGAGTGGAGAGACACACAGAGATGGAGAGCAGTGGGAAAGAGAGAGAGAAAGAGCGAAGGAGAAAGATAAGAAGAGAGACGCCAGGTTCCAGCCAGGTAGTGTGTGTTTGTGTGTGTGTGTGTGTGTGTTGCTGGGGGCCACAGCCATGTTGGAAAAGCCACAGGGTTTGGAATGATTGCACATGCATCTCTTCACAGTGCTTGTATGTTCTGTTTCCAACTGAAACATGCAGTTTTAGAAGTTTCTCAGAAGTTAGAGTTTTCCAAAAGTTAGTGTTGTGTGTGTGTGTGTGTGTTGCGTGTGTGAGTGCCACATTGAGGGATGGATGTGACAGACACACCCGAAGCAAATCATAAAGCAATGCATCCTGGGATGACTGGGGGTTCTGTGATTGTGGTTTACAACCAATGAGAGATGGAGGGATGGAGGGATGGATTGATGTAGGGAAGAATGGAAAGAGGGACAGGGAAAGAAAACATAAAAAGAGTGTGATGGCATGTATCTGGGAGGAAGATGGGTTGAGAAGAGGACGAGAAGAGACGGACAGGAAGCACTATCAGACGAGCATCGCCATGGCATCGCCTACTCATCGTTCACTTTTGTGATTCTGATTGGTCAGTTACACACAGAGCTAAAGAGCGTTCCCACATCTCTGTCTCTCTCTCTCTTCTGCTTCAGCAACTCTCCGCCTCGCTCCCTCCACACCTCCTCCCACCCCCACCCATTCCTCCAACCTCCCCCCTTTCCTTCCATCTCCCCCCTTTCCTCCCTCCTCCATCTCAGTTTTTCAACAGACGGTAAATACTTTTAAGTCTGGTGTTTTTATGACTTTTTTGGTCTTTAAGGTTGCAGTGAACCTAATAAGTTCAAAGAAGGCTCTGTGTACAGACAGATAGAGAGAGAAAGAGAAAGAAAACACAGAGCGAAGAGACAGAGAGAAAGAAAGAAAGACAGAAAAGTAGCAGGAGTGCGTCACATCGATTAAGCCACCATCATATAAAGCAAATCTATCATGTGTACAAATAATAAATCCTCCGGAGTTTGAGGATGTTTTTTTTCTGTCTGAGAGGAAGAAAGATCCCTGTGTGTTTTAATAACGTTCCCTCGCTGTCCCGAAGCTACAATCAGAGCAGGACACATAATGAATCATTTCTATCCAGAATGATCTTTTCATGATAATGCTTTTCCTTCGCTTTTCATACCCCCCACACCCCCCCCCCCCCCGCATTTTCTTGTACTCTCTCTCAGTCTCTCTCCATCTCTCTCACTCTCTCCGCTTCTCTCTCTCCATCTCTCTTTCTGACTTTCTCAATCACTCTTTCCCCCCCTCTCATTCTCCTTTTCTCATTCACTCACTCTCTCGCTCGCTCTTTCTCTTTCTCCCTCATGCACTCTTTCTCCACTCTCTCTCTCATGCCTAGAGTGGTACACGACACTGATGGGAACCCTTCCTCCAACGCAGCAGTACGCACATATGTGTGTGTGTGCTAAGTGTGTACAGTGCACTGTGTGTGTGTGTGCCATCTGTCAACTGAGTAAAGTGTGTGTGTGTGTGACGGGGGAGGGATGTGTGCACGTCTGTCTGTAGAGTATGTGTGTGTGCTCTAATCTAGGATTTATTGGCCATTAGTGAAGTCAGAAAGTCATTACAGTTGATTCTGCTGGAGGCCTGACGTTTTATTAGAACAGATCTCTCCATAGAGAGAGGGGGGGGGGTCACATGATGTGCGTGATGGGCGACCCCCTTCTGCACGCTAAAAGCGTGTCAGAGTTGAGGTAGGAGGAGACAGGGAGAAGAGGAGGAAAAAAGACTAAGAGCCAGGGAGAGAGGGGGTGAGAGAGGGGAGAGAGATAGATAGAGAGAGAAAGAGGGAGAGAGGGGGTGAGAGAGAGGGGGAGAGAGAGGGGAGAGAGATAGATAGAGAGAGAGAGAAAGAGGGAGAGAGGGGGAGAGGTAAAGAGAGAGAGAGGGAGAGAGAGGGAGAGAGAGGGAGAGAGAGAGAGAGAGAGAGAGAGAGAGAGTAAGATTGTCCAACACTAGTCCATTATGGTAGGTAGGTAAAGGGATCCTTCTACCGTTTCCATGATGACATCCAGCCTTTCGGCTGTTAGATGTAAATCTACAGCAGAGCACTCAGCCAGACGCTACGCAAACACACATTACATGCACACACACCTTCTCCCATTACCGTGTGATTTGATTGTATTTTAGGAGGCTGGTTGATGTGGTTGAGGGTGTGAAAAATGACAGCAGAACTGAAAATACAAGCCTTAAGTAGTTCTCCTATCACCGTCTCTCTTGCTCTCTCTCTCTCCCACACACACACACACTTACACACACATTGTGTTCTCTTTATCCCGTCACCCTTATTTCGTATGTTGATTACAGGGTGAGCACCACCATGCTCAGTGATGATGGACAGCTGTGTGTGTGTGTTGCTCGCTCGCAAGCGAGAACAACAGATTTAGAGGGAACAAAGATTTGAAAAGAAATCCCTTCCTGTCTGAAAGGGTGCTGGTTTGTTTTGGGAACGCTTTCGGATGTTTGAGGAAGCTTAAACAGACAGAGAAGGCCTGTGTGTGTGTGCATGTCTGTGCGTGTGTATGTGTGTGTGTGTGTGTGTATGGGTATATGTGTGTGTGTTTTTGTGTCCACGTGTGTGTCTGTGTGTGTTTACCTAGGCTTAGGTGAGTGTGTATTCAGCTAGAATACCTGCTAATGTCCTGATGCATCATAACTATGCACACTCAGGTCTCTCTCCCCAGAAAAACCCACCTCCTCTTCCTGTGTGTGTGTGTGCGTGCGCGCGTGTGTGTGTAAGTGTAGGTGTGTGAACATCATCCTGCACACAGCTAATTGTGTTCTGACACAGTGTCAGGAAATGATGGCTGATTTAACAGCCTGGTGAATTATCTCTGCTACACGCCTTCACGCAAGATACACAAACACTCGCACATACCCACACACACAGACACACCTACAAATGCACACACACATACACACACAGACGGACAGGTTTTTACTGTCGATTGAATTATCCTAGTTAGGGTGCTTGAGGTCTTACCTGAAACCTGGTTACAAATAGGCTTTGAGCAGCTTTGAGTACACATACACACACACACACACACACACACAATCACACAAAAACACACACACACACACATAGAGGCATACATACCCACACAACACATGCATAAACCAATACACACACACACAGAAACATATAGAAATGACTGATATTTTCATCCATGATTACTGTAGCTGAAGTTAATAAAAATGCAAAATAAACAAATCGAATGTCTTTAAATACTGTCAAACTCCATCAACACCAACTCAATCAAGACAAACCATCCAGTCCACAACAAGCAGTGAAGAAGAATGCTCCAGAATCATCTGGATAACCAATCCTAGCTCAGCTCCTTGGTGCTTCCAGCCAATGGCTCTGAATGTGTGCATGCTTTCTAACCAATAGTTGGTCAGATATCTGGGGTTGCTGGGGTATAAGAAACCTCAATACCGTAACCTTGAAATCCGATTGGACAGAAGTTTACCAATGTGCTTTATTGGTACGGTAATTAAATATGGATCTGTTATTCCACCTTTTTAGTTTTATTCTTGCTCCTCTGCGATTGGTTCAACCGGTAAACCTGTCAAACAATGGAGACAGGCAAGTATTACACACACACACACACACACTCCGCCCCTCTGCCAGACAGCTTGTTAGAGGCTCTGGCAGGGTGTGTGCAGTTAGACCACGGTGCTGAAATGCATGATGGTCCTCTTTGATGAGGATGGCTGCTGAATAAACATGGCCGCCCCTCGCCTCACAGCGCTCGCCTGTCGTAAACCTGGTAACGCCCGTCTGGGCCCGTCACGGCAGAGGAAGTGATGCGATGCCCGGATGACTCTGTTTCCTTTCCCCCCGATGGAGCCTCTTATCAGCGTGATGGGTCTCTCTATCTCCTTCTCAAACACTCCCTCCATCTGTCCATCTCTCCATCCCAGCGCCCGTTCATCCGTCCATCGCTTGGTATCTCTCTTTCTGTATCTCTCTTCCTCTGCATCTTTCACTCACTCACTCTCTCACTCAATCACTCGCTCATTCAATCAATTTCTTTATGCTTCCTCCCTCCCTCCCTCCTTCCCTCCCTCCCTCCATCCATCCGTCCATATTGGTATGGTAATGATGGGATGAGGACATTGATAACAGCCTCTATATGAGAGTCATTAAGATCCAGACAGACAGAAAGTTCAGAGATCACACATTCTGTCTGCTCTGTTATCACTTCTCAAGTCAAAGGTTATTGCAATATTCAAGAGGAGCGCGTGCACGTGTGTGTGTATGTGTGTGTGTGTGTGTGTGGAGGTGGAGCAGGCTGCAGTTTTTTTTAGCTGCCTCTGTTTGTCTCTTTTGTAGGTGATGGGATTACTGCCTCTGTTTAGCCTTTGTTAGTTGAAATCTATGTGTGTGTGTGAGTGTGTGTGTGTGTGTGTGTGTGACGCGTGTCCTGTATGTCTGGGAGGATAAGTGTCAGATTGGGAGAGTTTGGGAGTCACAGGGTGACAACCATTTAACCCAGCAGACAGATCAAACACCACGGACATGTGCGAACATGCTGCATTAGGGGACTTGCCCATGTGGAGATCCTGGAACAACAAGGATTAGTCACACACACACACACACCCCCTCCCCTCCCCCTTCTGCCTTTGTGTGTGTTTGCGTGCGTGCATGTGTGTGTGTGCACGTTTCCAGGAGAAACCATGCATCAGGGGAATCCAGCCGGATAGAGAGAGGGAGAGGACGGATGGAAGAGAATATATCACACCTGCGTGAAGGAGGGAGAGAGAGTCAGACGATAGGAGAGGTGCAGGGGGTAGCAGCTATGTACTTACCTACGAGGGAGAGCGTCTAGAGACGGAGAAAAACGGAGGGAGCAAGGGGGCGGTGGAAGCATAGAGCCAAATGCGGTCAGAGAAAAGCGAGAGGCGGAAGAGAGAAGGATGAGGAGGATGGGCCAGAGAAAGAGAGAAATGAAGAGTAGGAAATGGAGGGAGAGGAGAAGCTGGAGATAGAGGTCACCTACAGCTGCTTCAGGTTCTTGCATCAGTTTGTTCCAATTAAATGTTCCCGCTAATCTTCCCTCCGGTAGAACGTATGGGAACATCTAGACAGTTTGCGAACACAGAATCCCTAACTGGAATCTCTGTGTGTGTGTGCATGTCTGAATAGAACCTCTCCTGATAAGGAATATCAATTTCAGATACCTCTTTAATAATAAAGAGAGAGCGAGACCGAGAGAGAGGGAGAGAGAAACAGAGGGAGAGGTCAAAAGAAAGAGAGAGAAAGAGAGAAAGAGAGAAAGAGAGAAAGAGAGAGAGAGCGAGAGAGAAAGAGAGAGGGATTTTAAGGAGAAAATGATGAAATGCCACGTCTCTTTCCCTCTCCTCTCCTGACAACCATAGAAAGGGTCGATGAGGAGGAGCAGAGTCAGACAGTCCAGCCTTCATCAAGACCCAGAGATAAAAACCAGTTTCCTGGAAACGCTTTTCAACTTCATCAGACCCAAAAAGTCGATTGCAGATCAGTGGACCCCTCTGTGCACTCAGTCAGGCCTCACTGAGGCTGCATATACAGGGAAGATACATTCATCCCAGAGCTCCAGGATCCTTTACACTCACACACTCATAACACACACACACACACACACATTCATATTCTCATGCAAAATACATTTATGAGACTCACACACACACACATGCGCTTCACACAATCAGTGACCCAGATCTCAGGTTATAACTATCATTCTGCCCTGCGCACAAAAGAGAGGGAGGAGGGAAAAGTCGAATAGATGTGGAGATGAAAGGAAGGAAGGAAATAAATTGAAAGGTCGTATCTTTATTAGAAACTGTCAGAGGTGGAGGAGAAGGGTTTATTTATAAGAATAACACGAATAAATCAGTAAATCGCACTGTCAAGGTTTTTTGTGTGGTTAAAATCATCTGATCATCATCCAATCAAAGTGTGTTTGAGGTCTTATGTAGAAGGTACAGTATGAATCCTGATCATGAAGAGGTGGCACATTGACTCCTGAGTCATATTAGAAGACAGACAATGGATGCCTGCTGATGATGGGTTAGAGTGGGTACAGTGTGCGTGACGCTAACGGCACAAAACGCACATTCATATGCAATTTGTATATTCTATTGAGTATTGTGTGAATGTATTCTACAATGTGTTTGTATGTATTCTACAATGTGTTCTGTTTGTTTATTTCCAATAGTTATTTATATTTTCTTCATTAAAAATTATTTTACAGGTTTGTATTTTAATATGCCTGCTCCAGCGCATTGCTGCGTAAACTGTGTAAAATGTAGCTGTAACGAAAACACCCTTTTCAAGCATTTCCAGTATATCTTTACCCACGTGTGTATTAATATGCAAAATTACATTTGCCCAAATCAATTCTGAAGGAATGTACTCTTCGGCATGAATATATTTACAGATCGTTAATTTGACAGTCATCACAGCAACTTAGCATGTCAGAACCCTCTGTGCTCTGTCATAGCCAATGCTAGGACTCTGTACAGGCTTAATATGTCACATTGCAAATGTCATATTACGTCATTGACGTTAACATTGGCCTTTCTGAAAGTTGACGGAAGCAGAATTTAAAAAAGCAGCATCAGGTATTGTTTCACCTTAATGCAGATGATGCGACTCCTCCATATCCAGTCGTCTCAGACACACACTCACACACACACACACACATGTTTATATACTTTCACACTCATACGCTCGCATTGTCACACACTCATGCACACATACCCAGTGGTTTAGTAGCAGTACATGATGTATAAACATGGGTGTATAAACATCTCTGGAGGAACTAAGGCTTCAGTCACCTGACAATAACCTGGAGAGTACGCCACCCACACACAGACACACACACATACCTCACGCATACGTAGATCGATTTTCATAGATAGATCTTAATAGATAGATCTTAATAGATAGATCTTAATAGATAGATCTTAATAGATAGATCTTAATAGATAGATCTTAATAGATAGATCTTAATAGATAGATCTTAATAGATAGATCTTAATAGATAGATCTTAATAGATAGATCTTAATAGATAGATCTTTATTTAATCATTGTCACAGGTACAATGAAATTAAAAGTGCGTCAGGTCAGTGCATTCAACGTCTTTCAAAAAATTAAGGTGCTAAAATTACTCCAATAAATAAATATACCTTAAAACATTTATATGGATAAATATACCTAAAAATAAAAATTGCTGAAATGTCTAAAATGAATAAGAATAGACATTTCCATAAACAAGCACACACAGTCATACATCCACAGCGCACATGATTTCTTTGGGGAGCATTAACAGTGGCTACTGCAGTTGGATAAAAACGGTGTTTGAGTCTGTTTATCCTTGCACTGATTGATCTGTTGCCTGAAAGAAACATTTCAAACATGTGCGAAGCGTCTTTTATGATCTTTTTTTGACAGTGGGATCTGTGTAGGTCTTCCAGTGCTGGGAAGGGGCAACCGACGATCTCTTGAGCGATGTTGATGACCCTCTGAAGTGCTTTCCTCTGAGCCACTGTACAGCTTGTGTACCAAATGCATGTGCAGTATGGGACAATGCTTTCAATGGACGATCTGTAGAAGGACACCAGCAGTCTTTGTGTGATGTTAGACACACACATAGACAGACACAAGCACCCACGCACACCAGAGATGTTTTGAGCTGAGCTGATGCTGAATCTTGGGAGGAAATGTCCGCAGTGGGAAGCTTAGCAACTAAGAGAGCTGCATTCTGGGTAACAACCAACTCGAGCTAATATGTAAATAAGCAAGATTGGTATTCATTGGCTGAGAGCTGAGGAGAAGAGAGAGAGAGACTGTGTGTGTGCGCGTGTTCACAGTTTGAATAGAAATTCTTCCAGATGTGGTTGTTGTCAGGCTGAGAGGAAAACAACCCAACATACTTTGTCCAAATATGTGTGTGTGTGTGTGTGTGTGCGCGTGCTTGTCAAGGTTGACTAAAATTACAAAACGGAATAATGACCCAAAAATTACCTTTATCAGTTCATCTCCCTCTGAAACATGTACGCACTTGCAACATGCGTGAGTGTGTTTGCAATGTTGGTGTGCATTTTGATACTTTTGTGTGTGTGTGTTTTGTGATTGTGTGTTGTGAGAGTGTGTGTGTATGCCTGTGTGGGTTTGTGCGCCTGTGTGTGTGTGTTTGTGTGTGTGCCTGTGTGTGTGTGTGTGTGAATCCAGGTAATCTTCTGCCTCCAGCTTGCCCCCAGGACCATGTGTTATTCTGTTTGACCACATCACCAACTCGACTGCCTCCCAAGATGCCTGTGTGTGTGTGTGTGTGTATTATCGTTGTCCAATGCAGCGCTCCAACTGGGCTCTCCCCTTGTACAGAACTGAAACAGAAAGAAGAAGCAGCCTTCGCTGAAAGCAGACCAGGCGAGTTTCTTAGCTTTAAACATTGTTGATAAGAAGCATGAAAGAATGTTCAGAGACGTGACATCATCACCATGGATGAAAACTCCGGGCTCTCAAGCGATTCTAAAGTTCTCGGAGAGCAAGACCGAACACCACAGTGCAGGAATAACCTTCAGCTCATCCCAACCATTAAGTCTCACTCTCTTGCTTACGTTTCAGTCACACTCGACCAATATTAAGCTTGTTCCATTAGAAGATGTAAGGGAGGAGTTGGCTAAGTGTGTGTGACTTGTTGTTTTTAATGTACCAAGGCTGTGTGTCTGTCTGTGTGTGTGTGTGTGTGTGTGTGGGTGGGTGTGTGTGTGTGTGTGTGTGTGTGTGGCTGAGATAGTGAGTGTAAGTGTGAGTGTTTCACTAGCCCAGGGAATCATTAAAATTACATGACACTGTGATTCTGTGCCCTATGTTTTCTCTCATAGGCTGCCAGTCAACACTAAAACGAGTGTGTGTGTGTGTCACTGGTTACTAAATTAGCAGCTGATGGGATGATATGCCAACTGTCAGGATTCTTGTAATCTTTCTGACCCTTTGTCTCGGAAAGCCTGGCAAGAGTACACACTCTTTCACACACACACTCTCTCACATAAACACACACGCAAGTTTCTGCACACATGCACACTCCATGCCCTTATAGGTCCACACACAAAAACATGTTAAAGTACACACAAAATACACGCACACAATACATACACACACAATACACACACACATCACGTTGGCAGTTATTTTGCTCTTCTCTGTCACTCTTCCTGCTCTAAGTTCATTACCCAGAAGTCACTGCTGACAGCTCGTAGGTGCCCCCTATACCCTGCCATTGCTGACATGGGAGTGTGTAGGCCTGTGTGTGTGTGTGTGTGTGTGTGTGTACATGTGAAGAGAATGTGCGTTTGTGCGTGTGTATGGGTGCATGTGAAGGTTTGGGGGTTAGGAGAAAAATATAGAGGGACAGACCACAGCCTCACCTGTCACCCTAGATAATGGAATGTGTCTTCAAACACACACACACTCACACACACACTCACACAAACACACATCACACACACACCCACACACAGTCCATACAGTAAGTAGCACATATCTGGTGTGTGGTTTAATTGCATGTCAAATTCAGTATTGCCCAACTCTCCCTGGTGTCTGTTCCAAACCCCCCTATTTGGGACTGGCATCCACACACACACACACATGCACACATTCACACTAACACACACATTCACACTAACACACACACTGAGCTGGTCTAAGCTGTCACTGTGTTCGGGCTGGGTGTCATTCCAAGCTAAATAAGCCTCCTTCAGACCTCTCTCTCCCTCTCTTTCTTTCTCTCTTTCTCTTCCAGGCCTCTATCTCCAGGGTGTGAAGGACATTTAAGATGTATTTTACAGCAGGGCAAACTTGTGTGTATACTTGTGTGTGTGTGGCTTGGAGGGGAGGGGGGGGGGAGGGAAGGTGAGTGTGACAAGTTAGAAAGTTGACCACAGTTTGGATTAGAAATCTCACTTTTAACTAATGATATGTTTGTGTGTGTGTGTGTGTGTGTGTGTGCGCGCGCATGGAAACAAATGAATGTATTGTAAACAGAACCTTGTTATTCAGCCGATTCATTCATTTTGGGAGTTGGCCTGTATGGCCCTAAGGTGTGTGTGTGTGTGTGTTTGTTTGTGTGTGTGTGTAAACATCAAGTTAGAAGCTGATAAAACAAATTCAGTAGCCCTGGAGAGAGCAGAGTGTCTCCATCTTTCTCTCTATCTTTCTCCTTTTTTCTTTCTCTGTCTTCTTACTGCATCTCTCTTTCCCAAGAGGGAACAGTGTATCTTCATCACCCTCTCTCTCTCTCTCTCTTTATCTCCCTTTTCTCTGTCTCTTGTTCTTTTCACATTGGTTGTCCTTCTTTCTTTTCTTCTCTCTCCACCTCTCGTTCTCTCTGTGAATGAGAGACAAATGTTGTCTTGTGTTTTTCTTTTTTTAAAGGCCTTCATAGAATTCAATAAACAAGCAGATAAAGCAGCAAATAAAACCAATCCTTCAGTAGACTGGGGAGTTTCTGCCTCAGATCAATGTTCCTTCCAGAGCCTGCTGGGTCTGGTGCCTGCTGTAGATGTAGGCCTGGGCACATGCTCACTAACACACACACACACCACGCACGCACACACACACACACCACACACACACACACACACACACAAGGTAACACACACACACACATTCCAGCACATTATTTTCCTCAAATGTATGGGTCTAGTAAATGAAAACAGCAACATATACACAGATGTTGAGAGAAATTTGCATTTCACTTTCACATCTGTGTGTGTGTGTGTGTGCGTCAGGTGTATATAGCTTTCTGATTATTGGCTATGGCCGCCAATATTTTATGTAAACTAAAATAGAGTTTTTATTGTTCAATAAAACTTCAGAAATAACAGTAGTGAAAGCTTATGATTTAGCTTAAAACTCTATTAAACCTTCGGCTTCACTAAATGCTAAATAAATAACTAATGTGACATTGCTCTTTGGTGATTTAAGGTGATGCATTCAGGGTTAAACACATAAGCACAAATAATAAAATGCAATAATCCCAAGCAGATTTATTTACCTTGATCTTATATTCAGCAATAAATAGGCACATGTGCACATGTACTGTCCCTACTTTATATGTGTAATTATTCGTTACCTGTCGGCGATTCTGGAACCTTCCACCTGAGGCTGTACAGCAGGAAGCCCATTAGCACAGCTTTTACTCAGCACGACCGTTTGAACTGACACTTCTCCCGCCTAACTGACAGATTTATACTGTTGTCATATTTATACTGTGGGCATATTTTTATAATATTGTTATATCTATGTGGATGTTATTTATCCTGATGTTGATATTCGACACAACGCTCTGCACTCTTCTCCTGCATTTGGCCACCATTCATATACAAATAAATATGACCATTAAAACACCTGGGCTATTTCATGGGGTGGGAAGTTTTCGTTAACATTTAATATTATGATTAAAAAAAATGATACTATAAAAGTATAAAATAAGTATGAAAGTATGAATATAAAATTATTATGAATTATGATCTATACAAAACTATACAAATAAAATAAAGAACAATCAAAATATATAAAATTGTATTATGTTTTTATTCAGGTGATAATTACCTGTATTTTTGTTACTTGGACACTCATAATTGAATAAATGATCATTTGTAGTTGGAATAATGAATCTTTAAATACATGATTGTCACTCGTGTGATAGAAACAGAGCTGGAAAATCAGACAAAAAATCAACTAAACAGCTATCCAGACCCCCTACACACACACACACACACACACACCCTCCTCCAGAACCTCTGTTTGCCTCTGAAGACACGGCCCTGTAATGATCACAGAGACTAATGATGGCTCAGACGATTCAATATATGCTGCAGATTATCCTCTAACGTGATTTAGACAAGAAAAACAGGCAAACTCAGCGAAACAAAGCAGAGATAATGATAACAAATGTCCGGATGACCGTTTCACCCCTTGCTTTTTATTGCGCTGCCGAGCGAATATTAGACTTCTCCACAGTCATGTGACTCACGGAGGAACACGAGGAGGTGCAGGGAACGGCTTAACCACCAACTTGTCCTGTTTAATAACGGAGTGTGTCTGCGTGTGCACGCTCAGGGTGGGCATGCGCCTGTGCACGTATGCTCTCACTGTGTGCACACGCGTGTACATGTCCAGTGAATGCGCGTGTGTGCGTTCATGTATTTGGTTTTTGTGTATGCGTATGCAAGTTCTCCCTGTGTGCATGTGCGCATGTGTGTGAGCATTGCGTACGTGTGTGTGTGTGTTTGACGGGTGGAAGCGGTTTATTCCCCCCCGTTTCTGTGTGTTTTCAGATAATACATGTTCTGAGGTGGAACGTTCCCTCAGCTCATTACTCCTCCAGTAAATGATAGGGGGAACATTCTCATAAAGCCCTCATCTCTGCTCTGTAATGGTGTGTGTGTGTGTGTGTGTGTGGAGGGGTGAGGGATGTGGGGGGACCCAGCCCTGGGGGGGTCCCTAGGAGCGTCTCTCATTAGACAACATTAGCAGTGATTGAGCATGCAGGGGCCTTGTCATGAGGGATCAGCAGGTCACACCTTCCTCAGGTCACACCTACCTACCCAGACATCTACGGTACACACGGTTGTTATGACGACGAGGGATCTGGCTGAACCAGGTCTGCATGGGAATCCTTCCCGCTCTTAATGTTCTCTCATCGCCTCGTTCCACCCTCTCTCCCTCCCCCCCACCCCGCCCCACGTTCCACCTCTCCTCCTCTCCTCTACGTGTTCATCTTTCTTCACCCCATCTGTTCTTCCTCGCCACAGCCTTCTCTCCATTCCTAATCTTTTCCCCCTCTCCACATCCCTCTCTTATTTCCGAATCTCTCTCTCTGTCTTCTCCTCATCCCTCTTCTCTCCACCTTCATTTCTTCACTCCAGAGCTGACAGAGTTGCTGTCTCATTGGCAGGTTCAGCCCAGCAGTGAGTCAAAGGGTCCTATGAGGTAGACTGACTAGCATCTCTGTGTTTTACTCTTCTACCAGACAGACTCTCACTGCCTTCTGTGTTGTGTTTGTGTTTCCAGGATGGCACTGGGGTGGGGGGGGGGGATGTTGGTAGGCAAGTGGTCTTGGGACCACCAGACTTGGGACCACCAGATTTCCTCCGAACTTTCTAAAACCACTACCGTTGGCCCACGTGAAAATCCATTGAGGAAAGACAATGTGCAGCAAAACGTCATTGAATAGTTATTTTCCAAGAGCTTTTGATTTCTCCCTGGATCACCGCTGTTTACACCAAATACCAAAACTGGAAGCAGTGGAAACTGGTCCAGGTGAGGCAGCAGAGACTGCAGCTGGATATAAAAGAGTCGACGCACCTCAGCGAGACCGGAGAGTTCCAGCGCTTCACCTGGTTCTAATCCTGCTTGCTGCCCGGTTTCATTTCACCTGGTTCTTGCTACCTGGTTCTTCATGTCTGATGTTAGCAGCCTGCTTCTGTTAAACGCGGGAGCTGGGAATGTTGACTTCCTGGTTATTTTTAGCGTCGATCTGTCAGGATCTCATGAGGATATGTCCTCCTCAGTCTCCTTCTCAGTCTCCTTCTCAGTCTCCTCCTCCTCCTCTTCCTTCTTCTCCTTCTCCTCCTTCTCCTCCTCTGTGTTACTTTCCTCTTGCTTCTCCTCTTCCCCCTTGTCCTGTCTTCTTCCTTCTTCTGTTCCTCCTCCTCTTCCTCCTCCGCCCTGTCTCTCCCAGACATGACACTCCACACACCAGGACAAATTAGCCATGGAGGAATTCATGTGAGTGCTGTGCGTCTCTAAGGCGATGTTTCTATATGTGAAGTGCAAACACAGAGATGCCAAGGCTGGGTTATTCCTACAGGGATTGTCAGTGTATGATGAGTTACCTAAAGACAGCCGACACACTCCACTTCCTGTATCAGAGGACCCAAAGTGTCTGTGTAACAGACTGGCAAACAGACAGAAAGGCAGGCAGGCAGGCAGGCAGACTGGCGGACTTACAGACAGGCAGACAGGCAGGCAGGCAGGCAGACAGGCAGACAGGAACTCAGGCACATAAGCAGGCAGACACATATTACGTGATGTTGCTGTGTATCAGTGTGTGTGTGTGTGTGTGTATCAGTGTGTGTGTGGGTGTGTGTGTGTGTGTGAGGAGTGCTGTCTCAGTGTGTTTGTGGGTGTATGTGTATCGGACAGTCTCAGGTGCATGCAGGCAGCATTAGAGTCCATGACCTCAGACATTTCCTTTTTTCCTCTGTTAGATGGTGCTAACGACTGAACATCCTCCAAACAGATGTGCCCGCACACAGGCCTCTGCCTGGTCTCACACAGGTCCTCCTCGCCAGCTATGGCTGCTATTGGTAGAGAAGCACACAAAGACATCTATCTGAAACATCTCAAGGCCACATTATTTCTATGGCCTGGAGAGAAAGAGAGAGAGAGACACAGTGAGAGAGACAGAGAGAGAGACACAGAGAGAGAGACAGAGAGAGAGGGACGGAAAGACAGACAAACAGACAGAGAGCGAGAGAAAGAAAGAACGAGAGAGTTGGTGAGAGTTATGTTTTAAAATATTCAAATGCCTGGCATGTCACACGCACATGAACAGACACACACACACACACACACACACTGGGTAGATAGCTTCAGGGTCAGTGTAAGTAGGGCCTATTAGAGTGTGACCCCCCAGGGGACAGCTGGAGAGGGTGAAGGGTGTCAGGACAGGACAGGCAGGTATGGAGGTTCTTCACTGTCCTAGACTTAGAAGTATGATTTCTCTCACTCTCTCTTTCCATCTGTCTTAGTGGACTGTGTCCTTCTCTCACTTGGTCCACCTTTCACAAATTCATACACTTATTCACTCACACACACACACACACACACACACACACATACACTCACTCATTCACTTACTTCCATAGACTCACACACACACATACACACGCGCTCACAGATAAAACTCACACACACTCACGCACAGTAAATGTGAACAGCTGGTGTGATGAGTGTTAATCTGTAAAGATGAGAGTGTGTGTGTGAGTGTGTGTGGATGAGAGTGTATTCCTTCATCTGGTCCTCCTGCTGCAGCCCATTGGACCAGACAGCTGACACAAACACACACGGACAAATATGTGTACGCACTCACACACACTCATACACACGCACATACACACAGGGGCCATTACCGTCACATAAAGACATATGGTAATACACAGCTAATGGCTGTCGGTGACACTGACTTGCTCACCCACACACACGCACGCGCACACACACACACACACACACGTACACACACACACACACACACTGAAAGAGATGAAGCTGTGAAACCAGCAAAGTTAAAATAAACAACTTAGTCAACAAATAGAGTGTGTTGGAGCCCCTCTGATGTGCTGCTGAGTGACGCCCTCTCCTTCCTGTGTCAGCAGAACTTCCTGTTCCCTTCCTCTTCCTAATGAGCCAACCGCCTATCAGAATCTCTTTCACACTCAATGCGGCTTCAGAGTTAAACAGCCCAAGACTGATTTTGTGTCTGAAAAGCCCTACACACCACGCACACCCCACAATAACAAACACCAAGATTTAACCCACACAGGGACTCCAGAGGCCATTTGCATGAAGATAAGAATCTGATCAGAAGAGGAGAAGTGAAGTAGAAATAGTGCAGGAATAAGCACATCTGAGAGAGAGAGCGAGAGAGAGGGAGAGAGAGAGAGGAAAAGAGAGGGGGAAAGAGAGGGGGAAAGAGAGGGGAGAGATTCTCTTGTATAATAGGTAAACAATTAGACAGGTTCTCCTCTCCTTTCGTCTGCAGGTGAACTTGAGCGTGTCAGCCAGGGTTGACTGGCCATGACTGTTAACACAGAGGCGGGTGCGTGTGCGCGCCCCCGCATGTTTTCCAGACTTCCAGATCCACCTGCTCACACAGGCAATGCTGAGTCCATCCTGGCTGACACATTTACGATGTGCCCACACAAACACACACGTTCAAAGTTCAGCACCTTCAGTCCGAGGTCTGGGAGGAGATCTACCCTAATATTGATTGTTGTAATATCCCAATGCCTGGAAACATCCCTACGATCCTCTTTCAACATGAGGAGACGAGAGCACAACTGACCAGAGGGCAGGAGGAGGAACAACCTCCTCCATCTGGATGTCAGGTGGAAACATCCTGTTTGTATGAAACCTCACCGTATTCCAGCCCAATTCCAAACACGTTTCAAGCCCTTTGTTAAGACAGAAACTTTCAACTTCACAAGTCCGACTAGTCCCAACACCCTAACCATTCAGCCACCTGACTCTCTTTACTTAAGAGATTCCTTTGTCTTATCTTAGTCTTATCCCGTGTCTAATGTGTCAACTTGTGATCCCAGCCGAATGGATGCGGACACAATTTAGAATGAACAGATTTAACATTTCATCACTATATACTTTGTCTAATTCACACAGACTCTACCTTCAGAGGTACACAGTGGCAATGTGGTTAGACTTCTCCCTCCAAACAAGGAGATCGTGGTTTTGAGACCCAGAGACGTCCTACGATCTCTCTGGGTGAATTCTGTTCCTCCCATTGTTATTTGGGAACCATCTTTTTGGATGTTTCTTCTGGATCACCAGCTCTGATTGGTCACCCCAGTGCTGCTTGCAGCTATATTTTATTCATGTATTTATGAACTCTGCAACAATAAGCAACAAGCCTCTTTGCAGCATGATTTAAAGACCTCTCTTTTCCTCGCAAACACAGCGCTGGAAATAAAACAATAAAAAAGTGTTGAAGGGGACACAAGGCAAACAAAACCTTAATGCGCACCTGCATGTGCCTCCTTACCAGGGTGTGTGTGTCTGTATGCATCTCCAGCCCTGTGTGGCTGGGACTGTGTTTAACTTTTAACCACACGGTGTGTTCAACCCTCACTGTTTGTATGCGTGTGTGTGTTTTTGCACGTGTAGCGCACATTGATATCTGTGTTTGTGAGTGTGTTGCTCTCTGTGTGGGTGTCTGTGTGTGTGTGTGCCTAAGTGCTCGTGAGTGTGTTTATCAGTGTGTGTGTGTGTGTCCTTCCATGTGGCTCTATGTGCTCTGCCAGGCAGAGTTCTCCTGGTGACATGATGACACAAAGCCCTCTGACATGGCTGATCATTCAGCCCTGCTTTGATACAGATGGCTGGGCTGTGCATGGATCAGAGGGTGTGTGTGTGGGTGTGTGTGTGTGTGTGGTGGACCAGCAGGGACAGCAGCAATATCGTGTGGATGGAGGAAATAGAATGAGCAACACAATGGAGGAGAAAGAGATGAGGAGAGAGAGAGCGACAGAGACAGAGAGAGAGAGAGAGGGAGAGAGAGTGAAAGGACAGACACGCTAACAAGCACAGCACACGACCCTGCACACACATACACACTAACACGCTAATGCACTGGGGCGAAACACACACCGACATCAGCATACGGTGCAGACTGCAGTTTAGAAAAGTACACCCTCCAAACTTATTCAGTACACCTTACATAATTCTACAGGTAATACCCATTAGATTTAATCATATTCATCTTAGAAGGAAATTACTGCTTGCCAGGGACATGCGCCCTGCACACTGTAATTGGCGTGAGTGCTGAGCTTCTCAATCCTAGCTTGACTCCTAGAGTTGTATTACTTCATGTGTCAGAAAGACAGAGAGAGAGAGGGAGGTTTTATATATAATGCATATGGTACATATATAATAGAATGTCTTCATGTTGTCTGCAAGCCTCCAATATCTAAATTCATGTGATGAGATGGGGTTTCCACATTCGATTTACCCAGGGTGAAATGTCATCTTTTTAGGGGGGTGACAGTCACAGAACCTGGCATCCTAATTTGACATCCTGCCTAGAAAAATAGAGTGAGAGAGATGGAGGGAGAAAGATAGGATAGGAATAAGTTAATATCACACGGGGAATAAATCGTAAAATAAAATAGATTTGCCCAGCAAAAATAATTTTAGAACTACTTTTTATTTATATTTGTTTAATGCTTAACAGCAATGAATGCTTCAGTCCATAGTTTTGGTACTTTTAAGGAAAAAGGAGAAGACAAAAAGAAAACAATGGAGATCATTTGGAGAGAGGTGGACAGAGATGAAAGAGAGATGGAGAGGTTGTTGACCTATGTGTGGGTATGTGTGCATGCATGGACATATTTGTGTGTGTGTGTTCATGTGTGCATGTGTGTGCGTGTGTGTGTGTGTGTGTGTGTGTGTGTAAGAGCGCTCAGGGTCCAGCTCTATTCATTTGTATGAACACCCGCTGTGACCTCATATGCCCATGTGTGTGTGTTGGCACGTGTTTGTGTACGTGCCTGTGTGTGTGGGTGTGTGAGTGTGTGTGTGTGTGCGTACATGTGTGTGTGCTAGTGTGCGTGTGTTCAGGGGTCCTGATGAGCCTGGAGGGGCAGATGCAGTGAGCAGCTAGAGAGCACCACCAGATGGTTTTTAATTGGAGGAAAATCTGAAGAATATTGGCAAATTATGGACTGAAAAGATTATGAGGACACACACTGTGACACGTGCACACACACTGTGATCCACGCACAAACACGCACACACAAAAAAACATACACTGTGACCCCCGCCCCAATACATACACACACTGTGACCCCCTCCCCCCCAACACACACAAACACACACTCATTGTATGGGAGAATGTCCCTGTACTTACTGTAAGTCGCTTTGGATAAAAGCGTCTGCTAAATGAATAAATGTAAATGTAAATGTAATGTATTGCCATTCAACTAAAAACATTCAGTAAGGTCATATTTAATAAGTAATATATCACCAGCACCAAAGATAACTACTTACCACACTCTATGACCAAGTAAATACAAACAGCAAAATGAAGGGAAAAATACATATATTTATTTATATGTGTGGTTTGTGGTATGCTGTAGACTGCTGTCATACTTGTGTGTATTTGTGCATGTGTGTGCATGTTTTTTTTTTTGCTTGTGCAAGTGTGTGTGTAACTGTGTGTGTGTGTGTGTGTCTGTCATAAACAGGGCTGAGAACTTCAGAGAGAAGGATGTAAGTGGAGGTGATTCACCAAGCAGAACTAACAAAGGCCCTTGGTGGACAGTCCTGTCAGCAGCTATCCAGGAAGAAAACACACACAGGGGTGTGTGTGTGTGTGTGTGTGTCTGCCGTACATTTTCAGTGTGTACATGAGTCAGTGTGGTTTCAGCTCACGCTAGTGCATACGTTCTCCATCAATGTGTGCATGTGTGTGTTTGTGGAAGTATTCATAAGTGCAGCACTTGTGTGTTTTTCTTCCCAGCTACTGTACACACTTGTGAGTGTCCACAAAAAGTGCGTGTGTAGGTTTTTGCGTGTGTTTTCACGTGTGTGTGTTTGCAGCACCTTGTCATAAACAGTGCTCATTTAGCAGCTGCTGGACGAGGGAATTTCAATAAAGATAAAACCAACTTTATTTTCTCTGTATGAGCCCAGTCTTCACACAAGTCCCTACACTCCAGATACAGACGAGCCCCCCCCCCCCACACACACACACACACACACTGACACACAAACTGACACACACACACACCCGCAGAGAGACACAAACACTCACACGGAGAACCAATCTCCCAAACTTATTATTCAGCCGAACGTCGCTCCATCGTCCTCGTTAGCGGACGCTTTACGAGAGGAATGAGCTGCATCGTCCCAAAATGCTTTGCACTAGAAAAGAGCGATAGTAAAGGAGGGAGGGATGGAGCAATCTCAGAGGTGTGGTAGAGAGTTTGATTTTTAATAAGCACAGCAGGTTCTTTAGTCAGAGAGGCACCAGAGGAAGAGGAGGAATAAAAGGAGGAAGAGGAGGTAGATAATGAGAAGACTCCACTATGGGACGGTTAGGAGAAGATTGCAAGGAGGCAGGAGAGGGAGAGTTTGTGTGTGTGGCGCTTTTGTTTTGTGTGTTTGTGTGCTGCCTTATCGCGTGCCTGCCTATTTGTGTTTGTGTGTGTGTGTGTGTGTGTATGTGCTATGTGTATATGAGTATATGAGTCTTTCTGTGTGTGTAAAAAGTGTGTTTGTCTGGGAAAAAAGACACACAGCCCAAGCTTACTTCCCATTACCTTCTCTGGGTGAACAGGCCAGGTTAATCCCTAACACAACGCTGTGTGTGTGTGTGTGTGTGTGTGTGTGTGAGCGTGTGTGTGTGCGTGTGCGTGCGTGTGTATATTCTAAACAAACAGAATCTCGCTCCAACCTTTCCTTCCATATTGAATTCTCTTCTCTGTCTTTCCAGCCAAAAGACTAGAGAGATTGCTGACTGGAGTGTCATCAAAACACGAGACAATATGGCCTAGTAATTAGAAATCACAGTGAGCTTTAAACGTTTGTGTGAATGCAATAGTAAAGAAATACAAACCTCAACTTCCCAGAATCAGGGATGTTTATGTGTGTCTTAAAACAAAATTGCGAATGGAAGTGTCATTTCTAATGAACACTCAAGGCAGAATGTTTTTAACCTCTTTGGATTATATTATCATAAAATATGCATCCAAACAACAACAACAAAAGATGAAAAAACCGTGTGGGAGGCTACAGTCTTGTTTATTGTAAAGTTTCTCCCTCAGCTATCAGTGTCTTTTGCCAAAGGTTGACCTCTCTCCCCTCCAGGGTTAACCTTGGCTCTCAGCAGGCTTCAGATCCTCAGGAGTTAAAAAGGCAAATCTCCCCCGGTAGACGGAGACGGGGAGTCGCTGTTTCTCCTCCTAGAACCAACCTGCACCTCCCTCCTCACCACAGCTCACCTCCAGCGGGCGACTTCACTTCTTTCTCCTCCTCTCAACTTCCCCGTTATAGACACCCACAGTCACCGGGGAACGAGGAGCGACAGACGGTCTGAAGTCTGACAGCACTCTGGGGGGAGGGGAAGTGGTGGAAGTTGCCCACGCCGTGTAGTTTTCGACTGCAGCGTGTAACACATCGTTAAAAAGGGACTCGGTGACCGAGAGAACAACCCAGATCAGGTCTGACAAATCACGAACATCAACCATCAAACCGGACCGGAACAGCTCAGCCCTCTCCAGCTGCACCTGCTCACTAATCAGCTCTCTAACAAGTGGAAGACAGCAGACAGAGAGACAAGCCTCGCCAAGGTAAGAAAATTCGTCTTTATTTATTTAAGACAGACTTGGTGTATAAGACAGACTTGGTGCAAATTACGTCAACGGCGATAATGATCTTTCTGCCTTATTAAGTGTCGCTCCAGAGAAGTTATTTCCGATCCTCTATTATATTTCACTTACAACTCAGCTGGCGTCACCTCTGAATCTACATAGATTTGGTGGTTTTATATCATTTTTAATGTTCTTGCCTCGCGGGGAACGCGTGCATTTTATTACCACCCACTCAACGCATCACTGATTGACTTTGATTGACTTCTGGACGTGGCAGTAGGGATGTTTCCACGTGTGGCAGCCTGTGGCTGGGTGTTAACATGACCTGCTGGCTGAACAGTGAGCCTGTTTGTAGACACACACTGCTTGTTTTTATTGCGGTTCTTCTACTTCACCTCCTTTAACCGAGTCACCCATAGGTAGGAAGCTCGTCTTGTTGTCTCGTTAGACACCTGAGTGGAAAACATCATGGATACAAGCTGGCGGACCTCCAAAAGAACCTTGAATCTTAGAAGTTACACTTCCAATATGCATAAGAAGGGGCCCCAAGTGTTTAACAGTCTATTTGACCCGTAACTTCTGTTCAAAGACTTGGTCTGGACCGGGTCCTTCACATTTTAGCATTTGGATTTAGAATCTAAAGATGTTTCCTTTTTGTTTTGTTATACCTACAGGGTGAGCTAAAAAAACAAAACAAATTCTGCTTATTAGATCTTGTATTACTTTCCATTACTGGTGTCGTGACCTTCAAGGCCGCTGCTTGCTGACAGAATTATGCATCGATTTTTTAAAGTTATTTAAACTTTAAATATTTTCTCTCAGAAATTGAGGCTTTTCGGTTTAATATGGTGGAATATATTTCCCCACTGAGTATTGCAGTGATAGGCAAAGAGTAGACTCTAATGATTGAAATATGCTTACTTACATAAATGTATGTTTATATATTTGTGTACTATTATCTACAATGTTTACAATATGCAATCTCACGATAGATTCACCTTTTATCTTAGTCTGAGGTAAATTACATCTAAAATATAACCCATCGCAAATATCGATGTGATCTATGAATACTGATGAGATATTATTACAAATGTACAATTGGTGTCATTGCTCATATCCTGCTCCTATAAGGATAATGGTGTGGATCTTGGGTGTCACACGGTTCTTAAATAACTAGAATATTCCGGTATTTCTTATTCATTGAGGGTCCCGGGCGCGTGGGACCCGCAGGTCTGAATTATGAAACACTGGCGGGAAGCTCGTGAGACCGAGAGCCTACCGCAGCTATTCTAGAAACTGAGTTTGAATAAATAAATAAAAAAGAAAAGAAAAAGAAAGACGCGCCCAGGAGTCAACTCGACATAATAGAATAATAATGGGACACATACACCTGCATGCGCACGCACACTCTCACACGCATCTTCCATGTACAACCTACAACGGCACCTCCAGCCTCGATTGATTTTCTGCTACGCAACCTCTCCCCTAGCGACGTGTAGGGACTAGTGAACCAAAATGCCCGTGCTGTCTGACACAGCCAGGGTTTAGTTCGGTACGAGCTTCCTCTCCTCACGTGGCACCGCCACCTTGTCTGATATTTCTGTTCAATGTCTAATCCAACCACACCTGTGTCCTGTGTGCAATGTGGCCTCCATTAGTGTAATAAGACTTGACAATAACCACCAGTGTGTGTCTATCAGTTTTTACTTATCAGTATTGCGATGTGTGATGCATGGCCTTCTGGGGAGACATGGGAGGCTGAGAACAGGGCTGAACAGTGATCAATAACCGAGGGAGCGATGGGTACAGGATGAAGAGAGAGAAAGAAAGAGGCTTTTTATGTTAAAACTATTGAACGCTTCTGTGTCAGAGAAAGAAAAACAGGAGAAAATGAGAGAAATGGATGTGAGGCAGTTTAGAGGATAGGACCAGGGAGAGAACAAGTTAGAGAACAAGTTAGAAGAAGATAAATCGAGAGAGAATGAGAGAGAGGAGTTGTAATTAAAGGCACAGGAATACTTCCTGCTGGCATTTTTTTTTATTGAATGTATTTATCAACATTAAACAGCCGTTTTATTTGTAATTTTGCAAGGGTGAGGTGGAGGGCTTTAAAAAAAATGGAGATTAGAAGTTTACTCCATACATGGGTGTGGCATGGGTTGGCATCCATACAAACAAATTATTTTGATTGGTCAGTTTTGGCATAGGGAGCAGATGGTGTATCAGAATTGGCCAATTGATCATGGCTACTTACTTACTCCTCAGACAAATGGATTATTCATCCTCTGTATTTGTTTCACAAACTCATACCTGCCTACTTGGAGAGGTGTTCCCTAGGTGTTCCCTAGGAACTAGTGTTCCCTGTTTATAGACGATGTCAGCTTCAGAATGCTTCCTCTGTGTGTTTGTTGTTTTTGTTTGTTTATGTGTGACAGAGAAAGGGGGTCAGGAGGAGACAGATTCAGATAGTGCCAGGTTTGTTCTGTGGCACAGAGAAGAAGTTTGAACTACCAATGTTTAGGAATTGTATATACTTCTCATCTGCAGGAGACGTTTCATTGTGACGTCGGCAATGAAACAAAGATGGGTGGATCTCCAGAAAAACCCTGTTTCTGCCACAGCTGGCTTGATTGGCTGCTTGTTTTACAAGGTACATCTCTGTCGTCCAATCAGTCCCTGATATTGGGTACATTAAACCTTCTAAAAAACACCAGTGGTCAAACATCATAGATCTCCCATTGAGTGTTGCCAAATTATCCAGTTTTTATTAACTACTTCCTCCTAGCAGAAGTTGTATATATCTGATTCCCCTATCCATCACAGCATAGCGAGAATGTGAGGCAGCACTTTTTGAGGGAGTCCTGCTACTTCTTGTCTGTCTGGCATTCAGCTTTAGGTCAGAGGCCATTGGGTTTTAATGTCTGGACCAGACAAGAGATGCTTGGTCCACAGAGAAAATGTTTGTGTTTGTGGAGAGAGACAGACGGACAGACAGACAGAAGCACACACACACATACATCTCTGGAGGCAGCCTACAGGTCTGAGCAGAGCAGTACAGGACAGCATCACCTCTGGATGTGGCAGTCGAAGTGACTCGATCAATACAGCTCCAGACCCTCCTCTCTCTCCCGCACCTCTCCTGTCCTCGTTCTACCCACTGTCTTTCAACTCTAATCCTTCTGCTTCCCATCTCTGTCCTTTCTCTGTCATCTACGTTTACCTTTATTCGTTCATCAGACGCTTTCATCCAAAGGGACTTCCAAGAGAGACCTTTTAAAAAAAGAGCATAGGTCACTGATCATAACAACGAGATAGTCCCCAAACATTGTGGGTAGCCAGAGCATGAATTATAACATTGTGAGGAACCGAACAAGTTAAAGTTATTCTTCTGTCTGCAGATGGAAATCGTCTTTATTCACCGGTTCTCAGCAGTTTAGACACAGTTTAGTTTAGTCAAAAGTCTAAAGTGTTGCTCTGCGTTGTGTGTGAGTGTGTGTGGCTCTGCGTTGTGTGTGAGTGTGGGGTGTGTGTTTTTCCCTCTGTGACAGAAAGCTGATGACAAATTGATGGATGTCTAAACTGATTAGTTTCTCATTACGACCCTCACACCAAAACAGCTTCTGCGAATTAACAACCCTGAGACACACTCACACGGACACTGACGTGAGAGGAATCAGGGATAGTGAACTGATGACAGATATTCCATCCCTGGATGCTAAAGAGGCTGTGGTGAAAATAAATTGTGTTTCTGTTTTGTTGATTTGGAAGCACCAGGGTTGTCTCCTGGCGTGTGTGTGTGTATGTGATGTTGGGAATGGGAGAAGCTGCTAACTTCTGTTAAGACTAGTGATAGAGCCAGAGATCAGTGTAAAATGAGATGACTAGATTTGTAAAATATTGATGTCAATCACATAATCAAATCTCACACACTGACTGTTCATAATAGTAACAACTATGTATGAAAGCAGCCTGCTGGTCTGAGTTCCCAGATCTGTGACTGTTAGGGTTGCCAGATCTGTGATTATTAGGGTTGCCAGATCTGTGAATGTTAGGGTTCCCAGATCTGTGACTGTTAGGGTTGCCAGATCTGTGACTGGTTTGTACAGAACGAGCAGGTGTACTTTTGAAGCCAACTTTGTTCTAGAGTTTTCCCCGAGACACAGGCTTGGGTGAGAACTGTTCTGCCTGGTCTTTACCTTCCTGTGATAATTGACCGAAAGCCTCCTCAACCGACCTCCACAATGACATCTGCACTTTCACATGGTGTAATCACACACACAGCAAGCACATGTACGACGATGCATATCTGCACATAAGCTGTGTTTATACTCAACACACATTCCACGCGACCATGAGGATGTCCACACACAGACACCCCTACTCACCTTAGCTAGTTACTGAGGTGCCGTCTCCCCTCTCCCACGCACCAGTGTTTTATATAGAAGTGAAAACTATGTGTCTGTCACCCTGGTCTGTACATCGACTGTACGCCCTTAGGGAGGTGTGTGACTGAGTGTGTGTGAGCGAGTGGAGGGGGTGATGGGGGGTGGTCGGGGGGGTGGAATTGCGTGCGCGTGTGTGAGAGAAAGCAAGTCGAGTGGATTTGTGCGTGCTGTAAGATAAAAGGACGTGCGTGCGCGCCGTACATGGGTGTGTCTGAGGGTGTGTGCGCAGGCGCTTGTGTGAGGTTGACGTGCGAAGCCCAGAGGTGGAGCTGAGAGGGTGGGTGAATAAGGTGTTGTGTTAGCACCTTTTAATAAGCTGATGTTACGGGGCGGTGACGGTCCTCACCTTCTCCTGATCCTACAAGACGAACCGCTTGACCCTAATGCCCCAGGTGCAACCATCAGACGTGTTGTCCTTTGATATATTTAGATGGGAGATGGGAAAGGAGGGGTTGCGATCGAGGGGAGAGTGAGCGATGGGGGGGGGAACAGCGGCTTAATTCCTGCCGGTGTCACCTGTGAAGGTGTGGCTCTAGTCAAGCTCGGAGGAAAGAGTGGTTGTTCAGTAGAGCATCCTTCTATTCTCTCCTCTGCCCTCCTCTTCTCTCCTCCTCTCTTGTCTCAAGCTCTTCTTTTTTCTTCTCCTCTCCCCTCCCTTCCTCTCCCCTCACACAATCAAGTTGTTTATCATGCACTGAATCGTTAATCTATGTAAACAACATAAAATAAGGACCAAAATAATCATGCCAACATCTCATCGACCTCAAAATATGAATTAATCGCTACAGTATCAGTCAGCTACTTTAAAACAGCAACAATGTTTGAAGATGGTAAAATATTTAGTCAGTTCTTACAGTAACTCCATATGCTTCAGAAGCTGCATCACACACACACACACACACACACACACAAGAACATGGATGCAAACCTCTCTTTCTTTTAACGATCTAGACAAGCAAGCCTGGCTGCCAGATGAATTTTCCTCTAATTGTAATAACAGCCATTCAAAATGTCCATTCATCATTAGGACTATCTGGATTAACTTTCAGCACAGTTTTCCATTTATATCTGTCTGAACACAGCCCTGGAGTAAGGCACTCTCTGGCTATGCACACACACACCCACACACACACCCAGACATACACATCCCTCTTTTCTATCTCTCAAACCCTCCCTTACCTACCCCCTGACTCACTCTCTCACACACACACACACACACCCACACACTTACCCAGACATACACACCTCTCCTTTCTATCTCTCACACCTTCCCTTACCTACACCCTGACTCACACACGCATAAACCCACACACACTCTCCCTCTCTCTTTTCACACTCTGCCCCCTGTGTGGATGACTAAGTGAAGCTCTGTCTCATCTATTTCAATCTCCTGTGTAATGCTAGCTCTCATGCTAGCCCTGTAGCCATCTCCATAGGTCAAATGCATTAGCACAGCGCCTCAGCTTAGCTTCCTGCCCTGCCGTCATGAAGTAGCCACATTAGAACAGGAGAGAAATATGATGGTTGGGTTGGGGGATGGGGGGGGGGGGGGTGGGTCTTAGTAGAAGTGAGCCCTGAAACAAACCCGTATAGCAGTAGCACTACAGTTCACGTAACACCTAGAAATGAACTGGTAGAAGTGAACTGTTGGAGTTGAACCAGTTGTAAACAAACCTGTGATAAGTCCGCCCCCCCCCACACACACACACACACGCTGACAGACACACACTCATCCAAATCCCCTTCCCTGTCTTGAGTCTATGAATATCCCATATATCCCACACCTTTTGGATCAGTCCTCCCACTCTTTTCCTTTCTTTTTCCTCCTACCCTCTTCCCTCTCGCCCTCTCTCCTACCCCATCCCTCTCTATTCCTCCTACCCTCTCTATTCCTTTCTCTCTCCTCCTACCCCATCCCTCTCTTTTCCTCCTACACTCTTCCCTACCTTTCTCTCTTCTCCTACCCCATTCATCTCTTTTCCTCCTACTCCCAACCATCCCTCTCTCCTCGTACGTCCATCCTTCTGTCTCTCCTCTTTTTCACGCATTCTGTCTGTCTGTCTCACACCAGCTGTCCTTCTCCCCGAATTACCCCATACTCCGTCCTCTATTCCCCCCCTTTCCTTCCCCCAATGCCCCCCCCCTCTCTCTCCTGCCTCCATGTGCTAGAGTAGCTGGATGGATGGGCGATCCAGGTTTTGAATATTTCATGCTTGTCTCTGGGTCTTACCATGGAGCTCCCCGCCATGATGAATCACAGACCTCCCTGTGCCTTGTCTTCTCTCTTTCCCTTCCACACAAACACACAAGCAACCCCCCCTCCCCCACCCCCAGGAAGGGTGCAGTGCTGACTCCAGCCAGAAGGTGGCGGTATCAAACTCGGGACACGAGTGAAGCTCACGTGGTGAGGAAGTGACACGGGTTCCGGAACTTCGCCGAGCTGGAAACGAGGGTTGTTCCTGTTGATATATATATTTTTCCAACCCTATCATCAGTTCAACTACTGAGCAGCAGTCAGGCATTATTCATTTTATGAAAGAGTCCAACTAAATACTTGCCACAGATACATATGCCCCCCCCCCCCCTACACACACACACACACACACAGAGCTGCTCTGTGGGGAGAGAAGGTGATCACTCTCCCAGGGTGACATGCCCCGTCTTTGATAAATAGGTTTTAAATCTGTACATAATTCCATTAGCGCCACGAGTCCCTGAGAGCAGTCATCTAGCCCCCCCCGGGTCAGCTTACACTCTCTCCATCTCTCCCTCCATCTCTCCCTCCATCCCTCCCTTCATCCCTCCACCCATTGCTCTCCCTCGCTCCATCTCGCTGCTTAACTTAGTTAGAAACCAAACTACTAAAGTGGTCATTAAGGTCGCTTATATTTTCTCTCCTTCCTTCCCTCTCTAGGTCTATCACTCTGTCCCACACACGCGCACACACACACACACACACACCCATCAGCTCTGTGTACTGCAGCTTTCAGATGCATCATCTCAGAAAACCTGGGTTGCTACTAGAACATTACACAGATGTAGAGCCCTGTTAGTGTGTGCGCGCGCGCATGTGTGTATGGTGTGCGTGCTTGCGTGTGTGTATATGTGTGTGTCTCTAAGAAGACAAACACACTGAAAGTATGTTTTAGTAGACCGTTGATACAGCTTCCCCTCCAGGCTAAATTCCTGAAGGATACAGCCTATCTTCCAGGCTAGAGTACTGAAGGATACAGCCTATCCTCCAGGTTAGAGTACTGAAGGATAAAGCCTATCTTCCAGGCTAGAGTACTGAAGGATACAGCCTATCTTCCAGGCTAGAGTACTGAAGGACACAGCCTATCTTCCAGGTTAGAGTACTGAAGGACACAGCCTATCTTCCAGGCTAGAGTACTGAAGGACCAGAGAAGTACAGATATAAGCAGGGGCAGTTGTGTCTGTTGATTAGCCCAGAGAGATTATGAACCAATTAACAATTGTACAATTTAAGAACGGTCCAGAAATCCTTGTGCCGCTGGATTATATTCTCACGCTAGAATCGCTGATCCTTTGAATCCATGCGAGTGTCCGTGTGTGTGTCTGTGTTCTGACCTACATAATCATCCTGTTCTGTACTCTTTCAGAGCACATTTTCCACAGGAAGATGGATTAATAGAGATTTAGGCTGCTACTACACCTGTGAATAACACACACTGTACACTCATACGCACGCACACACACATACAAATACACAAACACACACACACACCCATACAAACACGTACACGCACACCCACACAAACACGCACACAAACACATACATACACTCGCCAGGCCGCACAAGTGCACAAACATACGTTAGCCCGCACACGCAACATCTAAAAGCAGCTTAATCACCTTCTCTACTCCCAGCCATTGATTTCAGATCAAATTCCTCCATTCCAGATTTGATCTTCCAGAGGGAGTGAGAGTGACTATGCGCGTGTGCGTGAGAGAGAGAGACCAGAGCAATGACCAGGAGATGGAATATAATATGATTCTAAAGTGAAGCGTGTCATGCTAGTTCTGGGAATATTTTTCACCCTTCAGCCGCATGAGAGCAGCTGTGTGTTCACACTGTCCTGACAGGATAATGCATGCAGATTAGTCTTTACCTGCACAGAAAAGTCTGTCTATTCACAGATAATGCATCAAAACACAACAAATTTTAAAAAAGAAAGGTTTTCTTTATTTATCAGATGTGTACTGTCTGACTTGAGGGATGTTGACTCTGGGGAACATGTGCGTTAGCATAGTCCAGTACAGTGGAGCTTCATTCAGACGGCAGGTCAGGTTTTAGCCCTGTTTCTGAGATCCTGATCAGGTCTACATTATCCTGTTTGTGATCAGGTCAGGACAGTTCATCCTAATGGTCGTTGAGAAGTGGGATTGGACAATTTTTCTTCACTGTGCCAGTACAAACGCTCCCTGATGCCATTTTGTAGTTTCAGAAAATCATTCAGCCTCTGACCAGGACATAGGAAGTTAAAAGTCAGGGCAGGTCAGGGCGTCAGGCTAGGGATCCAAAGGTTGCCAGTTCGATTCCCAGCTGTGCCAACAGGATGTTGTGTCCTTAGGCAAGACCCTACTTATCACAGGTAATGTCCCTGTACGTGCTGTAAGTCGCTCTGAATAAGAGCGTCTGCTAAATAACGAAATGTAAATGAAATGAAGTCGCTTATTTCTCCCTCAGGTGACTTGGTGTCTCTGACAGGATCCACCTGTTGAGTTAAACTGGCTGGACTTCTGAGCTGCAAGCTTGTTTTTGCGTTTTGCAGCTCTTCCTGTTGTCTGTGTTTTGTGTTATCGGTGTCGGTGTCTTGGTGTTTGTATGTGTGTGCGCGTTTTTATGTTTGTCTGTATGTTTCGCTGTTCTTATTTATGTTTGTGTGTGTGTGTTTCAGTTTTTGAATGTGTGTGTGTGTTTTGGCCTTCCTGTGTGTGTGCGTGATGACTGGGGGGCAGTCTGGCCAAATGACCCCCCCTGAGGCATTTCTTGTCTGTTTGTTTTATGATGTGTCATAAAGGTGTCACCCACACAGTGTGTGAGTCTGTGATGTGTTAGTGAGGGTGAGTGTGTGCGGTGTATGTTAGGGTTGTGTATTTGGAGAGACAGAGAGACATAGAGGACAAAAAAAAGAGAGATATAGGGATAGGGATTGTGTATGTGTAGAAAGAGAGACAGAGCATAGATTTGAAATGCCACATCTTGATGACCTTGTTCTCTTATTCATTATAATCCACATGTTTACTGTTGGGTGCAGTACTGTTCCCAGTGTGTGACCATGTTGCACCTGTGAGTCGATGCTTCAGTTTACGGGAAAAAGATGACATTTTAAAGCTGTGTGGGAGAAAGAAAGGAGTCTCTTTCCCCTCTTATTGTCTCTCCACCTCCCTCCCATGTTCCTCCCTCCCTCCTTCCTCTCCTCTCCCCCCCTCAACCACCGCCTCTCTCCAGGGGGATTTTCTAAAATCCTTGATCTGTACCAGGGCTCTAGCCTGGCTGTGAGAGACTGATTACCGATAACACACCAGCCCATGTTAACATGTCCAGCTACATGTATGTCATACAGATGGCACCAGTGTGCCAGCTGAAGTACCGTTGAGATGGCTGTAATGTTGCTGCCCTGGTGTTGGTTTGTTTACCAGAGAGGCTGTTTGAAGACGCTATTATCATTTTGTCTGATGATGTGTGTTCCTTTATGACCCATTGATTGTATAGCGAAGGTGCAAAGGTTTGTATTTTAGTCAGTATGCTAATTAGAAATAAGTCATTTGACCCAGAATGACACACACACGCAAATACACACGCTCAGGCGCACGTGGACACGCGCACACACACACACAGCGTTGCAGCCTGCCGATACGGTATGAATTATTAACGGCTTGGCCAGTTGTCCACAGTAGCAGAACTAACCGGCCCTGTGTGAGGATGTTTCAGTGTAATCAGTCCTGTTAGGTGTCAGGAGCTCCCTGATATCGGCTCCACCTGCCTTCCCGCCAAATACCCTCCGCTCCTTTCTTTCTTTCTAGATCATTCTGGTGTTCTCTTTGTGCCTTTTTCAGAGTTGACGACAGTAGGGTTCGATTCCTCTTCAGACTCTCTGTTCCACTCTACCTTTCTCCTCTCCTCTCTCTTCTCTCTGTCTCTCTCCATCCCCCTCTCTCTCTCCACATAGTTCTGTTCTAATATTTTTACGCTTTAAAAAATATTGCGTTCATATTCATCCTTATTCGTCACCGTTAAAAAGAGCAGCTTCACAGCTGTGGATGTGAATCGTCTGCCAACCACCACACACACGCATACACGCTGACTGATGGCTCCACAGGTGTGACTCAGTGGAAACACACTCACACACACCCTCACCCGCACACACACAGCCAGAAGTGTTTCACCAAACCATAACCTCTTATTATCTTTCATATAACAGCTGCATGAATCCGTCTGTACTTAAAACCTCAGTAATCAACAATAACAACACAGAGACCGTCGCAAATCCACGACTGCACACACACACACACACACACACACACCCTCACATCCTCTTATTGTTCTGTTCCTGCTTCCTGCTCTTGACCCCACCCAGGGGACTGCCTACATGGCGATTACCCAGCCTGCCTTGCTCTCCGCCTGTAATCTGATTGGCTATGGCAGCGCTGATCACGGCTCTGTATGATTACTCTGGCGGTAGAGGAGATTAAATTATTCTGCCTTGCTGGGCCAGCTATGATTATAGAGTAGAGGGGAGAAGGATGAGAGGAGAGGAGAGAGGGATGAGAGGAAACGAGAGATGTGGAGATTAAATTATTGTGCTGGCTGTGTGTATAATTGTGGGGAGGACGAAAAAGTGAAGAGGGTGTACCGTGTGTCGTAGTCGCTCAGGTGTGGAAGGAAAGAGTGTTCTGACAAGTGTGTGTGTGTGTGTGTGTGTGTGTGTGTCCATCGTCTGTATTTCAGAGGGCAAGAGTGTGTGTGTGTGGGAAGAGAAACACAGGGCTGGACATGGTTTATGTTCTGTCATTGCGTCACTTGCTTCACTCTTCAGCCTAACCCAAAATACAGATAAGATCTTCTGCAGGAGAATTGAAGGTCTGGGTTAAAACATCAAATCCACACATACAAGACTAAAGTGAAAAGATGGCAGCCTGCAGAACATGTTCTCCCCCTGCGCCTCCTCTCCTCTCCCCTCCTCGCCGCTGCTTCTCACCCCTCCGCCCCGCTCCTCCTCTCTTCCCCAGGCCTCCTCCAGACCTCCTCCTCTCCCCTCCTCCCCAGACCTCCTCTCTCTGCTCCTCTCTGTTGTTTCGTCCAGTGTTCAGTTTATAAGTTCCCTCTTGTGTAGCAACTACGAGAAGAAAGAGGGTCAGAAACAGGACCTCCAGCGGAAACCTGAGTAGAAATTCTATAGAGACGAGTAGAAACAGACAAACGATGTTCAATTGGTTATTACTCATGTCTTCATGTATTGATTTTGAAAAAGAGATCGGAATCAATACAGCACTGGTACAGGTAGATGTTTTACTACAGGCTGGCCATGAGTGTGTGTGTGTGTGTGTGTGTGTTTGTGTGTTTATTTACTGTAAATACTGCAACAGACGGCACACTTGCTGAGCCAGAGGTCTCCTTCACACTCTAAGGGAAAGCCCAGCATCATGTTCTTCCTCTTCAGTGCTGCTCGCAGCGTGCGCACCAAACAACAAGGCCCTCAGGGGAACAAGACCAAGAAGAATAGGTTCCCCCCTTCTTATACAGCTGCATTCTCCAGGCATGCTCACACCATGTACAGATACTTCAACTTATTGGTAGTGTCTGCTGACGAATTTAACTATGTCAGGTTAGTGTGTGTGTGTGTGTGTCTTTGTGTGTGTGTGTGTGTGTTTACGCTGCAGTGGAACTGCTGAACTGTAGTCATGAATGAGTTTAAGTTATGGCAGGGAAATTGCCCCCAGCCATTACATAATATTAAAACCCATAAAAACACATAATGATGTTCAATAAAATGCAGACTTCATGAATAATGTATGATTCCACTGACTCTCAAGGCTTCCTCTCCACGGTGTGTGTGTGTGTGTTTTGGGGGGGTGCGTTCCACACGTGCTCACTCTGTTCATTCAAGACTCATTCAGCACACAGATACTACCTTTGCCTGTGTGTTGGTGATCTGAACAGGGGCTTGTGTTAGTGTGTTGTGTCAGTGTGTTGTGTTAGTGTGTTGGTGATCTGAACAGGGCCTTGTGTCAGTGTGTTGTCAGTGTATTGATGAACAGGGGCTTGTGTTAGTGTGTTGTGTCAGTGTGTTGTCAGTGTGTTGATGAACAGGGCCTTGTGTTAGTGTGTTGTGTCAGTGTGTCAGTTTGTTGTGTTAGTGTGTCAGTGTGTTGATGAACAGGGCCTTGTGTCGGTGTGTTGATGAACAGGGCCTTGTGTCAGTGTGTTGTGTTAGTGTGTTGTGTTAGTGTGTTGATGAACAGGGCCTTGTGTTAGTGTGTTGTGTCAGTGTGTCAGTTTGTTGTGTTAGTGTGTCAGTGTGTTGATGAACAGGGCCTTGTGTCGGTGTGTTGATGAACAGGGCCTTGTGTCAGTGTGTTGTGTTAGTGTGTTGTGTTAGTGTGTTGATGAACAGGGCCTTGTGTTAGTGTGTTGTGTCAGTGTGTCAGTTTGTTGTGTTAGTGTGTCAGTGTGTTGATGAACAGGGCCTTGTGTCGGTGTGTTGATGAACAGGGCCTTGTGTCAGTGTGTTGTGTTAGTGTGTTGTGTTAGTGTGTTGATGAACAGGGCCTTGTGTTAGTGTGTTGTGTTAGTGTGTTGATGAACAGGGCCTTGTGTTAGTGTGTTTGTGTGTTGCGTTAGTGTGTTGTGTCAGTGTGTTGATGAACAGGGCCTTGTGTTAGTGTTTGTGTGTTGCGTTAGTGTGTTGTGTCAGTGTGTTGATGAACAGGGCCTTGTGTTAGTGTGTTGTGTCAGTGTGTTGATGAACAGGGCCTTGTGTTAGTGTGTTGTGTCAGTGTGTTGATGAACAGGGCCTTGTGTTAGTGTGTTGTGTCAGTGTGTTGATGAACAGGGCCTTGTGTTAGTGTGTTGTGTCAGTGTGTTGATGAACAGGGCCTTGTGTTAGTGTGTTGTGTCAGTGTGTTGATGAACAGGGCCTTGTGTTAGTGTGTTGTGTCAGTGTGTTGATGAACAGGGCCTTGTGTTAGTGTGTTGTGTTAGTGTGTCAGTGTGTTGATGAACAGGGCCTTGTGTTAGTGTGTTGTGTCAGTGTGTTGATGAACAGGGCCTTGTCACAGCTGGCGTCCGCACAGTTGTAAGGACCATCTGTGACGCTCCTGAACGACACCAAGCCACAGAAACAGTTGGTGCCGGAAGATTAGAGTGGACCTGAGCTTGTCCACAGGTCTGTCCATGTGGCCACAGGAAACAGGAAATGGCCTTACTTTAGATCTGTCAGCCGGAAGGTTCGGAGATGCAAATCTACGTGTGGACGTGCTAACAGGAAGCTGCTTTCTCCTCTCTCCTCTCCTCTCCACTACCTTCTCCTCCTCTCTCCCCCATCGTCTCCTCCTCTCTCCACTATCTTCTCCTCTCGTCTCCCCCACTGTCTCCTCTCCTCTCCACTATCTTCTCCTCTCGTCTCCCCCACTGTCTCCTCTCCTCTCCACCATCTTCTCCTCTCGTCTCCCCCACTGTCTCCTCTCCTCTCCCCCCACTGTCTCCTCTCCTCTCCACTATCTTCTCCTCTCGTCTCCCCCACTGTCTCCTCTCCTCTCCACTATCTTATCCTCTCGTCTCCCCCACTGTCTCCTCTCCTCTCCCCCCACTGTCTCCTCTCCACTATCTTCTCCTCATCTCCCCACTGTCTCCTCTCCACTATCTTCTCCTCTCGTCTCCCCCACTGTCTCCTCTCCCCCCACTGTCTCCTCTCCTCTCCCCCCACTGTCTCCTCTCCACTATCTTATCCTCTCGTCTCCCCCACTGTCTCCTCTCCACTATCTTCTCCTCTCTTCTCCCCCACTGTCTCCTCTCCTCTCCCCCCACTGTCTCCTCTCCTCTCCCCCCACTGTCTCCTCTCCTCTCCACTATCTTATCCTCTCGTCTCCCCCACTGTCTCCTCTCCTCTCCCCCCACTGTCTCCTCTCCTCTCCCCCACTGTCTCCTCCTCTCTCCCCGATCGTCTCCTCTCAGAGAGGATGCAGGCACATTCCCCGTCTCCACATGTCATGTTTCATCATTTCATGCTTGCCTGAACAGACGGACCTTGCTGTTAAAGCTCACAGCTGTTACAGAGAAAGAAAGAGTCTGAGAGACAGGGAGGGAGGGAGGGAGAGAGGGGGAGTGAGAGAGAGAGCAAGACCGAGAAGACGTTTAGGATTCTCTCTCTGTCTCTCTGTCTCCCGCTCTTTCCCTCTCTCTCTCTTATCTGGCCGTTCTAACAGGAAAACAAATTGGTAAGAGAAGAATACAGTTCCAGAAATGACAAGCCCTACAGTCCACTTCTCTGGATAAGTTCTGGTCCCTAGTACACGCACACACACACACACTCACACACACACACACCCCCCCACACACACACACTCTCACACACACACACACACACACACACAGACCGGGTCCTCCATCCCCTCTGTAATAAGACAGATTCTGTCATTGAGAACCAGACAGAAAACTCTATGTTTCTTCTCACCTCATCACCCCCTGATCCGATCCACCTAGATGCTTTATAGTGGAGTCACCTGTGTGATGGTTTGCAGCCCTGTGTGTGTGTGTCTGTGTCTCAGTATGTGTGAATGTGGACGGTTGTGAGTGGTCACTGTGTCTGATCAGAAAAGCGGATCAGAGGACTTTTTAACGAACGAGGAGATTAACGACCACAGCAGCAACAACATGAGCTAATTACTGAGGCAGGAAAGGAAGAAGAAATGGAGGAGGAGGGATGGAGAGAGTGAGAGAGAGGGGGGAGGGAGGCGGTAGAGGGACGGGGCAGAAAGTCAAGAGGGGAGGTGGGCCAAATCTTCCTCCTCAGGGTACAGCACCAAAACAATTAGTGAGCAAGCCACACACACACACGGCCACACACACACCCTCTCAACGTGATAATTGACACTTCAGTTGAAGCAGTATGTGGAGAGGAGGACAGGGACCTTTCATGGCTGTCACCTCTGTTGACCTGCCTCATCCCTGCTCCCCCCCTCCTTAATACCAGCTGCCCCCCCCCCCCCCCTTAGTACCAGCTGACCTCCCATAAACCCCCCCTCCCTCCCTTTCCCACCCTCCTCCCATAAGCCCCCCCTCCCTCCCTCAATCTCGGCAGTATTCCTCCTGCTCTAATTAACACTGTTCTCTTGTTGGAATTCTCACACGCGAACATGAACCTGTGCGCACACACTCTCTGTGATGCACCTCTGTGCAACAACAGTGGGGCCACCTGTTAGCTCCGTTAGCGACACGCTAATTAATTGTCGATTGAAAAGAGACTAAAAATTCCAAATATAATTGAAAAAGTTAAAGAATGGCGTGCCAAGAATAGTCGAGTCAAATTTTGTGCCAGAAAAATATCAATGAATCTTTAGTAGAGCCCTGTAGAACCATCATCCATGTTGCAGACTAAAGCAGAAGAACCTTGTAGCATTCTTTGTCTCGGTAACAGTGGAATCCTGGAGAGCATTAAGCCTCAGACATAAGCAGAACCCTGTAGAACTCTCTGACTCAAACATTAGCAGGAGAACCTTGTAGAACCCTCTTTGTCTCAGACATAAGCAGAACCCTGTAGAACCCTCTGACTCAAACATTAGCAGGATAACCTGGTAGAACCCTCTGTCTCGCAGTAGCATACAGAGTGATTCGTAAGATATTATCAAGTTCATGTCAATTGATTCTGTTGTTATGATAGTCCTGTACTCGATAACTGAGCCACTGTAGTTCTCTGTGTTTATTCACACACTCGCACATACGTGTGCAATAAATCTACCTGAAACAAACACTCTTCTGGGGCTTTCTCCTGGAAGCCCCTCTCTCTCTTACACACACACACAAACACACACACACACACACACACACACACACATGAACACCACCACCACCGATATCACAGGAGATTAAACCGCATGTATGAATCCAAATTCCCTGTTTGTGAAATAACAATAACATATCCTTATTTCATAAATATATAAACAAGGAAACTTTTATTTATTTGATTTTGTTTTATCCGTTGCCTCAGGCAGAATTCCACAGTTCTAATGAAATATGCTAAAACAATATTGCTTTAGTCAGAGGGGAGCTGTCCCTCTTTACCACCAATGTCCACGGGCATGTGTGTGTGTGTGGTTGTGTGTGTGTGTGTTAGAGAGAGAGAGCATTATGGTGTGTGTGTGTGTGTGTGTGTGTGTGTGTGTCCCTTGAGGAGTATGTTAAAGCAGTAAGGAGATTAGGATGCTGGGGTTCAGGACAAATTAATAATATCATAGTCTATATAATCCCAGACCTAATCCCACTTGATCTATAGAGCGTTAATCCCATGTTCACCTGACCGCTGGCTGGGAACCTTGGACACATGGATGTAGAGGAATAACAAGTGGTACCTTAATACACCACTTTAATCTCATCATCTCAAGTGTGTGTGTGTGGGGGGCAGCAAAGTGGAAAGGTGGGCACCATTTTTTTTTTTTATAAATTCATGAAATAATGAAAGCAAATGAATTTCTGGTGTTTCGTGTGGCATCAAAATATCCAGCAGAGAACGTCATCCAAGCAACACCACTTACAATCATGCTGAACAACAGGACTCTGTCTCTGTCCTGGCTCTCTCTCCATGACGTCTGGGAGACTTCGACCCAGGTCTGGCTGGGGACTCTCCCTCTCTCTTACTCTCTCTCTTACTCTCTCTCTTACTCTCTCTCTTACTCTCTCTCTTACTCTCTCTCTTACTCTCTCTCTTACTCTCTCTCTTACTCTCTCTCTTACTCTCTCTCTTACTCTCTCTCTTTTTCTCTCTCTCTCTCTCTCTCTCTCTTACTCTCTCTCTCTCTCTCTCTCTCCCTCTCTCTCTCCCCCCCCTCGTGTGATATAAACAAACGTTATAGAACCGCTTGAACTTCCCCTTTCTCTATAACAACACAGGGTCCCCTCGAACCCTTACATGCATGACCAGATGTCTCGTTAACATGACCTGTCGAACCATGACACGGATGACGTATAATAACAGTAAGCAGAGTCCACCCGGAGGCTGTGACATCATACAGCGATCATTACTATTTAGTCATTACCTCCTATTACTGGTGTTATTTAGATCTATTAATTACTGTCTTCATTAGCATTTTAATTGGAATACTGGTTGTAATTGACGTATTATTAAATCTTTTCCGGGCTGTGATAGGTTGACCTCAGGGCGCTTGTTGACTGTAGAGGAGATGAAAGGAGGTGGCCGGAATCGGAGGGCGAGAGAGGGAAGGAACAAAAGGGGGGGGCTGTGTGAGAGAGAGATAAAGAAGAGGAGGAAGCAGGGAGCGATCAGCAGGCCGCTTCCAGCTGTTACCGAGGACGATTCCTGAACCAGCTGTGACAGGCTGCAGACATCCCATAATACAGCCGTTGGAGGGAGTGCCACTAGATTGGGCTGGTTGTTCCGCCCTCAGAACCCTCGCTGTCTAGCCGTGCATGCCCCGCCCCCCGCACCCCCACCCCACACACATGTAGAGAAAAAACAACACACCCGCGAGTAGATGTACACACACGCATGCATACACGCAGCATTTGTTCACAGGCTTGTGTTTCTGAGTGATCCTGGCCTGGTGTGTAGATTTATTACAGCCACCTTTTCAAGGTTGGGAGACACAAGCAAACAAAGCAAAACGCACACACACAGATTGCACACACACACATTTCATGCACCCATGGGTAAATTCCATCCATACAGTCTTCCTCCCGCTCCTCCTACACTTCGATTCTTCATCGTTCTGTAGAAACTCATCTGGTGGAGTCAATAAGGGAGGACTTTGGCCGTAGTTATTATGATTGTTGACTGTTTGCGTGAATTCTTTAAGCAAAGGCATGAGTTTCATAGTAGAACATTGCCCCCTCCTCTGGTCAGTAATACTCACTACGTCTGCATGGTGTTGGTGTTGGAGCGTGTGAGTGCGTGTGTCGCCTCCCCTCCTTTTATCGGACCTTGTCGTGGTTATTTACGTCTCGATGTTTTAGCACGTTGCACATCGTTAAGTCTGTGATCAACGTGCGTTTAGCTGCTGTCCTGCGTGAGCGTGTGCGTTTGTGTGCGTCTCGGAGGGGTAATTGGGGTCTTGTTTCAATAGTGAATATTCTGTTCTTACAGTAAATGGTGTTGATGTCTTGATTTCACTCGCCATGGTCCGTGTTTTAGAAGAGAGATATTCAATTGAAGGTTCAAGACTCAACATGATTTCGATTAGAGACCTTGTGCACTCTCCATTCTCTTTGCTCATGGATGGAGAGAAGGTGAAGGAAGAGTAAAGGGAGGTGAATGTTGGACAGCATCCATGACCTCACTTCCTGTGTCGATCACGTACAGGAAGCCCCCCCGTTTGGGAGGGGGTCAGAGTCAGAGAGGTTCTCTCTGCTCAGGCAGACCTCATCCGACCTCCTTTAGTTCACCCCTCTCCTCCCTCCCTCTCTCTCCCTCCACCCCTCACTCTCCCTCCCTCCCTCTCCCTCCCCCTCATCCTCACCCACCCATTTTCCCCAGGAAAGCCCTACAGAGACTGACAGAGCTTTGACTGGCCTCAAAGCACACACGCGCACACACGCACATACTCTCTCACACACACACACACGGTCACACACACATGCCACACATGCACACACTATCCCTGCCTTCTCTTTAACTGCTAGTTACAGAGCTCCTCTCTGAGACGCACCATTACACTCTAGACCTCTGGGGCTGCTGCAGTACCACTGACAGACCATCCTCTCCTCCTCTCCTCTCCTGTACTCTCCTCTGCTCTCCTCTCTACTCCTCTCATGTCATCTGCTCCCCTCTCTTCTCCTCTCCGATACACTTCAGTGGCCCTTTCTTAAGAGAACAAGTAAACGCAGAGGGAGAAAGGAAAAGAGCGGGATGGAGAGAGAGAGAATGCGATGACTTCAGCACAAACAGCGGCCCAGTTAGTGTTGAGACACAGTCATTTGAATAAGTTAATAGAGCGAGGTTTGAAATATAAAAACAAATAAGAAGACAGACACACACACACACATAGATACGCCCACACACATCCTCACACACACTCCAGAGAGATGAAAATGAATTAGTGCTGGTGCTGGGTGGGTCCTCATTGCCCCTACGGTGTTCCTGCTGATTGCCTGAGGATTCCATTATTAACACTATTTGTTTTTTGGTCACGGCAGGATAATTGGCGTGTAGCGTGACCCGTGTGTTCACTTCCTACTCTGAAGAGTCTGTCCGGGTGTGTTTTCAGCTGCAGCCGCCGCTTTTCTCTGTTCTCCTCCTGCTCTCCAGCTCTCTTCCCCTTCCTTCCCCACTTCTGTCTTCCTCTCGTCTCTCTTCCTCCCCTCAGCCTGTCTTTCATTTCCTCTTCTGCCACTCCAGGTTACGTACAACATGAATCCACAAATGATGCACTCCTACAGTACCATGCCTTGGGCTAGCAAACACACAGCTCACGGTACACACGCACACACAGCACACACACTCTACATTGCACATACACACACACACGCACATGGAACACACATACTCAGCACTCAGGACAGTCTAGATAGTTGGGACAGCATAAAGGTTTGGAGAGTTTGTTATTATCATTTCCCTGCCGCCGATCTAAAAATACCCCTCCATCGCTCCATCCCTCCATACCAGTATCCATCATCCCTCCATCGCTCCATCCCTCCATACCAATATCCATCATCCCTCCATCGCTCCATCCTTCCATTCCTCCGGCTCTCTGTTTCTTCATCCATCCATTCCCCTTTCATCCATTTCTCTACCCCTCCCTTTCCCCATCCTACCATCTCTCCATCTCTCTTCTACATCCATTTATTCTGGGTCTAATGGACTTTGGAGAGGCGGAGGAGAGGAGAGGAGGAGGAGGGGAAAGAAACCAGATAATTGAGCTCGGAGCTGAGGCGTACGGGGTGAGGGGAACGGGGGGTGCTGCGGGGGGGTAGGGGGGGACTTTGGAGGGGGGCGGGCGGGCGGGTGGGGGACGGAGATCAGGGCGGAGCAAATCCAATAGAGAAACAATCGGGTAGAGGCAACATGGCATAATGGCTTTCTAAAACAGATAGATGAGGCCAGGATGGCTGTGTTAGGAGAGAGGGTGAAAGAGAGAGGAGAGGAGTGGGGTGGGAGGAAAGGAGGGAGGGAGGGTGGGAGAGGGGAGGGAGGGAGGGAGTGGTGGAGGGAAGGGAATCAAGAAGAGGCGGAGTGGGGAAGGGGAAATGAAAGCGGAGGAAATTAAAAAGAAAGAGGGAATCGAAGAGAGGGAGAAGAGTGAAAGGAAGAGAGGGAGGAGACAGCAGGTCGGTGGAGCGTATTTATAATTTAGCGCAGCTCTGCATGACTCTGTATGTCAACAGTGTTGTGGGGAGTCTGAGTGTCGAGGCGACAATATCCAGGAGTTTTAGTGACAGCATAGCTGAGAGGAATGATGAAGAGAAAGAGAGAGAGAGAGAGAGAGGGGGAGAAAAAGATTAGTATGGTGAATGGTAAACCTGTCCTGGGATGAAATATTCATGGTTCAGTTTAGTAGAAACACCTGTGGTTTTCAAACCCATTTTAATTCCATCATGCATCCCTCAGTCAGAGTGCTATGCTCTCCTGATTAATAATGCATACAGCCTTTCCTATCAATCAGAAGGAGATTTGTAAGTGGATTGTAGAGATGTGTGTATGTTGTTTTTCATGCCTGACTGAAAGGTAGCAGAGCTGGTTATCACGAGTCACTCCAAATGTTTACAATATCACACACAGATGCCTGCTCACACATGTGCACCCCTTCGCTAACGCGTCCGCTAACACCCTCTCTGTCGCATGCGCTTTCTCTCTCTCACACACACGATAATAAAATCATTAGCCTATATAACCCCCCAGAGAAATTAAACATCTATCTCCCTCTTTAATTAACAACTCTGTGGCCTCCTGATTGGAAGTTTAAGGGTTCGATTCTCGGTCAAGTCGAAACGGGACCCGAGGCACACGTACACACACACACACACACACACACTCTCACACATACACACGCACTCACACACACACGCACACTCACACACACACACACACACACACACACATTCATACACAAACACTCACACACACGTTCAACCATGGCACCGAAGGACATGATAGGATGTGTGTGTTAGAGTGTGTGTTAGCGTGTGTGTCATTTACAGAACAACCCCAGAGACAGGCCAGATGAGATTGAGTTCTTAGAAAATGATCCATCGATTAATAATTTAAGGTATAAATTACAATTAGGTCACATTAATAATCTGTCAAAATTACATGTCCTGTTAATCTGTTACAGTAATAACATTCACCCCTCCCCCTCACACCTCTATTTTAACCTACCATAAACTTAAGCATATTGAGACGTATTTACGGCATATATACACCTACACTTCACAGATTTCTAGATAATAATTGAATGTATATATAACACAGTTCTTGGGTTCTGAGGGAAGAAAATAACTTTGCTAGTCAAGCCCCCAGCTGGGTTCAGAAAGGACCACTCCATCTTGGTGCTTTATAATCGTGTCTTCTGGCTATAGGGAAACTATATCTGACTGTCCGGAGACATATTGGTGCGCGTGTACACACAACTCTCTCTCACACACGCGGCCCTCTGTCATCCGCACACACAGCCATGTCCTCTGCCCTGTGGGGAGGTCCGTCTGAACACGCTGGTCATGAAATGTGTGCTGCGGTCCCTCCTTCCTGGGTAAACTTTCGCCCTTCTGGGCCGACACATCCTGGAGCTAGAGAGTTCCGCTCCCTGTGGTGGGAGAAGGAAGGAAGAGAGGGAGACTCAGCTGACACACAGACAGATCTTTTACTGCCGGGGTAGTAAGCCGGAACTGAACTCTCTCTCTCTCTCCCTGTCTCTTTCACTGTTTCCCTCTCTTTCGTCCCCCCCCCTCTCTCTCTCACCCTCTCCCTCTATACTTCCACGATCGCTCGCTCGCTTGCTCTCTTCCTCTCCCCTTTCCAGTGTCTTTCTCGCTCCCTCTGGACCCCTGGCCCCTGCCAGTGCCTGTCTAGTGTGCTGCGGTCCAGAGGGAGAGAGGAAGGGATGGGGGGATGGTCCTGCATATTAGCCTCGGGTAGAGGAAGGGGATGTGGGGGAGACCCAGAGGAGCCCCCCCTCCTCCGCCCCCTCTCCTTCTCCAGCCCCCACGGTGCTCCAGGAGTCACTGTCAGGGTCTCAGCTCAGCTCACCTGCCAGAGAGGAAGGGGGCCAGGGAGCCACACTGAAGGGATTTAGGGAATGGAGTGTGTGTGTGTGTGTGTGCCTGTGTATGTATTTGTGTGCGTGTGTGCGCGCCTGTGTTGTGTGTGTGTGTGTGTGTGTGTGTGTGCACGCGCCTGTGTGTGAAGTGTTCTCCTGTCGTCCCCTCATGCCCTGCCTCACTGGCTCTGTTCCACTATCCCCTTCCCAAACTGTCCAGTCAGGCAGGTGTGTGTGTGTGTATGACCAGCGTGTAACCCCTCGCATTGCCCGCTCTAATATCTCTCTGCTGGCGCTCTCAATGCTTTTCCCACTACACACACGACACGCGCTCCTGTGTGTGTCTGTAGTCGTCACAGATCTGTGAAGGTGTGTTTATCTAAACCGGGGTCCTCCGTCTCTCATCATGTTTAAACTACAGTTCAGGTTCACTTCAGAGCACCTTAGACCAGATATCCTTAAAGAAGGCTCCGCTTCATTCTGCTTCATGTCAACCTTGAATCAGCCTTCCTACTCTTCAATATCTTCAAGTGTTGTTGAACTCTGAGGTGCAGAGAAAGGGACCGGGTGGTGGTAACTCCCCAACCCTGAGGGGTTAGGGTTTCAGTGAAGGGGTTAGGTCAGTGTTGGGGAACCCTGGTCCTCGAGGGCCATAGTCCTGAAGGTTTTAGATGATTCCCTGCTCCAGCACACCTGATTCTAATGATGAGGCTTCCACAGAGCTTGATGCCGACTCTTCATTAGAATCAGGTGTGCTAGAGTAGGGAAACATCAAAAACCTTCAGGACAGTGGCCCTCGAGGACCAGGATTCCCTAGCCCTGGGTTAGGTGTTGGTGCAGCCCTGTTCCTGATGTGGCTGTGTGTCTGCTATGGCCAGCAGATGGCGCTGTAGAGCCATGGTGGCAGCAGGCAGACAGCAGAGCGCTCGGGTCAGGAAGCAGGGGGCACCACATCGATACCAGAACATTATTACAGGACCATAGAACCCTAGAAAAAACACCCACACAACTACGGAACACAGAGCG
>CM059329.1:8852330-8904830 GCA_030340685.1 Protosalanx chinensis | reverse complement strand
TGCGTGTGTGTGTGTGTGTGTGTACCTGTGTGTGTGTGTGTACCTGTGTGTGTGTGTGTGTGTGTGTACCTGTGTGTGTGTGTGTGTACCTGCGTGTGTGTGTGTGTGTGTGTACCTGTGTGTGTGTGTGTGTGTACCTGTGTGTGTGTGTGTGTGTGTACCTGTGTGTGTGTGTGTGTACCTGCGTGTGTGTGGGTGGCAGGCCTTTGCGTCCGTACACCCCCACCAGAGCGTCTCGGTGGACGGACACGTTGAAGCGGAGGAACTGCGGCTGGTCGATGTAGAGCTGCGAGCGCCAGAAGATCCCAGGAGGAACATCCTGCACGGCCCGGCGGCCCACATCCACCTCCCCCGTGTCCACTGTGTTGTTCTCCTGCTGGAACACCCCCAGCTTACCTGGGGGAGGGGGAGGGTAAAGAGGAGGGCAGAGAGGAGGGGTGGAGGGAGGTAGGAGCAGGAGGGGGGGGATGGGAGGGGAAGGGGAGGAAAGGGAAGGGGAGGGGGGGGAGGGAAGGGGGGGGGGAGGGAAGGGGAGGAGGGAAGGGGGATGGAATGGGAGAGAGGGATGATGCAGGAGGAGGGAGTGGGATGATGGAGGGAAGAGGAGGTGGAGGAGAGTTTTATTTCAGTTTGAGCACCAGCTGGTGGCAGTGAACTAGATCCAAACCAGAATGCTGCCATACTCAAACACATATACAGGCAATTTAGAAGTGTAAGAGGTCCGGATAGCATAACCTGGCAACGCCACGGCAACGCCATCTGGACTTGAGACCTCGGGATCCGGATCAAAGGGATCTAGACATTACTTACACCCCCCCCCCTCACACTCCCCCCTAACTATACCACAGACACTTTATACACATGCCAGAACTTTACCTTAACGACAAACAGCGTATGATTCACGGCAACAGCTAGACATTACGTATTGCATCTCACACATGCATTCACACACACACACACACACACACACACACACAGTGCGTCACAGAAAGCTATCCACCAGGGGGATCGACATGGCTCTGTGGTTACCACTAATAGGCAGCAGCTGCCATTAATATCTCATTAATTAGACTAGTGTGTGTTTCAAGGGGTCGCAGTGTGTGTTGGGTTGTGTGTGTGCGTATGTCTGTTTTAAACATGCCGTTGTCTGCCTGTGTGCGTTTTCCTGTCACTCTGTGCGTGTTTACCACTGTGTGTGTGTGCGTTTGCACCCGCGTGTGTTTGCGTGTGTGTGAGGCAGTAAAGCGGAGGTACAAAGACCTCGTTTCCCTGTTTGTGAGAACGCAATTAGACACAAATGCAGCTTGTTAGAGCTGTGGTGAGCTTAGCCTGAGGACAAACTCCTTCTCTCTCTTTCTCTCTCTCTCTCCCCATCTACCTCTTCCTCTACACCTCTCTCTCCATCTACCTCTTCATCTCCACCTCTCTCTCTCTCTTTCAAGCTCTCTCTCCATCTACCTCTCCCTCTCCACCTCTCTCTTGCTCTTCTCTCTCTTCTCTCTCCTGCCCCACCCTTCTCTCTCCATCCCTGTCCACACCAAGCACACACCCTGAGTGAACTTGGCTACCGAACACATGGAGGTTACAGAATCACTACATCATGATGTCAGCCCGCTGATTCCGTTCTCTCCCTTCGTCGCTCTGCGCTCACCTGATGAAGGTCCATCTGTGTAGCCTGCAGGAACAATCATGTGCTTAATTGGATAGAACCATCGCTGGTGTCTGTCTGTGGGTGAGAGGTGTCTGTCTGTGGGTGAGAGGTGTCTGTCTGTGGGTGAGAGGTGTCTGTGTGGGTGAGTGGGTCTGAGCGCCAGCCTGTTTATTTACAAAAAAACATTAATCCATGCCAGTGGACAGAGTCACTGCAGACTAAAGTGTGGATGATAGAAGAGAGGGAGAGAGAGAGATAAAGAGCGAGAGAGAGAGAGAGATAAAGAGAGAGAGAGAGAGAGAGAGAGGCCAAGGTCAGCTGAAGGAGGAGACAAGAGGAGAGAGAATGAGAAGGGCTGGCTGTATTGATTAGAAGAGTGTGGGTTTGTGCGTCTGTCTCCCCTGTATGCGTACGTGGTGTTTGTCCTCTCCATATTTTTGTGTTGACGCCAGTGTGTGTGTGGGGGGGGGGGGGGGGGGGGGGGGGTGCTGGATTGCTAATGACTTAATTAACAGACTGCTACAAGAGCTGGAGCTCTTGTTAGAGACGAGAGGGAGGGAGGGACATTACTGTTAGGGCTGATAATTTGATCTCCAAACCTACCCTCCAAGAGGCAGCGTGAATATGTTAGCAACTCTAGCATCCTCTATAGAGACAGACAGCCATCTTGATAAGAAACAGCTGTGCTCCGCAGTTTGGGGAGAGAAGGAGGGGAGGGAGGACGCTGGAGACAAGAGACAAGACCGACCTGCTCCCGAGGATACAGGAGCAGGGAGAGACACTGGGGGAGGGTTCTGAGGCCGTGAAAGGACTGAGATAAAGAGACGGACTAGGCCGAGAAGGTTCTGAGATAAAGAGACGGACTAGGCCAAGAAGGTTCTGAGATAAAGAGACGGACTAGGCCAAGAAGGTTCTGAGATAAAGAGACGGACTAGGCCAAGAAGGTTCTGAGATAAAGAGACGGACTAGGCCGAGAAGGTTCTGAGATAAAGAGACGGACTAGGCCGAGAAGGTTCTGAGATAAAGAGACGGACTAGGCCGAGAAGGTTCTCACGCTGTCGGTTCTATCTTTAAACGGACCAGTCTACCAACACATCAAAATCAAGTGCTGCTCCCTTGTACACACACACACACACACACAAACACAAACACACACAAAGCCATGTGAACATGCAAGGCTGTAAACAGTTTCAAGGTCATAAACGAGCCCACAAGCTCAATCTATCACAGATCTATTTTAGGTGGAGGTGGACTTCAAAGAGCCGTATTGACGAGCATGGCGTGGTTTCAGTGTGGGAGCGCATGGGTACGGGTGTGAGCATGCGTGCGCGTGCGTGTGTGAGCTCACCGTTGTCTGCAGCCAGGGCGGTGATGGTGTTGGGCGTGGTGTCTGACTTGGTCTGGCCGTTCTCAAAGGCGTAGTCTCCTGTCTCCTGCAGATGCCAGTTCAGACCCAGCAGGTGCATGGCTGAAGGGATAGGGGAGGGAGGGAGAGGTGGGAGGGAGAGGTGGGAGGGAGGGAGAGGAGGGAGGGAGAGGTGGGAGGGAGGGAGGGAGTGGTGGGAGGGAGGGTGGGAGGGAGAGGTGGGAGGGAGGGAGGGAGGGAGAGGTGGGAGGGAGGGAGGGAGAGGTGGGAGAGATGGGAGGGAGGGAGGGAGGGAGAGGTGGGAGGGAGGGAGGGAGGGAGAGGTGGGAGGGAGAGGTGGGAGGGAGGGAGGGAGGGAGAGGTGGGAGGGAGAGGTGGGAGGGAGGGAGGGAGGGAGAGGTGGGAGGGAGGTGGGGCGGAGAGGGAAAAAGGAGAAAAAGAGGAGACAACATAAGTTATTACTCTCTGCAGACGTGAGGACCTGAATAAATCACCGACACACACACACACACACACACACACACTGAGTTTCCACAGTTTCCTGCAGTAAGATACAGAGCAACAATGCGTATTACAGTAGAAGGGAAAAGAGCAGCTGTGCATCTCCTCCAGCCTGCTCTGAGCAGAATATCAGGGTGGGTTTGTGTACGCATGTGTGTGAGTGTGTGTATATGTGTGTGAGAGAGCGTGGAAGTGTGTGTGTGAGAGAGCGTGGAAGTGTGTGTGTGAGAGAGCGTGGAAGTGTGTGTGTGAGTGTGTGTATATGTGTGTGAGAGAGCGTAGAAGTGTGTGTGTGAGAGAGCGTGGAAGTGTGTGTGTGAGTGTGTGTATATGTGTGTGAGAGAGCGTGGAAGTGTGTGTGTGAGTGTGTGTATATGTGTGTGAGAGAGCGTGGAAGTGTGTGTGTGAGTGTGTGTATATGTGTGTGAGAGAACACGGAAGTGTGAGTGCGAGAGAGAACCTGCTCAACTAAAAGGGAGGCCATATTTGAACCTGCACCCTGAGAGAGAGGGGCAGCACAACACATTATCATCAAGCTGGCTCGGCCCTCCAGAAGCACATCTGACAGGCTAATCCAGCAGACTGGCAGCCGGCAGACACACACGGGACACAGTTGCTGACTTTAACACTGTTAACACTGCAGGCTGGAGCCCAGATGGACCCAAGATGGCCGTCCTGGGAACCACTCACTCATCCTTGATACGTTTACTAAAGTGATGAAGCCTGATTCTTCTTTTCTCTCTTCCATCCCTCCATCCCACCAGACTCGTCTTCCTACACTCAATTCTGGTTTGTGAGTCAGCTGTCTTGTCCTCGGCAGTCCCTGTTTACACAATCTGAAACGTGAGTGTCAAGCATGAAGAGCTAGTAGCTTCTTAGGCAGGACTCAGTGGTTGTTGCCGTTATACCGGCGGGATAAACTGCGCCCAGAGCCAAAACAAATCGTTCAGCAGCGCCATCATGAGCAAACACTGCAGAGGAGTGACCGACGAAACTACCATTGCCAGGCCACGCGTTTGAAAACGAACGTTAACTATACGCTTCAGGAAGTTGTTGACTTGGATTAAGCGATATTCACCAGCGAAGCGCGCTGAACTGAACTGAAATGGTCACATGTGAAGGTGAAGATAGAAGTGTTAAGGAGCCAGTCTAATACTCACTTTTTGTGTTTCTGTGTGTGTGTGTGTGGTGTGGTGTGTATGTGTGTGGTGTATGTGTGTGGTGTATGTGTGTGGTGTGGTGTGTGTGTGTGGTGTGGTGTGTATGTGTGTGGTGTATGTGTATGTGTGTGGTGTGGTGTGTGTGTGTGTGTGTGTGGTGTGGTGTGTGCATGTGTGAGAGAGAGCAAAAAGCTGTATAACTCAGACTTTATCTGAGAAATGTTCTGCTGCGCTGGGATGGTAATGAAGTGAATAGAAGGCAGGGAGAGTGAGAGAGAGAGAGAGTGTGTGAAGGACAGGGGGAGAGCAGGAGAGGGGAAAGAGAGAGAACGAGGGAGAGCGAGACAGAGAGGGGAGAAAGGCAGAGAGGAGCGGAGAGGAGGAGATGGAGAACATGAGAGGAAGAGAGCGGCATACAGAGTCCAATTAGAGGTTCGACCTGGGAGCGTTTACAAGGAGAATCCCCCACACAGCCCGGGTTAATCCCCCCCCCCCCCCCCACCCGCTCCACATAACCTCACACACACTCACTCCTTCACTCTCATTAAATTAGAGTCCTGCTGGGCAAGCCCGTTACCCAGAACCCCCTCTGAGAGGCAGGAGCAGAGGGTCATGGGAGAGATCTGGAGGATCGACAGGAAGCAGAAACTGGCTGTAGGTGTAGGGTGTGTGTGTGTGTGGTGGGGATTGGGAAGTGGGGTCAGAGGACCCAAACATGACCACCAGACAACCTTGAGACAACTTTGAGACAACTGTGATTGAACGTTGAGATGACTTTAGGGTTGAGGAGGACAAATCACAGACTGTTCAGGTTATGGTGACGTTAGCGTCGCCATAGCAGCTAACACGCTAACGTGACTGTACCATTCAGAACAGCAGGAGCATCAATGATGTCCTCCACCTGACCTTTACACGTTAGTCACGCATGTAGCAAACGCTCTTATCCAGAGTGACTTACAGCAGGTACAGGGACATTCCCCCCTGAGGCAAGTAGGGTGAAGTGCCTTGACCAAGGACACAACGTCATGTTGCCTTAGCCTGGAATCGAACTGACAACTTTCGGATCATGAGCCCAACGCCTTAACCCGCTGAGCCACCTGACCCCCCTCAAGTTCCTGTAGGAAACATCTATATCCTATCCCACCAATGGTTCAACGGTCGAAGCCTAATCTGAAAGAAGAGGATGTGACATCTGTGCTTGGTTGTGTTTGTCCCCTCCAGGCTCCCGTAGGGATCTGCTCTCCATTCATCTGCATAACGTGGCCTCAAGCGCGTGTCCAGCTGTGTTCGCGCCCCACTGGATTGTGGGTTCTACACATTCATATTGAATCAGTGTTACTGAGGCCTGTATTAGCATTTACCACTAGCATTAGCTTTAGCAAACACATATACTGCTGAACAGCATTAGCATCCACTACTATATGGGGCTGATTTTACGTTACCGTATATGCAAAGACATAATGAGGGGGGGTGCCACTATTAACCTTTTGCATTTTGATTCACAAATAAACTGTGGGGCTAATTTCAAATAATAATCTATGCTGAGACTTAATGGGTATGCTGCTAATTAGTGTTAGTATACCATCACCATGGATATTTACAATAGGATTTGATGACACTGCAGCAATAAGCTTTGTACTGGTTAACTTTAGAAGGTTAAATGTTACGTAAATATTTTATGTAAAGAGTTTAGAGTTTGTGTGTGTGTGTGTGTGTGTGGGTATGGAGGGTGGTGGTGGGGGGGGGGGGGGGGGGGGTCTGTTTGCCTTTACAGAGGTCCATTAGAGTTCTTCTCTCACAAACATGACTTTCTTTCAAGTCATGCTAAAACAAGTGTGCTTGTATGAGACCGGGCGTTTGTGTGTGTGAGTGTGTGATAGATTCAGTGGAGAGAATGATTTCCCTCTCCTCTCTCTTTTTAAAGCCCTCCTTCTCTCCCAGAACTGAAACACTGAGAGGGAGCAGTTCTCTCACCAGCTGAAAGTAATGCACAATGAATACTAACACCACCACCTCCTCTCTCTCTCTCTCTCTCTCCCTCTCTCTCACACACACACAAACACTCTGCAGTCACTAGAGGTAATAATGGCATGATGCTCCGTGTCAACAACCTCATTGCCATCAGCGACGAAACATCAATATCATTCTCCGATATCAGTGTTTCATCAGCCGCCTTGCTTGTTGAAAACCAGCACGGATGGACGGACGGACGGACGAACGTAATGACTGTTACCTGTGTGTATAAGTGTGTGTAAGCACACGGGCGTGTGTGTTTGGAGGAGCGTGTGTGTGTGTGGAGGAGAGCGTGTGTGGCCTACCTATGCAGTAGCAGAGCAGGACAGACAGCAGGACAGACAGCCCCACAGCACTCAGAGCTGTGCATCTCCAGCTGCAGTACTTGGAGGACTTCTTGAACTTGAAGGCGCTCCTGGACAGGGTGTTCCTGGGGAGGGGCCGGGTGGGGGGCGAGTACACCGAGCCCGTAGCCATGGTGTAACCGGGCGTGGCTGTGCTGAAGAGGGGAGTCGTGCCGGTGCCTGTCTTGAAGAGGAAGTGCCTGGAAATGGAGAGAGAGAGAGAGAGAGAGAGAGACATGAGTTAAGTCATATAACCACTGAAAGGGAGATCAATAGATGGCAGAGATATACATGAAATCAATTTGACAAACATTTGAATAGTTAGCAATGTCTCAAACCCATGGTCACAGAAGACTACCAATCAGGAGAAAGACACTTGTAAAGCCTTCAGACGGACATGATACCTCAGTCACACTGTACGAACACACACACTGACCCATACAATCTCTCCATCTCCTTATCCTCCCCCCTCTCTCTCTCTCTCCTGCCCACCTCCCCCCCCCCCTCTATCACTGTCCACACCAAGCATACACCCTCCCTCCCCCTCGCTTTAAAAGAGCGTGATCTAGTTACTGTGGATGAATGCTATCTTATTCTTGACATTTCTGTTTGACTGTACTGTGTTTGGAATGTGGATGTGTGTGCAATGTGCATGCATGCGGGTATGTGTGTGTGTGTGTGTGTGTGTTTGTGTGTGTGGGCGGGTGGAGCGGTAACGTACCCGTCCCCATACAGCCCCTGGTGACAGTCAGGTGGGAACACGTCCATCTCTATAAGGTTGTCATGGCCGTTCTCAAGTACAGACTGTCCGGCTGACCCTCTACACCACACACACACGCGCACACACACACACAACCACAGACATACCGTTAAAGAGAGACACACATGCAACAGTCACTAGAACTAGCCTTCACTAGCCATTGTTTGCCTAATTCATGAATGAAATGCTGAGTGTGTGCTGCACCCCCCACATGTGTGTGAGAGAACGAGTTCCAAAAAGGGTCTGAATCTGGGGAAGAGGGTCCCTGTGTCACAGGTCTGTTTATTCTCATTTGAGACTTTTTAAGAGTGACAGAGAGAACCCCAGAAGCAGAACCCAGAGGGAGAACCCGGAGGCAGAACCCGGAGGGAGAACCCAGAGGGAGAACCCAGAGGCATAACCCAGAGGGAGAACCCAGAGGCAGAACCCAGAGGGAGAACCCAGAGGCAGAACCCAGAGGGAGAACCCAGAGGCAGAACCCAGAGGGAGAACCCGGAGGGAGAACCCAGAGGGAGAACCCAGAGGCAGAACCCAGAGGCAGAACCCAGAGGGAGAACCCGGAGGCAGAACCCGGAGGGAGAACCCAGAGGCATAACCCAGAGGGAGAACCCGGAGGGAGAACCCAGAGGCAGAACCCAGAGGGAGAACCCAGAGGGAGAACCCAGAGGGAGAACCCAGAGGGAGAACCCAGAGGGAAAACTCAGAGGGAGAACCCGGAGGCAGAACCCGGAGGGAGAACCCAGAGGCAGAACCCAGAGGGAGAACCCAGAGGGAGAACCCAGAAGCAGAACCCAGAGGGAGAACCCAGAGGGAGAACCCAGAGGGAGAACCCGGAGACAGAACCCAGAGGGAGAACCCGGAGGGAGAACCCAGAGGCAGGAACCGAAACAGATATAGAGTTGTAAGGTATGAATTGAGGTGAGAAATAAAAAGAGCTTGAGAGACAGATGTGTTTGTATCAAAAGAAAACATAAAACAAAAACTCTAACCTGAGCATGTGGATATAGAGACAATACAAGCATCTTATCAATCCACTAATTAAAAAGACAATTAATTGTCCCCCCCCGCTGAGAGGGAGAGTCGGTGGTAGTTTTAATTGGTTGTGCGTACTTTGGCTCAGAAGGTTCCGGAAAAGAACCCTATCATCTCTCATCATCTGACGCGGAACGAAGACAAGCGGAAATAGAAGGATTCGGATTTAAATCAACTTTATTAAAGCTCTAATTAAAAACACAGTGATTGTGAAACAATGGTAATGATGATGAGGATGAAGGTGAGGGTGATGATTATAATTATAGAATATGAACTTGTGCTGGAGTTCAAAACCTCCAACCAACTTCAAAAACCTCCAGTATAAGAAGACAGTAATTAATACTCCACTAAGGCCTGTGTGTAGAGACGGAAATTTAGTCCATATACTTTGTTACTGTACTTTGTATATTTTTCTTATATACATTTACACTTAGTCATTTAGCAGACGCTCTTATCCAGAGACACACACACACACACACACATAGGGAGACAATGTTGTTTACTGAGTGGTGACATATGGGATGGCTAGAATACGTTCACGCCTTTCTGGAGGTGACGAGTGAATACTTTGGCAGGAATTGTCGTTGCATATTAAAACGGCAACTTCACAGTACATTTACAGGGTTACTTTTATATTCAATCTCCCAAGGGGGTGTAGTAGTACGTGTTAAAATATTTTTTCCCTCTAAGCCAAGGCTAGACAAATAGCTTTTACAGACTAAGCAAATGCCGAGGTAATGCTACACTGATCTTGGTGTAGCAGTTTGGACGGAAAGATTAGATCCACAGTTCCTGAACAGGACTATTCTGTCTCTCGGAGTTAGCGGATCGTGGGAGTTACTCTGCTATGTCACCAACTTGGACCCTGTGAAACGCTAGCTGAGATTAAAAGAGGAGGTCAAAAAGGTCAAGAGAGTTCCAGAAAGATGTTGGGAGTACATGAAGAGTGAGGTCAGAAGACGTGGCTTATTCTTGTTTTTATATGCGTTTTATATTTGACTTCGTTTAGTTCTTTAAATTGTTACCGTGAACTATGGTATAAAATGAAGTGAATAAACCAGTTTCTGATTATGAAGGACACAAAGACACACACACAGAGGGGGAACGATAAGCTGGAGAGTTGTGTGTGAGTGAGTGTGTGTGCGTACGTGTGTGTGTGTGTGTGTGAGTGACAGCAGCACCTGCCCTCTGAGTACAGGCAGGCACAGGCGGTATCCTCTGACACAACAGGTGGGATTTCTAATGAGTGGGGCTGGAGACGTATGGAAGTATGGATCAACACCTCCAAATGAGAGCGTTCACACCCTCTTTCAATCATCCTCCCACTATCAGTCTATCCTCCCCCCTCCCACCCCAGAGGACCCACACTCCTCTTGGCTTCACTGACCCCCTGAAGAGCTCCTACCCTTTCACTGTCTCTCCCTTCTCCTTCTGCCTTCCTCAACCCACTTCTCTTCTCTTTCTCTGGTTTTTGTTTTTCTGCATGAGCTGTTGGGTGCATTGGAAGCGTAGTGATACATGACCTGGGTGTGCTGGAATAAGAAGCGTCTGTTTGATGATTTGGCTGGTTAGTTGGCAGTTCTGACTGCCCAAATAAAGTTACCTTTAAAAGTCAAGTCTCTTTCTACCTCTCATGGTGTCTCTCTCTCTCTCTCTCTCTCTCCCTCTCTCTCTCAACATCACTCCACAGCATTCATCTCCACCTCCTCTTCACCGGACACAGACACACTCGTCCCTCTTTCAGTCCTCTCATCCCTCTCTCAGCACCGTATCGACACTCAAACACCTGCATCCCTTCACCCCCCCTCTCTCTCTCTCTCTCTCTCTCCTCCCCCCACCTCTCTCTCTCCTGAATACTATCACTACCCTCCATACCACTCCACTCTTATTATCTCTCTCTATAGGATGATGAACTCACATTGTCACTGTGCCACCTGGAGACAAGCCACATCACCAATTAGAATGAATGCAGCTTGGAAAATAAGAACACACTTCAGAGGTATAGATGTAGCTCAGCCAATGAAAAACTAATGTGTGTAGCTCCGCCAATGAGAACACACTTCAATAGTATAGCTGTAGCTCAGCCAATGAGAACAAATGTGTATAGCTCAGCCAATGATAACACCCTTCACGGTATGAATGCAGCTCGGCCAATGAAATCCCACGTCAGCGGGAGAGACGCTTGTCAGCCAGAAGAGGAAAGGTGTGTTATGCAAAGCTGACGCCTACCTTCAACACAGCACACTGTGTACTGAACCACACACACACACACACACACACACACACACTGCAAAAGCAAATGTACACACATCCCTCTATGTAAGTAACCTCTATGTAGTCGGATGCTAATGATGCTATTTGTATTCAGACAGGCTGAGTTTGTAGCTTACTACTCTGCAGAGACGACACTCTCTCGCTCACACCGAGTTTGGACGTGCATTATTGTATTCCCAGGGTAATACATATTTGAAAAAAGACTACAAAAACTGACTTTATTAGTCAGTCTCCTCACGAACCGAGGGAGGGAGGAAAAATAGAGAGGGGGAGAGAGAGAGCGGGATGGGCACAGTTATACCGTCAAGCCATCAGGAGCAGAGTTTGACTGGTGGGCGCCCATGTGCGTGCGCTCATACATGTGTTTAGTCTGGGAGCTGTGACCTCAGGGTGTATTTGATACTGCGCCTGTCTGCCAGCCAGACCAGAGGAATGTGGACGGAGCAGAAGCCGTCTGTGTGCGCAGGGAGGGGAGCTGACTCTCAACGCAACACTGGACACCCTGGGTCAAGGGTCACATCAACTGCTCTGACCCACGTGTGGCTGGAATACTCATATGGGAGGATGTAAAGACAGAGAAGGTGGAGAGAGGGAGGGAGGTGGAGGAGGTGGAGGAAGAACAGGGAAGAGAGGGACGGGTGAGAGGAGGTGGAGGAAGAACAGGGAAGAGAGGGAGGGGTGAGAAGGTGGAGGAAGAACAGGGAAGAGAGGGAGGGGTGAGAGGAGGTGGAGGAAGAACAGGGAAGAGAGGGAGGGGTGAGAGGAGGTGGAGGAAGAACAGGGAAGAGAGGGAGGGGTGAGAAGGTGGAGGAAGAACAGGGAAGAGAGGGAGGGGTGAGAGGAGGTGGAGGAAGAACAGGGAAGAGAGGGAGGGGTGAGAGGAGGTGGAGGAAGAACAGGGAAGAGAGGGAGGGGTGAGAGGAGGTGGGTAAGGTGGGTAAGAGGTAGAGGAAGAGGAAGGGAAGGAGGGGTGGGAGTGTAAGAGGTGGAAGAAGAGAGGGAAGGAGGGGTGGGGAAGAGGAGGAGAGGGTGGAGAAGGAGGAAGAAGTGAGGGAGGAGCCCTTTCTCCTCTGCTAACCAGCTTAAGTTAGAAGAAGAACGATGCCTTGAATGTGAATACAGGTTAGCACACAGCAGGCTGCCCTCCACCAGTTAGAGCACACAGGCACTCGCTAATGACCCGTACCAGTGATCCATAATTGGCCTGCTCAGGGCTGTGAACCTGTGTTATAATGCTCATCTGTGTTAGCGCCCTGTGTTGTAATGCTCATCTGTGTTAGCGCCCTGTGTTGTAATGCTCATCTGTGTTAGCGCCCTGTGTTATAATGCTCATCTGTGTTAGCGCCCTGTGTTATAATGCTCATCTGTGTTAGCGCCCTGTGTTATAATGCTCATCTGTGTTAGCGCCCTGTGTTATAATGCTCATCTGTGTTAGCGCCCTGTGTTGTAATGCTCATCTGTGTTAGCGCCCTGTGTTGTAATGCTCATCTGTGTTAGCGCCCTGTGTTGTAATGCTCATCTGTGTTAGCGCCCTGTGTTGTAATGCTCATCTGTGTTAGCGCCCTGTGTTGTAATGCTCATCTGTGTTAGCACCCTGTGTTGTAATGTTCATCTGTGTTAGCGCCCTGTGTTGTAATGTTCATCTGTGTTAGCGCCCTGTGTTGTAATGCTCATCTGTGTTAGCGCCCTGTGTTGTAATGCTCATCTGTGTTAGCGCCCTGTGTTGTAATGCTCATCTGTGTTAGCGGGTCTTCAGGGGCATTATGGGGGTTTCAAGGTTAAGCCTGCAGGCCCTGTTGTGCGTGCTTCCTCTCACAAGCTCTGCAGAGGTCCGCCCTGTCGCCTCCAGTTTGCATGCACACACACACACACACACCTCTTCTCCGTCTTCGTCACATATTTAATGTCTTTCTCTAGTCTCATAGACGAGACAGCTATCTATAGCTCCGCCGAATATGACTCAGACTCCAACAAACCGCATGTGAGTGTGTGTGTGTGTGTTATTTTGCGTGTGTGTGTGGGGGGGGGTTATTGTGTGTGTACAAGTGACAGTGGATTGTGAAATTAGCACTTCACTAACACAGCTGACGTGTTCATTGTGCTATTCATGGAGGAGGAAATGTCTCCCCCCCAACCATCCTGTTCAAGCTAACTTACAGGTGAAGCCCTACAGATGAAATAGAACTGAGAAAAATAGAAACAGGCAGATTGAGAGAGAGAGAGAGAGAGACAGAAGGGGGGAGAGACAAGGATGAAGAGTGAGACAGAAAGAGAGAAAAAGAGGGATAAAGAGACAAAAAGACAGAGGGAACAAAAGACAGACAGAAAGAGGCATAAAGAGAGAGAGAAGGAAAAATAGAGAGGGGGAGGGATGAAGAGAGAGGGGGAGGGATGAAGAGAGAGGGGGAGGGATGAAGAGAGAGGGGGAGGGATGAAGAGAGAGGGGGAGGGATGAAGAGAGAGGCAGAGAGGGAGGATGACAGGTGTGTTATTTCTAGCTCTCTTTACATGATGTTTGCACTCGTTCTCAGAGGTCATAAAATATAAAACTAGAGCTACGCAATTCAAACACGCACACACGCGCACAGTCACACGCGCACGGGCGCACAAACACACACCCACACACACACACACACATCGTAAAGGGGTCCAGCTGCTTCACTGTTCTGCCATGTCACACAAACATTCTTCTTTCGGTCATTCTGTAAATTTTCTCCCTCACTTATTTTTCAGGTAGATACAGGCAACAAGAGTTCAGATCACTTTTACTCGCTCTCTCGCTCTCTCTCTCTCTCACACCATTTATTGCACTACGCAATTAACGAGCTAAAGGTAGTGGAGAAGGTTGCCAGATTTGTGATGATCTTCCTGTCCCCATCTCAGTCACCTCATTATGTACAGCTCAGCCATCTACCGATGGGTTACCAGACTGGCTTTGGAAAAGAGCTAATCTCCAGTTTACTGGGGTAGTTCTCTATCAGTGCATTACACATCCTCTCACAGATGGGTTGCCAGGTTGGAAAGGGGGGAAGAGTATTTGGGGTATTGGTCATCATTAGGCTTTAGCGTTTTTGCAGAAGGGTTACCAGATTGTAATAGGTTTTTTTTCCTGATCTCCAGCACTAAACAACAGATGGCATTGCCAGATTCGAGGTTTACATTTTTAATCTGTCGTCATTTAACTTTTTCACCAACTACTACAGTTTAAAGGAGTCACTGCACTAACTTAAGGTTGCCAGATTTGTGTGGTCGCCAGAGGGTTTGCATTCAGCTAGTCTATAACACTTCAAGATACAATTGGTTTTCTAAGTTCTTAAGTGACAGGGTTGCCAGGTTTGTCACCTGGTTGCCAGGTTGGTCAAGGTGTGGACTCACCTGCTCTCCAGTGGCACATTGCTGCCCAGGACCCAGCTGTCCTGCAGCGGCACGGACTCAGGGGGCGTGGTCTGCAGCTCGGCGGGTAGACCCGCCGGAGGGGCGGGGCTTGGTGGAGAACGGCGATGTGATTGGCTCAGGGAGTTGTGATGGTTGAGTGCTGTCACTGACGGCTGCTGCTTGTGAGGGGGTGGAGCCGGAGGCAGCGTTGTCTGGCCCTGCTGGTGGTGATTGGACGGTTGCTCTGTGACATAAAAAAAGAGAAGGCAGGGTTAGTGGCTTTGTACGATCTGACTGGCAGGCTTCAGTACTAAGGAGGAGGGAGATAGGAGAGACAACCAATCACAGCACAGGAAGGTCTCTCCATCTTCTTACATCTCCCTTGTGCCCCCTAAAACATATGCTCTCTTGATGGGTTATTGAATTAGCCTCTCTTTACTAAACCACATACACACTCGTGCACACACACACACACACGTCATGTTGCGCTGGATGCAGGCTTGATTCCAAAATAACAGCTGGACATGATAACTGCAATGCAGTTTATACCTTCTCAGTAATGATAACGTTAACAGCCTCTTATACAGGATGATTCCAGGCTGTTACATAAGAAAACAGCACCCTGTGTGTGTGTGTGTGTGTGTTAGCAGGTGTCCATGTTCTATTAAGGAGCTAGCCAGGATGTAAGAGCCTACAGCAAGATGGTAAAGAACGCCTTGACACTCTGATGCTCAGCACACACACACATTCACACTCACACATACTCACACACACTCACACACCCCAACACCCACACCCACACAGCCAGCCTAGGGCATAGAGAGACACATCAGATTCAGGGCAATCTGAGTAGTGACAGTTTACACTGATCACTTTTGACAGGGGTGCAAACACCGCCCCATCCTCCGACAAACACTCACACACACTCACAAGCTCACACACACACTCGCAAACACTCACACACACACTGACAAGCTCTCTCTCACACACACACACAGCCAGCAACCCCTTAACAAACAGAGTGTTTTTATTCCACTTGTGCATGGCTGTGGGTAGAGATTGATAGTGTGTGTGTGTGTGTGTGCGTCTGACCAAAATGTCAACCCCATGCTGACCATGGCACCAGGCCCAGACCCCAGCCTTTAAACCTCAGCCTTCAGACCTCAGCCTTCAGACAGAAGTGTGCCATCAGTCTCTGCTTCCTGAGGCCTTGAGCCCAGCTCTGTCTGAGCAGAGCTCCATCAGGGAGCACACGCCTTCACAGGGGAGGAGGCTGACGGATGGCAGGTCTAGGAAAGGAGAGGGAGTCACAGACAGAGGGAAGCAGAGAGTCTCTTAAACCTGGTATCTGGTTCGAACCCCCCGGCTGTGCCCTACATGACGTTGTGTCCTTGGGCAAGGCACTTCACCCTGCTTGCCTCAGGGGGAATGTCCCTGTACTTGCTGTAAGTCGCTCTGGATAAAACGACTGTTAAATGTAAAACATAAAACAAAGATCTGCTAATGCAGACAACTGGAGCAGAAAGCGAGTGAGGGGGGGATGAGGGGATGAAGAGAGCGGTCAGTGAGGAGGAAGGGGGGGAGGAAGGGATGAAGAGAGCGGTCAGTGAGGAGGAAGGGGGGGATGAAGGGATGAAGAGAGCGGTCAGTGAGGAGGGAGGGGGGGATGAGGGGATGAAGAGAGCGGTCAGTGAGGAGGAAGGGGGGGAGGAAGGGATGAAGAGAGCGGTCAGTGAGGAGGAAGGGGGGGATGAAGGGATGAAGAGAGCGGTCAGTGAGGAGGGAGGGGGGGATGAGGGGATGAAGAGAGCGGTCAGTGAGGAGGAAGGGGGGGATGAAGGGATGAAGAGAGCAGTCAGCGGAAGAGTCGAAGAGAAAGATATTCAAGGGGTGGATAGAGGTCAGCAGGACCAAAGCTACACATGAAATGTTCCTGTTTCCGTTGGCTGTGACAGCCCAGCGTTCCCTGGTGTTAACCGACACGCAACCTCAGCCTGGTCTGCCTCAAACACACTCCTGTGGGAGCGGACAAACCTTGCCATATCTTTCCTTTCTCTGTCCGTCTGTCTTGTTTAAACACCATCATCGTCATTCTCTCTATTCCCCAACATATTCCCTATTCCTCCCCCTCCCCTCCCTTCTCACCTGCGTCTCCCCCCCTTCCTCCCCTCCCCCTCTCTGTCAGAGTGCAGTCTATCCAGAGAGAGTTCAGTCCTAAGAGGAGCAGTTAAGACCTCTAATCGAGGCACTGCATTATTTAACGCAGGTCTCAGAATGCAGGGCAGCGCACACATTCTCTCCTCCTCTCCCGCTCTCTAGACGGCAGATCTGGGGAGCTGTTAGCGTTCACTTGGCAGGACGAGCCAATCAGAGCCTCTGAGGTTCATGCGCAGCCAACGAATGCCCTGAAGGCAGGAGCGTTTGGCCAACGTGGCCTATCAGGGGCCTTAGAGGCTGTTGCAGCTAGCCAATCAGCTGCCATCCATCGTAAAACAATTGCGGCAGGGAAAAAAGAAACGGTGGGAACAGACATGAATATGGATGTGAAGGTAAACAGCAACATGCAGCCCTCCTACACAGGGAGAGAGGCCGTTCTGGGGTCAAGTGTTGCCTTGCACGCCCTCCTGCATGAGTGTGTGTGTGTGTGTGTGTGGGAGGGGGGGGAAAGAGAAACACAGATGTGAGTTTTTACGAGGACGGCTTTGAAAGCTGATCCTGACGGATGGTCTGATGGCTGTCATTCGTCAAGGGGTCTGTCCTGTCACATGCACACACACACACACACACACACAGGCGCACACACACACGCACACACACACACACACACCCTCATATACAAATACACACACGCAGACACACACGCATGCTCCCTCTGGAGAGGCTTTGAGAAGCCTGTCTGATTGGGATTTCATGGTAGCAGAGGAATTACAGCTCAGCCCATTTATCTCCTAATGGTGAGACTGATACCCATCACAACCTGGCTCTGAGTGTGTGTGTGTGTGTGTGCAGGCATGCATGTGTGTGTGTGACAGAGAGAGAGCATGTGTGAGTGTGTGTGTGACAGAGAGGGAGTGTGTGTGTGAGTGTGTGTGTGGACGCAAGAGATTGAGTTTCTTATCTGGTCAGCTCTCTTTAACTGGAGTGGTTTATTCTATCTGCAGGGCTCTTCTGGTGGGTTTTCAGACCTTACACACACACACACACACACACACACACAGACACACACACACACACACACACAGACACACACACACACACACACACAGACACAGACACACACACACACTCAGACACACACACAGTGGGAGGCCAGAACAGACCACATGCAGCAGTCAGTCACCCCCAGTTTACTGTATCTGTCAACTTCACTCACATAGTATTTGGTGTCTGAGATTTTCATTTTCATTTACCTCCATCTCCCTTTCCAACTACCTCATCGTAGAATACCTCCCCCCTCCACCTCCCCTCCCCCCTCCACCTCCCCTTCTACCTCCTCTCACCCCTTCTCTCTCCTTCTACCTCCTCTCACCCTCTCTCTCTTTCTTTCTCTCTACTCTCTTTTAGCAGGCATGGCAGAGCAACTAAATTGACATTTCAAACAGACGGCATGTTGCAGAGAAGCAGCCAGCCGTCACTCTCCACGTCACACACACACACTCGCACACGCACAAAGGAAACATATAGGAAAGGTTATTTGTCAACAGCGCAGCCAGCTGTCATGTTTCACCTTGCTCTTGTTGTACTTCTCTTTTATCAACCTACCCCCTCTCACCCTCTCTCTGTCCTTCTACCTCCTCTCACCCTCTCTGTCCTTCTACCCCCTCTCACCCTCTCTCTGTCCTTCTACCTCCTCTCACCCTCTCTGTCCTTCTACCTCCTCTCACCCTCTCTCTGTCCTTCTACCTCCTCTCACCCTCTCTGTCCTTCTACCTCCTCTCACCCTCTCTCTGTCCTTCTACCTCCTCTCACCCTCTCTCTGTCCTTCTACCTCCTCTCACCCTCTCTGTCCTTCTACCTCCTCTCACCCTCTCTGTCCTTCTACCTCCTCTCACCCTCTCTCTCTCCTTCTACCTCCTCTCACCCTCTCTGTCCTTCTACCTCCTCTCACCCTCTCTGTCCTTCTACCTCCTCTCACCCTCTCTCTCTCCTTCTACCTCCTCTCACCCTCTCTCTCCTTCTACCTCCTCTCACCCCTTCTCTCTCCTTCTACCTCCTCTCACCCTCTCTCTCCTTCTACCTCCTCTCACCCCTTCTCTCTCCTTCTACCTCCTCTCACCCTCTCTCTCCTTCTACCTCCTCTCACCCCTTCTCTCTCCTTCTACCTCCTCTCACCCTCTCTCTCCTTCTACCTCCTCTCACCCCTTCTCTCTCCTTCTACCTCCTCTCACCCTCTCTCTCCTTCTACTGTACCTCCTCTCACCCCTTCTCTCCTTCTACCTCCTCTTACCCCTTCCCTCTCCTTCTACCTTCCTACATCCCATTAAGGAGATGGATTCGAATCTCGGCCTCGACCATGATCTCTCTGAGTGGAGTCTGCATGTCCTCCCTGTGTTACTGTGGGTTCTCTCCGGGCACTCCGGCTTCCTCCCACCCTCCAAAGACAAGCATGTGGTAGGTTAATTGGACACTCTGAAATCGCCCCTAGTGAATGACTGAGAGTGAATGGTTGTCTGTAACTGTGTGTGTGCAGGCGGACCCCAGTCCAGGGTGTCCCCCCGCCTAAGGCCCGAAAGTAACCGAGATAGTCTCCAGTCACCCGTGACTCCTACTGGGAATAAGCGTCACCGCTAATAATAAGCGGTCGGAAATGAATGAATATTTAGATCTTATTACATTCTTTGTATTTTTCGATCCAGTTCTGTACTTCTTGCACATCTTTTCATTACTCTGAGTGCTGTACTGTACCAGGCTCTTGCAAACTGACATTTCTCCACTGCGAGACTAATAAAGGATCACCTTATTCCTTATTCTTTTTTTCCCATCTCTCTCTATTCCATCTCCTTTCTTCTCCCTCTCATCAACAGCAGAAGATTAAATAACAGCAGGTGTGGATCTGAATGCTGTGCGAGTACTTCTGCAAGGAGAAAGAGGGGGAGGAGAGAGGGAGGGTGGAAGTAGAGAGGAAGAAGAGGGAGAGAGAAGCAGAAGAGAGAGGGAGAGAGATGAAGTTGAGCAGATGGAGAGGAAGAGAGAGGGAGAGTGCAGGGAGAGAAAGACAGTTAGGAGACAGAGACAGAGATAGATGGAGAGAGAGAGAGAAAGAGCGATAGATGGAGAGAGAGACCAAGAGAGAGAGAGAGAGAAAGAGCGATAGATGGAGAGAGAGAGACCAAGAGAGAGACAGACAGACAGCGAGAGTACAGAAAAAGGCAGAGGGGGTTTCTGGGGGCGATGGAAAGTCCTAGACCAATCTGAGTAGCAGGTGTGATGCCAGTGAGCTGGATGGAGAAGAGCTGGTATCAGTGATGAAGGGGGGAGACCGGCCACACCGTGCCCACGGCTCTCAGCTCTGCCTGGGGGGACAGCGAGGTACAGTCAGCCCCATGATCAACCACCAACCAACCACCCAGAGCACATTAAGAAAAATATTCTGCTTCGTAAGCAGGACAACTAGCCCGGTGTGTGTCCATTTCTAGGATAAGGTCAGTCAAAGCAAATCTCCAACAGTTGCCCCATCCCCATCTCCCCCCGCCCTCAACACACACACACACACACACACACACACAAGCACAGAGACATAAACAAACCTAGCCAAGCATGCAGCCTCACACACACTTCAAGGCAACGACTGCCTGGAGGAAAATATATGAAAATAAATCACAGCGCTCATTTTATCACTGCAGGATGGAACACAATGACACCATTTAAAACCACAGAAAAACATTAACTAACACTCAGGTAATTATACCAAGATGGAGGAGGATGTTCCATACCTGGTGCATGCCAGGTACACACACACACACACACACACACACACACACACAGACAGACATCCAGTGAAGGAGAGTGCTATTTATGAAAGATAAATATCAGCAGGTTATGACATTTATCAGAAACAGGACTGTGGGACAAAGAGCTTCTTAAATATTGACCAACTGAAGGAGGAAGCATTAGACAAGATCAATAAGACCTGCAGACTGGGAGAGGAGAAGAGGAGGAGGAGGAGATGAGGGGGCCAGGAGGAGGAGATGAGGGGGCCAGGAGGAGGAGAGGAGGGGGCAGGAGGAGGAGATGAGGGGCAGGAGGATGGGATGAGGGGGCAGGAGGAGGAGAGGAGGGGGCAGGAGGAGGAGAGGAGGGGCAGGAGGAGGGGATGAGGGGGCAGGAGGAGGAGAGGAGGGGGCAGGAGGAGGAGATGAGGGGCAGGAGGAGGAGATGAGGGGGCCAGGAGGAGGAGAGGAGGGGCAGGAGGAGGAGATGAGGGGCAGGAGGAGGGGATGAGGGGGCAGGAGGACGAGAGGAGGGGGCAGGAGGAGGAGATGAGGGGCAGGAGGAGGGGATGAGGGGGCAGGAGGAGGGGATGAGGGGGCAGGAGGAGGGGATGAGGGGGCAGGAGGAGGGGATGAGGGGGCAGGAGGAGGGGATGAGGGGCAGGAGGAGGGGATGAGGGGGCAGGAGGAGGAGAGGAGGGGGCAGGAGGAGGAGATGAGGGGCAGGAGGAGGGGATGAGGGGGCAGGAGGAGGGGATGAGGGGATAGGAGGAGGACAGAAGACAGATTTGAGTAGGATGGAGAGAGAGAGAGATGGAGGAGGAGGTACGGAGAGGAAATATCTCTCAGATGGTGAAAAGATGAGCGCGTTGCTAAGAGCCAGAGACAGATGATTAGACGAACCACACTAAATGATGAATTACGTCTGAACTGTGTGTGTATGACGAAGAGAGCGTGTGTGTGTGTGTGTGGGAACATGTGCAGGAGCTTCTTCATTGATGAGCTGCTCCAGTGTGGGTCCAGCCTGGTTTGACATGGTATCATTACCCAGACTACAGACACACAGCGACACACTGACACCAGCCTGAGAGCTGGAACACAGTGCTGAACGAGCTCCCACTCTCCTGACCACACACCTCTCTCTCACACACGCACACACACGGGCACGCCGAAAATTATTTTACTTTATAATCTGTTGTTGGTGTTCTAGAAGTCAGTGAAGCACACCCCACCCACACCCCACCCGCACCCCTCCCTATCTCACCCCCCTCTCTCTCACTCCTCCCCCACACGAGCCTGACATGGCCCTGAGAGAACGGAAACAATCCTGCTTTTCTCGTTTTCACCTGCCTGCCCACCTCCAGTGAGAGAGAGAGAGGGGGAAAGAGACAGAGAGAGAGGAAGAGTATTTTAAGGGACCACCATAGCTTTGCACGTGGTGAGGAGGGTTTTGTTGCTGTGTGTGTGTGTGTGTGTGTGTTTTCAAGGGGCCCCTGCCTGCTCCAGTAAATGTTATTGGAATTCCTGTGCTGTAAAATTGCTCCTTTCATGCCCACTGCATCTGACAATAGAGATCAACTGTGAACGAATGAGAGAGAGAGACAGAGAAACAGGAAAAAGAGAGAAAGAGAGGGAGGGGGGGAGAGAGATTTAGAGAGGGAAGGAGAGAGAAAGGGAGGGAGCGAGAAAGAGAGAGACCGGTACTGTCAGCCCCGTTTCTCTTTACATTGCAGTCTAGTTGTATTTGTAGTGGATGTGTTGCCGTGGAGACAGTTTGAGAAGCGATAAGCTGGCTCAGTAGATGTTGCTCATTGCAGAAAGACACTCTCTGACACTCTGGGATACTGGCTGTGCCTCCCCCCCCCCCCCCCCCCACACACACACACACCCCAATCTTTCTGTTTTTCTGTGTCACTCTCCTCCATTCTTTCTTGCCTTTGTGTTAGGCTCTACCCCTCTCTCCCCTCTGTCCTGCACTAGACCAGAGGTTGGTAGAGGACAGAAGTGGGAACGCTCTCTGAAGGAGAGCAGCCTAGAAACCTCCACCAACACCGTGTGTGTGTTGATGTGTAAGTGTGTGTGTGTGCCCGAGAGGGAAAGAGAGAGCGCTCTCGTCTAATTCAGTCCGCCTTTCACCTAGAGGGGCTATCTGTGAGCCTGCGACCCTCTGTCCTCCTCCTCCTCCTCTCCCAGCATCCTTTGTTCTCCTCCTCTACCCCACTGCTTCTTCCATCACCACCCCCTCTCTCTCTCTCTCTCTCTTTTGTCTCTCGTTCTGTCTGTCCATCCTTGACCTTTTGCAGCCTCTCTCCATATCCAGCGCTTCGTCTGTGTTCTCTTTCCTGTCATTCAGGCCGTTATCCTCCCTCCCTCTCTTCAGGTCTGACATGACAATATACCAAACGGTATCTTTCTTCTTCCCTTCTACCCTTTCCGTCCGTCCGTCTTTCCTTCCTTCCCCCTCCTCTTCTTCTTCTTTCCTCTCTTCAATCTGCCGGTGGTCTCCCCTTTGTCAACTCTCAGTCCATCTCCCTCGCTTCCCTGTCCATCCCCCCCCCCAAGTCTCCCTCCTCTTTACCCGGAACGAGTCTTTAGTATGGGCAGCTTGAAGCACTTTCACTGACCCTGTCATCTCTCTCCTCCCCCTCTCCTCCTCCTCTTCTGCTCAGTCAGGTCTTTTCGCTGACCCTTACCCCCCCCGCCCCCACACACACACTCTCCACCTCCATCCATCCTTCACCCACGTTCCAAACGAGCATTTTAGTTTGGGCTGCCTCTCTCCAGCAATCCCTCAATCTCCTTCTCTCTCTTTCGATATCTCTCCCCCCATCTATGTCCCCCCCCCCTCCCTCCTAGTAAGGCTCCGACCAGGCTGTTAGATTTAGCTAAGTGATCCTAGTCGCCATGAGGCTCAGACTTGTGACGTGCGTGAGACGTGTGTGTGTGAGAGGTGTGTGTGTGTGAGAGGTGTGTGTGTGTGAGAGGTGTGTGTGTGTGAGAGGTGTGTGTGTGTGAGGTGTGTGTGTGTGAGAGGTGTGTGTGTGTGAGAGGTGTGTGTGTGTTAGACGTGTGTGTGTGAGAGGTGTGTGTGTGTGAGATCCCCGTGAGACTCACCCTCACCAGTCTCTTCTGATAACCGACTGAACGTCTCCTCCTCCCACCTCCACGTCTCCACGTCTCCACGTCCACCTCCCCCCCCCCCCCCCCCCCCCCCTCTTGTTAAAAACTCCTTCCCATTCTACATCGATTAAAGGCGGCGTGGGAGCAGATTGACTACTTAAGACATGAAGGATGTTTTCCAGTTCCTGATGTTTCAGCCCAGACTGGTGTCTATCTCCGGGCGTCTGCAGGGCGCCTGGGACTTGGGCTTGTTTGAAGCTTGGGGGAGATGTTGGATGCCGGGGGGGAGGGGGGGCTCTACGGTACGGTATGATGGCTACAGGATGGTGGATGGTGGAGGGGGGGGGGGAGGCACTGCAGGTCTAGATAGCTATCAGCTGTGGAGCTTGAAGCACTCAAGTTAAAAAGGTGGTCGAGAGAAGCATGTAAACACGGGCCTGATCAGACCTCCCTCCATCCAAATGTAAACACACAACTGCTTCAGATGGTGCTGTGGTTAGCTGTGTGCGTGCGTCTGCGCATTCTTTGTTTGATTGTAATGAAAGCAAAGGGCAATCATAATTGTTACCACGACACCGGTGAATGTAGCCATCAAAGCAGAGACGAGCAGTCAGGACAGACCATAATAGTTTAGGATGAGGGGCAATGATCCAGAGAAGAGCCGGGTGTGATTATGACAAGTAATGGGCGCAGGCGTGCACTCACACACACACACACACACACCAAGGCCTCATTTAAGCGTCAAAAAGTGGCAGTTTTTCCAGGTAATGTTGTTTCTGTGACATTAACACACAGAGACGCTGCTTAGAGATCTGACAGGCTAGATAACTGGTGTGTGTGTCTCTGAACTAGAGAGATACATGGAAAGAATGAGACAGCAGAAATTGGGGCACCGCTGGTTCAGCGAGGGGTCGAGCACCGCTCTCTCACTGCATAACTCCCTTCCAGAAGTTTCCTCCGTACATTGTGAACCATGTTCAGTGAGGTCAGTACGAGCTCCCCTACATGTCCGCTAACCAGACAGCCCCCCCCCCCCCCCCCCCGCTTTGAGGGACTAGAAACTACCTCTACTAGCCTTCAGTGATAAGACTGGGAGATAAGTCGAAGACTAGGTTGATGTAAACCACGTGTAGACTGACTGACTGACAGGAACAGAGAGACTTCAGAACTGAAGGTTCATATTAAGGTCTTCACCACATCATAACGCTTCCTTTGAGACCACGGAATAAAAAAAAAAACTACTAAAAAGGACAGTTGAAAGAACATGTATGAACTATCTGATCTATAATTGCCATTCTCTTCTGCAGTGCCTTTGTCTGTCAGCTTATTGGCAGGCTGGTCCAAATTACGGAGACATGCGAGGTGCATCAGCCTATCAGAGAGCAGCGTGGATGTGAAGACCTTGGGAAAGAGGAAGAGCGAAGGACAAGGCTGGATGTAACCATCGAGGCTGCGGTAACATCGAGCCGGCGCTAACAGTGTAAAGGTTGTGGGTGACAGAGGACTGAGTGAATGTGGAGGGGCAGTAACTAGTCACTGGGGTGTATTTTAGCAGGCAGGGGTTGTATATCGAAGAAGATGTTTCAATTAAATTATTAATATTTAAATAATACCAGACGACCGTTGAATGAATATCACATCAGCGTTGTATGAATTTGCATGAATACCACATACATGTGTAACCTGTATAAATACTGTATAAATGCTGTATGAAAGCTGTATGAATGCTGGTATGGATTCTGTATGAATGCTGTATGAATGCTGGTCGGGATGCTGTATGAATGCTGTATGAATGCTGGTATGGATTCTGTATGAACACTGTATGAGTTCTGTATGAACTCTGCTTGAATGCTGTATGAATTCTGCATGAATGCTGTATGAACTCCATATGAATGCTGTATGAATGCTGTATGATCTCTGTATGAACTATTTAATAATACCAGACGACCGTTGAATGAATATCACATCAGCGTTGTATGAATTTGCATGAATACCACATACATGTGTAACCTGTATAAATACTGTATAAATGCTGTATGAAAGCTGTATGAATGCTGGTATGGATTCTGTATGAATGCTGTATGAATGCTGGTCGGGATGCTGTATGAATGCTGTATGAATGCTGATGGATTCTGTATGAACACTGTATGAGTTCTGTATGAACTCTGCTTGAATGCTGTATGAATTCTGCATGAATGCTGTATGAACTCCATATGAATGCTGTATGAATGCTGTATGATCTCTGTATGAACTCTGTAAGAACTCTGTATGAATGCTATATGGATGCTGTATGAACTCCATATGAGATTCTGTATGGATGCTGTATGAACTCCATATGAATGCTGTATGGATGCTGTATGAACTCCATATGGATGCTGTATGAACTCCATATGAATGCTGTATGAACTCTGTATGATGCTGTATGGATGCTGTATGAACTCCATATGGATACTGTATGGATGCTGTTATGAACTCCATATGAATGCTGTATGAACTCTGTATGAATGCTGTATGGATGCTGTATGAACTCCATATGGATGCTGTATGGATGCTGTATGAACTCCATATGAATGCTGTATGAACTCTGTATGAATGCTGTATGGATGCTGTATGAACTCCATATGAATGCTGTATGAACTCTTACCAGTACAGGCAGCGTGGCTGAAGCCAGCCTGTGTTACAGGTAAATACACTCCTGCTCCTCCTCCCCCTCCTCCTCCTCCTGCTCCTGCTCCTTCTCCTACTGCTGCGTACTCTTCCTCCTCGTCATCCTCATAGTCAGACTCTGGGCCACGTTGGGGGACGCCGGCGCTACCTAGCAACGAGCCCCGGTTGTCATGGAGATTGGGTGATGGTGGTTGCGAGTGTGAGTGTTCTGATGGACTGGAGAGAGAAGATGGCATGGAGAGCCTGAAGAGGGAAGAGGAATAAAACAAACAAAAAAAAACAAAACAAAACAACGATAAACGGGAAAGAACACAAAGGAAATCACCACAGTAACACCACAACGGAACACATGACTGAAAACCAAAGAAGCTATGGTGAATGAAAGGAGATGGGGAGTGAGATGAGAGTGGGGAGGGCGAGGGGGGGTCCTGATTGGAGGTCACTGGGGATCTTGAGCTGGGGGGGGGGGGGGTTCAAGCCTGAGCGTGGACGCTCATCGCAAAGCCTCGATCGATGGCGCAACCTTGACCTTTCCATTTTCGGTATCCAGTTGAGCGCTCGCTAAACTCTCAAGCTCATCGCCTACAACAACATGTTGACAGAGAACATTCGCATTGGAATTTCTCATCAAAGTGGAAATCCATATCCTGTTAATGAGTCCTTTGAAGATGTTAATGCCCTGGGACCTCCTCACAGACATACAGGCACACAGCACACTCCCTCTCCTCAAAACCAAACGAGACTCTAGGTAAAAAGCATTTAAACAGTGTGGGGCTCCTACCAGCCAGATCAATAAACAGGTTTGTTTTTATATACCCAGGAACACAGAGCAGAGAGGAGAGTCCATCCTGGATGGATGTGTCTGGATTCAGTACAGACATGTTGGCTGGGCTAGTCTCCTGACACTGGGATTCAACTGCGTTTATGTGAAGTCCGTGTCAAAGCAGAAGTGGTCAACATCCCAGCGACGTAGCCACTGGCTGCGTGTCAAACTCAGCCTCCATTACCTGGCTTGAGCTTGGACTAGGATGAAACACGACTTCCTGTTGGGATGGAGTGAAGCTCGGCTGCTAAGGCTCTCACACTCCAGTCAGATTTGGACTAGAACATGTTGTCTTACACACAAACTGTTGTACCCTGTACTGAGGAACATCCCTACCTACTATCTCTGCAGTGAAGGCTCTTTTTCTTACTGAATAAGAAACATGATGCCAGATTTGTGGTATTGTACCTCATAGTACCTTGTAGTAAAAGTTACATCCATTTTTAGTCTCACCCGCCCTCCTTTTTCTCTTTCTCTCACTCGCTCTTGCTCTCCATGTCTTTCTCTGTCTTTTGATCTCAGTTAAGATTTCCTTGGCTGTTCTAGAACTTTCGTGCTACCTTGGTTGTTATGGGGACGGTCCATTAAAATCCTGGCACAATCGACCGCTTACCAAAAAAAGTCACAGATTTTCAGACAACTGAAGAAATGACATTCTGTCTGAGTCTGCCTGAGGAGCACTAATGGGATTCCAGAAACACACACACACTCAGATGTACACACACACACACACATACACACACACAGATGTACACACAGACACACACACAGATGTACACACAGACACACACACATATACACACACACTCAGACACACAGATGTACACACAGACACACACACACACACAGATGTACACACAGACACACACACATATACACACACACACTCAGACACACAGATGTACACACAGACACACACACACAGACAGATCTACACACATGTACACACACACACAGATACACACATTTCTAAGAAACGAGCAGAACAGACTATGGCTGCTCAGCGAGGTCAGGCTCTGAGGAGCAGGAGGTTCTACAAACCTCAGCGCTGATTGATCTCATCTCCAAATAGGAGCAGGAGAATCAAGCAGCCGATCTTCACTGGCATCCCGGCAACCACACACAGGCCCACTTCCTCATCTTGGATTCACATATAACCCATCAGGCATTGCAAGATAACAGGTCCTGATGGGAAACTGCGGCTGTAAATACATAACGGCTCACTTATGCCTGACAGATGGGCCTCTTATAGGACATAACACACCTCATTCTCTTAGCCCAGGGCTATCCATCTCTCTTTCGTTCTCCACCTCGCTCTCTCTCCCTCTCTCTTTCTTGCCCCCCCCTCTCTCTCTCTTTCCCTCCATCCCCTTCTCTCCCTCTCTCTCATTCGCTCACTCAGACATCCATTCATCTGTACTTTAATGCATGGCCATGTCTCTCCATTTTCCTCCAAGCTTGGAGCAATGTTTCAATAACTGTATAAAGATATCACAGTATGTCCACACTGATAAGGTGAAAGCACCAACATTTCAATCAGTCTGAGGTGGAGCCATTCCGCTCACTTCAGCTGTCCTTCACGCACACACACACACACGAATAGACACAAACACACACACCTTGCCCCCTACTGGCCCTGCCTATCATCAAGAGCTTTTGTGAACTCTTCACATGGTGAGTCCCTGGCCTCCAGTAATTACTTCTTCCTTGTTCCTATTCCACCACACACTCATACATACACACGTACAACACGCACACATACACTCTCTCTTCCCCTGTCCCCATCTTGACACACTCTAGAGACTCACACACACACACACACACTCACACACTCTCCACTATGACAAAAAGCCCAGGATGAGGGAGAAGGGGAAAGGAGAAAATCCCATTAAGGCTCTGGAGAGGAAAAAGAGCAAGTGTATTCTTTATTAATAATGTGATGTTTCCTTACTTATATAACCAGGATGGGGAGGGAGGGTATGGGGGGGAGAGAGAGAGAGAGAGAGAGAGAGAGAGAGAGAGAGAGAGAGAGAGAGGAGGAGAGAGAGAGAGAGAGAGAGAGATAGAGATAGAGATAGAGAGAGAGAGAGAGGAGAGAGAGAGAGAGATAGAGATAGAGATAGAGAGAGAGAGAGAGAGAGAGAGAGAGAGAGCGAGAGAGAGAGAAAGAGAGCGAGCGAGCGAGAGAGAGCTGATGAGAGAAACACAATTAGAGTACAGTCTGTAGGGACTGAAGCATGTTCCCACCATTCTCTGCCCAGCCAAACCAATTACACATCCATTAACCTGCCCCAGGGCCACCGAGACCTGCGTGTGTGTGTGTGTGTGTGTGAGACAAGAAGATAATGAGAGCATCCCTTCACATCAGTAGTATATTCCAACTTTGCCTTAAGATGCTCCAGGAAGAGAACATCAACACTTGTTCCTCTGTCTTCCAGTTCTGAACGCACGCCTTCGGTTCTGTAATGAGGACAGTACTTTGATGATGGGGGGACGGACGTGTCCGTTAGAACCGGACTGGCTTTGGTCCAATAACGTTCCACCACAATCATTTTCTCTGTCTTTAGGAGGAGGAAGAGAGTGTGAGACAGAGTGACAGAGTGAGAGATAGAGGGAGCGAGGGATGAGTGACAGAAAGAGAATATAGAGACGAAGAAAAATAGAGAGAAGGCGTGAGTGACAGATGAAGGAAGAGAAGGACTGAGAGACAGCGAATATAGGGAACTCAGAGAGGAAGAGAGAGACAAGGATAGCAGGACTGAGAGAGAGATCTTCCTGACAGCACCCCCCACCAGCCAGGCATGCTGGGAAGGTTCACAGGTGCTTGATGGGTAGGAACCGCCCCCTGTGGGTCTTGATGGCCTCGCTTGTTGGCCGGGTGTGAGTGTGTGTGTGTGTGCACAAGCCAGCATGAGACAATACTGGGGAGTGAAAGAGCTGAGACAATTAATAGCTCTACAAGGAACCAGAAAGGTGTGAGTTGTCAGTGTGTGTGTGAGTGTCAGTGTGTGTGTGTGAGTGTCAGTGTGTGTGTGTGAGTGTCAGTGTGTGTGTGAGTGTCAGTGTGTGTGTGTGAGTGTCAGTGTGTGTGTGAGTGTCAGTGTGTGTGTGAGTGTCAGTGTGTGTGTGAGTGTCAGTGTGTGTGTGTGAGTGTCAGTGTGTGTGTGAGTGTCAGTGTGTGAGCGGTCAGTGTGTGTGTGAGTGTCAGTGTGTGTGTGAGTGTCAGTGTGTGTGTGTGAGTGTCAGTGTGTGTGTGAGTGTCAGTGTGTGTGTGTGAGTGTCAGTGTGTGTGTGTGAGTGTCAGTGTGTGTGTGAGTGTCAGTGTGTGAGTGTCAGTGTGTGTGTGAGTGTCAGTGTGTGTGTGAGTGTCAGTGTGTGTGTGAGTGTGCTGCAGTAAATAGTAAACAACACAGAATGAAACCTCTGATGATAGAACAGTATAGCATAGGAAACCCACAGCTCTCTCTCCCTGTCTCCCCACTCTCTCTCTCCCTTTCCCTCTCTCCCCCTATCTCTCTCTCCATTTCTCTCTCTCCCCCCTATCTCTCTCCATTTATCTCTCTCCCCTATCTCCTCTCCTCCCCCTATCTCTCTCCATTTTATCTCTCTCCCCTATCTCTCTCTCCCCTCTCCCTGTCTCCCAACTCTCTCTCCATTTCTCTCTTTCCCCTATCTCTCTCTCCCCCTCTCTTTGTCTCCCACTCTCTCTCCCTTTCTCTCTACCTCTCCGTCTCCCACCTCTCTCTCCCTTTCTCTCTCCCTCTATCTCTCCTCCCCCTCTCTCTCCCTGCATTCCAGGCTTCATCTCTTCAATCCGCTCCAAAGAAAACAAACCCAAACTTTTTAAGGAAAAGAGAGGGAGAGAAAAAGAGCTGTGACTGAACCATCTGTGCAGACTCCCTGACCGCAATGCAGCGATGCACGCACACACACAATCGTTCATTACTAGGATACCCCTTCCACTACTAACAGAAATGGCGGAGGTTGCAGAGGATATAATGTGTGTTTTATGTGTGTGTGTGTCGGATGTTTATTGTGCACCAGTGTGTTAGACGTGATCAGTAGTCTGATTATTCATATTGATTATCCCATGTCAGAGACGTGAAGTCTGTGGTGAGAGGAGGGTAGAGGAGTGGAAGGGAGGAGAGGGGGCAGGAGGGGAGGGGACAGAAGTGGAAAGGAGAGAAGGGGAGTGGAGGGGAGGTGAGGGGAGGGGAGAGGGGATGTGAGAGGAGTGGGGGGGGGCAGATAGACGGCAAGAATCAAGCATGCAGCTTATTCTCTGAACAAACACAGAGGAAAAGCAAGATGTCAGATAAGCAGAGGAGAAAGGAGGAGGTGGCTGGGAGCCGTCCTGAGGAGAAGAGACCAGCAGAGATGGTGTCAGTGCTGTGGACAAAGCCTCGCTACATCAGCCTTTTATCTCCCATTCAAGCCAGGGAGAGGACAACCTCGATAGGGACCCTATGTCATATTTATAATACAGCACATTCATTCATATACTAAACTATGCATTCACTTCTTTCAGCATGAAATACGGCGAATAATGTCTTGACAGACCCCTAATTGTGAAGTGTGTGACGGCCATGACATTCTGTCCAAAGCACACACACACACAGATTAACCAAATGTAGTAACCTTGGTGTTGACTGGAAGGGTTTATACAGGGCAGACATGTTAGCAGCCAGAAAAGGTGGCTATGCTTTTTAAAAGACTTGGAAGTGGAGATAGTGTGTGTGTGTGTGTGTGCTTAGGTGTAAATGAGCAAGGATAAATTGTGAGCTGGCAGAAAGGTGGACAGGTGTGTGTGTGTGTTTTTATATGTGTAAGCTTGTGTGTGTTCCGTAAGTGTGTGTTGTGTTGTGTGTGTGTGTGTTTGAGTTGCGCAGGCATTAAACTGAAAAAGAGGAAAAAAGGCAACTAGAAACCAATCAGCTATCAGCCTTCACCTCTGACCCCAGCTGCAGGAATGAATTAGAAAAGTCGATACTCAGTGCAAAAGGTGAAATTAGCCAATCTTCATCAGCGATGATGATATTCCACAATCATCACTCAGCTATTTCACTTTTTAAAATTACAGCAGAGGACACTGTAGTCAGTGGCCGCCACCACCACCACACACACACACACACACACGTTCACATGTGTACCATGTTTGGCAACCAGAAAAACTACACTGGACCTCTTGTAGTAGGGAAAGTGTGTTGGCTGTATGTGTGTGTGTGTTTGAGTGTGTGTGTACACTGTATATATAAACAGAAATGGGTCATTCGTTGATGTTGTGATTGTTAGAAGGCCAGGGCAGCTGGCCTGGGTGTTTCAAACTGTCCCTAAGGTGCACATCTATACACACACACACACACACTTGCTCTAGAGCCACAGTGATCTGTGGGATCCTGCTGTGAGGATGGACTTCCTTGGCATTGATAAAGAGAATTCTCTCTCTCTCGCTCTCTCATTCCATCTCTCGCTCTCCCTCTCTCTCCTTCTCTCTCTCCTTTTCAGTTCCCACTTCTGTTCTATCTTCTCCCTCCTCATCCTATGCTAACTACTATCTACGTCGCTCATTCCAATGCGTCTCCTTCTAACTGTCTCTCTCTCCCTCTCTCCCTCCATCCCTCCCGCTCTTTGTGCTCCTCTCCGAGCCAGGGGATCTCTCTAAGACCCAGCGTCACGCTGAGCATCTTTGATATGCAGATGACAGCAACACAAAGTCTCCTCTGAGAACGCCCAGCCTGCCTGGTTCCCAAAGCCCAGGCAGGGTGAGGGGAGCTGGGGGTAACCCTGGAGGGAGTCAGCCTGCGTGGAGATAAAGGACCGGGCCGGGCTGCGGTAAGAATGGAGGCAGGAGGAGCAGGAGACACGATAATGGAGGTTTTCACCACAGCATGGACACACACCGCGGGGAGTGGAGAGGACTCGTATGCTAACACATGTTCGTAAACAATCGCACACGTACACACACACACACACACACACAAGCTCTGTTGAGCGGGACACAGAACAGATCTGTGATTGACCGCTCCTGAAAGCCTCTTTACAGCCAAATTTCCCATGTTGGGAAAACATCTGTCTGAGCGAAGCAGAGGGACGCTTAACAAGCACAACAGACAGGGCTCCCTGGCACATTGTTAAAAACAAGGCCCTGCCCACCCCTCCCCCCCCCTCACCCCCCACCACCAGCAACCCCCCCACCACCCTGAAAAAGAAAGAGATTTCCACTGTATGGAGAAACCATTGCTATTTTCATCTCTCCTCCCTTTATTTTTCTTCCACAGCAGTAAGAGTTTGTGGTTCCAGTTTACTACTGGCCATTATGAACTAGTCACATGGGAGGGAGGGAAAGGGAGAGAGAAAGCGAGAGAACGAGAGAAGGAATCAGACTCCGGTGCATGAAGCATGCCTTTACGACCTTATGACATCAGTCTCTGGTTGGAGACTTACCAGGTCTGGTGTGCGTGCGTTTGCACCAGTCTCTCGCAGTAACGAGGCATTAGGGCAACAGTTAAATTATCCGTGGCCTTCCTAACTGTGTGTGTGAGTGTGTGAGCGCAGCAGAGCGCGATGAAAGGATTAGCGTGGTGAGCGAGCAAGGAACCCTAATCCAGAGTCTGGGATTGAAGGAGCGGAGCAGGACAGCGCCCGCCTCCCCTGCCCGCCTCCCCTGCCCGCCTCCCCTGCCCGCCTCCCCTGCCCGCCTCCCCTGCCCGCCTCCCCTGCCCGCCTCCCCTGCCCACCTCTCCTGGCACAGCAACATGCAATGCCCCAGGCTCCAGCGGGTTCCAGTATGTGTGTGTGTGTGTGTGTGTGTGTGTGTGTGTGTGGGTGTGAGTGGGTGTGAGTGTGAGTGTGTGTGTGTGTGTGTGTGTGTGGGTGTGGGTGTGGGTGGGTGTAGCTGTGTGCATGTGTATGTATGTATGTGTGTGTGTGTGTGTGCACGTTCGCAAGCGCATTAGCGGGGCTAAATCAGGAAAGGGTTTGTCAAGGGAGTCTGCCCAGGGTGGACACACACACACACACCTTACATCAGTCTAACGCAACTGTTGCCATGGCAGAGCCTGCTGTAAGACAGGTTGGGGATGTGGTTGTCGAGGGACAAGGTTGATGACGAAGTCGCTTTGTCGACCAGGGACTGTGGTGTCGTCAGAGAGAGCTGTCTATAAATGAGTTTCCCCCCCCCCTCTCTCATTCTGTCTTTCCATCCATCCCTCTCTCTGTGCTGCTTTGCATCCATCTTTTTCTCTGTGCCTTTCTTTCTCTCTGGACTCTCAGTTTTACATCTTTTCAGATCCTTTACATTTCCTCACCAGCTCTCTCCGTCCCTTTGGGAGAGGACGGGACAAAGGGAGGGAGGGAGAGAGAGAGAGAGAGAGAGAGAGAGAGAGAGAGAGAGAGAGAGAGAGAGAGAGAGAGAGAGAGAGAGAGAGAGAGAGAGAGAGAGAGAGAGAGAGAGAGAGAGAGAGAGAGAGAGAGAGAGAGAGAGAGAGAGAGAGAGAGAGAGAGAGAGAGAGAGAGAGAGAGAGAGAGAGAGAGAGAGAGAGAGAGAGAGAGAGAGAGAGAGAGAGAGAGAGAGAGAGAGATAGATACTCTGTAAGTATTCATCTTTTGTTGTTTTTCTTTGTGTAACTTGTTCATCTTTTTAGAGTTCTTTGTAGTGAACCAGTCAAACACAGCGGAGTGGATATGAAACTATTATTAGATACAATAAAAATACACACACACACACACACACACCGACACACACACACGTGGACACAGACACAGTAGCAGGCGGGCACGTCTCGGCTGAGGCAGGCCCAGCTGGGTGAGGTGTTGCATGAAAGAGTGTGAGGATGGGATGGAGCTGGATGGATGCCTGCACAGGACCTTAGAGAGGCCAGGACAGTGCGTGTCTGTGTGTGGATCTGTAGGTGTGCCTCTACGCATGAGTGTATATGTGTGTGTTTGTGTGTGTGTATACGATGAGTGTGTACACGTGTGTATACAGTACGGTAAGAGTGTGTGTGTGTGTGCGCGTGCGTGCGTGTGATTGATGGTGTTAGTCTCATGTCTCCTCTGGACCTGGACACAGTGTCTGAGCTCAGCATGGATTCAAACAGCTGCTACTGAAACCAGATCACCTCAACCACAGATACAGACTCTGTCTCTTATTATTACCATCTGACACATTATTATTACTATGCCTATTTATATTATTATTATTAGAAGTTGTTGTTGTATGACAAGGGGCCATGAGTGCGTTAGTGTGTATGTTTTAGTGTGTATGTGTTAGTGTTCGTGTGTATGTGTTAGTGTGTGTGTTAGTGTGTGTGTTAGTGTTAGTGTGTGTTAGTGTGTGTGTGTTAGTGTGTATGTGTTAGTGTGTGTGTTAGTGTGTGTGTTAGATCAGATAAAGGGTCTTCCTCTGCAGCACTACTTCCCATGTTAGATCAGCTTTCTCTTCACCTCTATACATATACACCCACCACTTTATCCCTCTCCATCTCTCTCCCCTCCCTCCCTCTCTCTCTCTCTCTCTCTCTCTCTCTCTCTCTCTCTCTCCCTCTCTCCCTTTCTCTCTCCCCCCCTCCCTCTATCCCTCTATGTGTTTCTCTGTTTCCTTCTCTCCCTTCACCCCCTTTCCCCCTTTCCCCCTCCCTCCCCCCATGTGTGCATGGTACAGTTCTGCAGACACAAGAGGACCTCTGTCTGATGAAAGATGGGGGTCCAGGGAGGGCCCGGGTCTGTCTCAGTTACATGCTTCCTCTCAGGCTCCTGGACTGGGGGCCCACAGACAGAGGGGGTTCCATGTTAAGGACAGTAGTAAATATATGTGTACACATTTAGTAGTAATTTCATGTTTGTTTTTTTGATGCAGATAGGCACATCTACATTTAACCCATTTGCGTGTGCGCGCACACATACACACACACACACCACACACACACACAGGTCCTTTGTGTCTCTGAGTGATTGCTCTGATCTTGCCTGCAGGCTGAGTTTGACCTCCAAGTACTGCTGAGTGGTGCGGGCTTGTGTGTGATTGAGTGTGTGTTTTGTGTGTTGCATGTGTGTGTTTATGTGGTTGCGCTGTGTGTGTGAGCCTGTGTGTAGCTGTGTGTGTCTGGTCTTATCTCCAGTCTAGTCTGACCTGGTTGGAGCTGAGGAACAGCAGTGATGTCTGGCTAGGAGTCCCCACTGCTGGATCTGAAGAGATAGGAAGACTTTCAACTACTGTGGAACTGCTGCGCTGCGAAAACACTCAGCGATAACACTCGCCGCAGATCAGTTATTCAAAAGATTTCACACTACGGACAAGAGAAGAGCGTCTCAAAAAAGAAATGGGGGTATGATTTGAAAGGAAAGCTGACATTACTGAACTCACATTGACCTTACATTATTGGTAACAGGATGTCGACGATACACCTTTGTCTCTTCCATTTAATTAATGGGGGAAATTCCATCTCATTTTGAAATATTAAGCCCTGGTCAACCGTGTGTGCGTGCCAACAGATGGCCGTGTCCCAGTAAAGCCTCACTCACAGTCATGGCCATATTTGATTGCCAGATTAGAACAGTTTTGGAGCGGTGACACAGAAATAGAGACACAGATAGACTCTGAGCTTGGCCAGCATTAACACTGACTATTTTCTGTGTGCGTGGAAGGTTATGTGTGGGAATGTTTGTACAAAAAAATCTGTATGCAAAAGCGCTATGAGTAAATGGGTCTTTTACTGGTAATAGCTGAACACGACTGTGTATGTGTGTGTCTGTGTTAGCGTGTGTGTGTCAACGAAGAAGCTAACGAGAGCACCTGAGCACTAAGGTGAAGGGTGGAATGTGAGGAGAGGGATCATTCTCTCTCTCTCTCTCTCTCTCTCTCTCTCTCTCTCTCTTTCTCTCTGTCTCTCTCTCTCTCTCTCTTTCTCTCTCTGACTCTCTGACACTCTCTATATCTCTCTCTCTCTCTTCCAAGTGACAAGACCCTCATTACCAGTGCCTGCTAAGTTAAGTAGAGGGCCGGGGTCTATCTCTCTTTCAATCACTGTGTGTGTGTGTGTGTAATAACCACCCTCGGTCCATAGCTAGCAGTGGCAGTAAGGTAGCTTCAGTGATTTATTACCATGCACACAAGCAGACAGGAGAGAGCCTGACCCCACCACACACACACACACACACACACACCCTCATTCTCTCTCTCTGACACACACACACACACATACATTCCCAAACTAACACACCGGCACAGACCAACCACAAGTCGAGGTATGGTTCACCTACATACACCAACACAGCGGATGGCTCTGTTTCTCTATCTCACACACACACACACACACACACACACGCACCTTATGTAGAACAAACATACACACCCAAGTTTATTCTCACTGGGCAAACAGTCTTAGTGCTGCTCCCAGCCAGCTTAAATAAACGTTAATTAGACATCACTGTCACAACTCCCTGAGAGGAGGGAGAGAGAGAGACAAAGCCAGAGATCATGAGAGGAGAGAGGGGAGAGTTGAGCTGAAGGACAGGGCAGTCAAAGGTTCCTCCGCCTGCCACTGCAATAGGGCTGTTAATGACTAGCTGCCAATGAACCTTTTCATTTACTGTGTGAGAGCCACACGCACACACACACACACACGCACACACACGCACAGACAGTCCGTCTGCTGCCCCTCAACAATAGGTGCTGAGGATGCGTCCGCAGGTCAGGAGTTAATACGTAAGCTGAGGCAGAAGGAGGATGGGGGCAAAAAGAGGGCATGGTGGGGGCAGTAAGGGGCCAGGAGCAGGGCAGGGCAGGGCCAGGAGCAGGGCAGAATGGGTGCAGGAGGGGGGCTGGGTGGGGCAGGGCAGGAGCAGGGCAGGGTGGGGGCAGGAGAGGGGCAGGCTGGGGGTTAGGAGTGGGACAGGGGGGGGGCAGGGAAATGTCCGCTTTTGTGTACTGCTGCTGTCTATACTAACCAAGAGATGCTCTTTATACAGTCTATACTAGCCAAGAAATGCCTTGGGTTATTCCACACACACACACACAAACATCAGCCCCTGCAGGAGTCTAGGTCAACCATGCACAAGTAGCCAGATCCATCAGAGACTTAACACAACCTGTGAGACCACCAGTCCGTGTGTGTATATGTGTGTGTGTGTGTGTGTGTGTGTGTTGTCCATTTGACAGGCATCTATTGTGAAGACAGACCATGCTCCAGTTACACAGGGACATCTGGGTCACCAGCTAAAACACCAGTGCAGGCAGTCCTGTCTGTGCAAATAATGTCTCCTCTCCATCCCTCGGTGTGTGTGTGTGTGTGTGAGTGAGTGTGTGTAAGTGTGTGTGTGTGTGAGTGAGTGTCCTGAGAGTTTGGGACTAATGCCACCGCTGACTGCTAAATTAAGTACTAAAGGACAAGCACATGGACCATTGTTAAGGTAGATGCCCCGTTAATGGAGTTAGCAGCTATTGGAAGGGTTAGGGGCGCTAGGTCATGGAAGAGAAACAGAGCGAAGAGCAGAGGAGAGAGATAGAGAGACGAAGAGAAGAGAGAGACAGAGAGGAGAAGAGAGAGAGGGAGACAGACAGACAGGAGAGAGAGACGGAGAGGGAGAGAGCGAGACAGAATGCAGAGCAGAGGAGAGAGAGGGAAACAGACAGACAGAAACAGATGGAGCCCCTCTCTCTGCAGACGAACAGATATTTTGTGTGGAAGCAGGGAACAAACCAAAATAGTAACACACACACACTCATCAGGATTTACCACAGCGCCAAGGGTCAGGGTTCACCTGCCAGTGGGGGGTGTGTGCACGCATACGTGTGTCTCTCTGTGTGTCAACCCCTTTCGAGGTGTCCCGTGATTGATGAGGGGAGGTCTCCCTCTCTCTCCCTCTCTCTCTCACACACACACCCGTACCTCCATACTGACGCCCTTCAGAAATGTCTCAATTAAAAGGGGACTAGGCTGGAATGCAGACAGACAGAGGGGGATTGTTGAGCGGGCTCTGCATTCCTACACACTGGGGGGGTGACCAGACAGAAAGAAAGAGAGAGAGAGAGAGCGAGAGAGAGAGAGGGGCATGATACAGTGAGTTTGAGAGAGAGAGGGGCCAGCGAGATGGCGCGAGAGAGAGAGAGAAAGAAATTGCTCCATTTGTCTAATCTAAGCAGGTATTCATGGTCCACTTCTCTGTTACACTAATAGTGGGATTACAAACAACCCGATCCTTCATTCATCCTCCCCTCCCTCCCTCCCTCCCTCCCTCCCTACCTCGCTTCCATTTTCTCTGTCCTCTTTCTCACTCCATCCATCATCCCCCTCCCATCCGTGCACCCCTTTTCTAGTTGAGACACACCCTTCTACTGTGAATCCATGTATGCAAGCACACGCACACACACAGCCAAATACACACACACACACACACACACACACACTGACACACACTTCAAGCACAAAACACTGAGCGCAAACCATCCTCTATAAGACTGCATCCCTAAGCACTGTTAAGATCCCCAGACATTTCAGAGAGGAGCCTGGAGAAGAAGAGAGGAAAGGGAGGAGGAGAGGATATGGAGGAGAGGAGAGGATATGGAGGAGAGGATATGGAGGAGAGGATATGGAGGAGAGGATATGGAGGAGAGGATAGGAGAGGAGGAGAGGATATGGAGGAGAGGATAGGAGAGGAGGAGAGGATATGGAGGAGAGGATAGGAGAGGAGGAGAGGATATGGAGGAGAGGATAGGAGAGGAGGAGAGGATATGGAGGAGAGGATAGGAGAGGAGGAGAGGATATGGAGGAGAGGATAGGAGAGGAGGAGAGGATATGGAGGAGAGGAAGAAGGAGAAGATAGGGACGAGGAGAGGATGGGTGGGAGAGAGGTTGACATCAAACATCCTCTCAGCAGCAGCTGCTTACATGGCTATGGGGAGATATCTCAGCGCCTCTCTCTCTCTCTCTCTCTCTCATCCTCTTCTTCTCGTCCTGTCGTTACCTGGGAGGATCAGTAACAGGGGTGTGGCCCAGCCAATTGACTTTCCATAGTCTGGTTGCCATGGATACCGCCGGAGCAGACTCACTATGATGTCAACACGGCCCCTGGCTTTTCATCACCTGTCCCCCCCCACACACACACACACACCTGTCTGCCCCATGTCTTCGCGAACAAAAGCTGGTGTGTATGGAAGACTCTTGGTATTTTCCCCACCTATTCTACAGTTTACCGGGACTAACATATGGTATCACACACATACATGCACGCACGCACACACACACACAGACACGCACGCATACACACACGCGCACACAGAGACACATAAACACGCGCACGCACACATTTCTATTCATCTATAAGGTGCCCCTTGTTGTACCATATGGTGTCCCTACCTCTATCATCTCCATTACACACATAATCACAGGACAATGACTTGACTCAGCTCTCGCTAGGCTGGCTAATAAATGCTAACAATAAAGTCCATTCATTTTGCATGGATTAATTAGCCGCTACGCTAAACAACTCATTTCGAACATGCTAACATGGCCCTAACAGCCATCCATTGAGTGCGCGGTAGCTGTGTAGCTAGCGCACACAGATGATTGTGGAACGCTGACCTGCTGGTGTTGCTCTAGGCCTGCTGTGCTCATTATGCTCAGTGTAGCCGCTAGGCTGAGTGTTAGCGCTATGTTAGATGGGCATCCTGGCTGAGGGGAACATATGGGATTAGTGATGGCCGTGCAAAATAGAAGTGATGAAAACACACACAAACGCACGCATACATATACACACACACACACACACACACGCTCACGGCAGTCGTATATTTCATCCTGACTGTGTCTTTGTTAGGGCCTGATATGCTGACTGAAGGTTACCTTTAAAATGACCATCCATACAATTGTATAACACCTACGCACACACGCACGCACACACACGCGCAGTCTTGTAGCTTCCAGCGGTAGCTGTAGTTACTGTGTGACCTGACAGCTATTTAGGTCTGCAAAGCTATTTACTTCACATAAATACACATCAGCCAACAGCACAGTCTCATTGTCTATTGAATACAAATGCAGTAGCTTTTTTTTGTGTCTACTTTCTCCCTCCCTCCTCTCTCTCTCTCCCTCCCTCCTCTCTCTCTCCCTCCCTCCCTCCCTTTCTCGCCATCTCTCTCTCTCTCCCTCTTTCTCTCTTTTTATATACAAGCTTATCTCCTCTAATTTGATTTGACTGTCAGACGGTGTGGCGATTTATTTGTGCGAGTGTGTGTGTGAATGTAAGTGTGCGTTTGTGAGTGTGTGTGAATGTGAGTGTATGTATGCGAGTGTGTGTGAATGTGAGTGTATGTATGCGAGTGTGTGTGAATGTAAGTGTGCGTATGCGTGTGTGTGTTCGGTGTCTAGTTTATCTGCTGTAACGGTGATGGAGCCTGCGCTTGCGGTGTGCAGTGGTGTGAAGTGGATTGTGGAGAGCTAGCAGTGTGTGTGTGCGCGTGTGAGAGAGTGTGTGTGTGAGTGAATGTGATGCTATCTCCGCCAACACATGGATTAGAATATAAAGGCAGAAGGCCCAATGAAAAAAATGAAAATACATTGTTACAGTAAATAGCAGATATACAACAATACTGTGTGTGTGTGTGTGTGTATCTGTGTGTGTGTGTGTGTGATTGGAGTTTTGCATTGACGCCATTGGCTCCTGCCTAGGATATAGGTTTCTTTCCCTTTCACTTGTCCTCCATTCATCCTTCTTTTTCCCTTTTCTTTCCCTGACACTTTTCTATCTGTCTTTCAAATCTGAGAACGCAATGAGAAGATGAACACACACACACACACACCGACACACACACAAGCTAGACAAGGCTGGTTACTCCTGTAATTAGAGACAGGAATGGGACAGACTGGTCGACAGAGATAATCTGCGTTTCGCTCTAAATCAGATTTGCTCTGCTTGTTACAAAACACCAAACCATAACGCTGTGAAGTGACGATGACATCACACTATACGCACACACACTCACCAACAGCAGGTGTGACCTTATGTACGTGTCACACTCCTGCACACACTCTTATCCCCGCACCAAACCGTTAAGAACAGCATTTAAAAAAGACGGAACAACTTTGAGAGTTGAATGAGACAGGAAGCCTTTCAGATTCCCGTCTCCACGTAACAGCGTGACCCTGTCGTCATGACATCAACAGCAGGGCTGCTTAGCAACCCCAGAGGCACCAGCCGCAGAACCTTTTAAGTGTTTAATCCAGAATTAAAGTTAATATTTGCTCATTAACCAGAAGAACAGCTAGTTCATTGACAAAGCAAACAAATTACAGTATATCAAAAATACGGCATGGGCGTTGCATGAATCTGAAGTGGTTAATAGCTATTAAAAGGCTACTTTAGAAACTTTGAACTAATTTTTTTTTAAACGCATCTCTTTTTATGTTGTTTTTATTTCCAACGATTAAACCGACCAGTTTGTAAAATGCCTCTGTAATGACCTATTATCAACAAAGAGAGGAATTAGCCTACATTCAGACACAAACACAACAATGCTGCCTGGGGTAATTAGTGGTGTGTGTGTGTGTGTGTGTGTGTGTGTCTGCGTGTGTGTGAATGGAAGCATTAGCGGGCCATTTGTCTAGGGGAGGTGACTGGGCAGGGGAGGAGAAAGGTTGCTCTGTGTTACATTGACCCTGCTGGACACGTGTTCCGAAATGATAATTAGACAGAACGGGAGAGAGCGTAGAAGGAGACAGCGAGGAAGAGAGGGAGAAAGAAAGGAGACAAAGAGAGGAGGCGGGGGAAGAAAGGGAGAGAGAAGGAACAGGGGAGAAGAGAGGGAGAGAGAGAGAGCAAACAGAGGGAGAGGGAGAACAAACAGAGGGTGAGGGAGAGAGAGAGAAGGGGCAAGAGGGGGACCCCTGTTTTTAAATGTTAGTAACTAGCTTGTCTGTGTTAACCTTTCTTTCTCTGCCTTTATTTGTCCTTCCCTCTCTGTATCCCAATTTCCTCACGTCATTTAAATCCAAGCTGCATAAATCAGGCTCTAAGAGAAGCGTAGGATGAATCTACCTCCTCCCCTCTCTCTTTCCTCTTCTCTCTCATTCTCTTTCTGTCTCCCTCTCTCTTTCTATGTCTCTCTCCTCTGCTGAAAGTTTCTGCTATCTTCAAGTTAAACAAGACATTTTCTGGCTTTCAAACGCAGAAGCAAGAGAACATAAGATCGAGACAGAGCGCAAGAGAGGAACTTAAATAAGGAGGGTTTTTGTCATTCTGCGTGGGACTGAGTGTCTCATTAGTATTCAACTGAGGGTCTGAAAAATAAACACATGAAGAAATGTCAAGTCCACACACACAAGCGCACACACACACACAACCTAAACAAAATGCAGAACAGTGATTACAGTATAAACAACTGTTCGTGTCGACGACCTTTGCCCCCTTCCTTCACCTCCCCTTCATTCTACCCCCCCTTCCCCCCTGGTAGGTGGCAAGTGTTTAAACACACACACACACACACACACACACAAAGACACTCCCAAGCACTCACACACACTAAGGACAAATACAAATCTCTCTATCTTGGGGTCATCAACGCCCCTATGTCAGCACCCTAGGGTGTGTGTGTGCGTGAGATGGCGTGTGTGAGTGTGTCTCAGCCTAACCTACTGCTAACTGAACCATCTGCTGGCAGAGCAGAGATCAGGTTGTGTGTGAGGGACCCCACTAGCTCAGGTTTCATCTTCCTGAAAGGTGACCCTGCATCTTCAGAGGTCGTGACCTTGCCGTGCCTAGGCGTCTGACAACCCCAAACAAAGCAGAGTGACTGAGTGGAGGACTTAAGCTCCAGGATTCATTCACCCCCCCTCCCCTTCTCTTCTCCTCTGCATGGTTCTCCCCTCCTCTCCTCCCCTCCCCACTCCTTACCACACCCCGCTGTTCTCCTATTTCCTCCTCTTTTCTCTCCTCCCATTCCTTCCCTCCAATCTCTTCTCCTTCATTGTTCTTTCCTCCTCCTCCGCTCTGACTCCAGGGTCAGATCGCTAGGAGGGCACCAGGCCTGCTAAAGTACTTGTCATGCAAGCCTGAAGCAGGCAATTGGGCTAAGTGAGTGAGTGGGTGTGTGTGTGTGTGTGTGTGTGTGTGCGCGTCAGTATGTCTTCAAGTGATCAGCAGGACAGCTCTCTTCAACCCCTAATGCCGAGTCGGGCGGAAACAAATCAAAAGGTCGGGATTTATTTCCCTGTGTGTGTGTGTGTGTGTGTGACTGAGCGTGTGTGTGTGTGTGTGTGTGAGAAATCCCCCCTTTAGTTTCTCGTTAAGGATCTTTCCCAGCAGCCCTCAGGAGCTAGTAGCGTTCTAAATAGGAATGCACTGTACACTCACATGTAGGAACAGAGGACATATCTAGAGCTCTCTCTGTCTTGAGGGATTGAAATACACACAGGCAGGTGTTGAGAGACGGATATGTGTGTGTCTGCAAAAATTAGTGTGTGTGTATGTGTGACAGTCTCTATGTGAGTGACAGAGGACCAAGGGTAATATGGTTAAGGTAGATGCCCTGTAATAGAGTTAGCAGCCATTACCCTCCAGACTGAGACAGACCTGCTGACTGAGCCTTCCTTTGTTAGCTCCTCCACCTCTCTCTCATCCATCCATCTCTCATCCATCCATCTCTCATCCACCTAGTTCTCATCCACCCCACCTCACCCGTCCTCCAACCCCGCTGTTCAACCATGACTTTGTTCACTGTGTATCAGTTTATCACTGTTTATCTGACGTAGACTCATCTGAGTTATCTAGCCAAATTCATTAGGACAAACATACTCTCATCTTAGCTTCGCGTCTCTAGGTCAGTATGAGGTGCTGGCTTGGCAATTGACGCCAACAAACCAGAATCTTTGTCTTCCTCAGGGGACCAGGCTGGCCGGAAAATACACTAGATCTATCTTAGATGGTCATTTAACGACCATGTGGTGGCTACAACTCTTTGTCTCTCTCTCTCTCTCTCTCCCTTCTGCTCTCTCTCGCTCATCCCCACGGTCACCCTGTTGGCCTGTGGTGCTGTGTTACCTGGTGATATATGGCTACTGCTAACAGAGGCTAGCACCTTGTTGGCCTCCCTCCTCCACGCAGGAAGAGGGCATTAGTCACACACCGGTAGGCTAGGCTACGCTAAGGTAAGTTAATAAGACTAGACGCCGCTAGGCTAAGCTGCACTACGCTACATTGAGGTTGGGTGTGAGTAAATATTGCTACGGTGGGCTACACAGGCTAGTAGATCTGCTATGTTAGGCAAAGCAGGGATTAATCAGGTGTGAGTTTATGAGGACATCCAGATGCTTCAAACAGCATTAGTGATTATCCAGTGTTGTCCATCAGGTAGGCACCGCCCACACAATAAGCTCGACTAGGAGAAAAGATCACTTCAAAATGTTCTATATTATGGCTACATTTGTGTTGTTTCCGAAAACATCATAAAATAATTGAGAAAGTGTAAAAAATTAAATAAATAAAAATAAGCAAAAATCTACAGACTGAATGTGTGTGTGAGGGTGTGAATATCGATATACGTGGGTACGCGTGCATGTGTGTGTATTTATGTGTGCGTGCACGTGTGTTATAATTCCTAGAGAGGATTTATGACCTAGCTGTGAGTCCACAGGCTACTCCATCAATGAACCTATTTCCTGTGTTTGATGGTCGTGATGAGCTCAGATTCCTCTGGGGTTCACACACACACACACACACACACACACACACACACCCGCAGTATAAGGAGCAAATACAGCCCTTACAGAGGGGAAAAAAGGAAAACTATAATAACATAATAATATTATCATTTACTAGTATTGTGGTTAGTTTTATTTTGATATATTTAATATGAACAGGTCAATACTAAAATAATTAATATTATACTAATTAAAATACAACTACAATTTACACCAAATAATAATGCTATTAATATTAACACAGTTCAACTTTCACTTTGTATACTCCTTCTTAAAGTTATTATGCTACAAATTAAAAAAAAATAAACTTGGATTTGCCATTAGATATAGTAAAATATGCCTTTCAACTAGTTCAGAAATGCTGCGAAATTGAAAAAGTACTTAGAGAAATATAATCATTCTATAAATTCCCCAGACTGCCAAGCCAGCCTTTTCACCGAAAAGACTAAAGTTCCATCTGGAATATTATTTATATTTATCTAGACAATATAATCCTCTCACACACGCACACCAACAAACGAACGAACACACACACACTATTTCCGTCTGTCTCTCTCAAAGTAACAGGAGAAGGAATTTGCATACCATGGCCATGTTGTATATATTTGACTAATCTCTCCCATCCTACCCTCCTACCGTCCTACCATCCTAGCGTCCTACCCTCCTACCCTCCTAACATCCTACCCTCCTAACATCCTACCCTCCTACCATCCTACCCTCCTACCCTCCTACCATCCTACCCTCCTACCCTCCTACCCTCCTAACATCCTACCCTCCTACCTCATGGCTTCGCCAGGCCAATCATGGCCCCTCTAGCCTGGGGCCAGAGTGCTCTATCTTCCCCTGCCCTTCACCACACTATCACAGACTGGATGCCTCTCAACTCTCAGCCCATATACATGGTTGTGTGTGTGTGTGTGTGGTTGTGCGTGTGTTATATCGGAATCTTATCCAAGCTGCTGTGCTGATGCCAGCCGGCGCGTTGTTACGTCTGAAGACTCCAACACAATAGCTTTTATAATAAAGCTTCCAGCTATAAGACACACACACACGCGCGCTGACATGCACAGAGGACGCTCACGCACGCACGCACACCACAGCACTTATCTAAGAGGCGGGGAAAAGATTAGGTGTGGATGTGATGGGAAAATAAAGGAATGAAGGACACTGATGCTGCTACATTGTTATCTATGTTTTCCAACCTGGTGCTGGAGGAAGGGGGGCAGAGAGGGAGGGAGGGGGAGAGAGAGGTAGGTAGGGATGGGGGGAGAGAGAGCGAGCAATAGGGGAATGATCAGTACATATATCTCCAGATAAGTTAACACACACCTCATCCCTCAAACACCGATAGGCATTCTCTCTCCACCTCCCTCTTTCACCGTCTCTCCAGGTCTCTGTCTTTCATTTTATCGCACTGTCTCCCCCCCCCTTTCTCTCTCTCTCCCTCTCTCACTTCTGGAAACGCTCAAAGCGCTACAGACTCTTACCATACATCAATCATCTAGTCTCTCTTCCCTCTCTCCCTCTAGCTTCCTCTGTCCCTCTCTCTGCGGTACACAGAGCTCTTTCTTATTGTCATCTTCCCACAGATGCTGAGAACAGGGGATCAACAGATCATAAAGAGTGGATACACTGATCCTGACTTTAATGAGAACCGAGTAGAGAGGACTAGGAGAAGAAGGTAAGACAAATAAAGACGGTGAAAGCGACAGATAACGTCTCCTCCCTCCCCCCCCCCCGCCTCCCCCAGCTGAAGCCAGGCCACACCCAGTAGCTGATCCAGCTAGATACTAGCTGAACACAACCTCAGTCTTCCACATGTTTCAAAACGGCGTCCCCCCCAGCCCCGTACTCGTTCCAGCCCCTTTCTGTCCCGGTGCCACCCTCTCTGTATCCCCAGGAGTCCCTAACGTCTTCCAGGCATGCCAACGCAAACCTGCTCCCCAAATCCTGACGATAGTGGAGAGATAATCAGAACCACTAAGGACCAGTGAGGACCAGTATGGACCAGGTAGACAGCACTGTTAAATCACCAGTACAACCATCAGCACCAGCAGTACAACCAGTCATGGCCAAACCCCTAATTGAAACTTTTACTTTTTGAGTAATGGCCTCCATTCACGGTAATGCAGTCCATCAACCAGATTGCCAAGCACAAAGAGGGAACATATTACACACACACGCGTACACGTACCCTGTTGCTAGGAGATCCCCCTCTTTCTACATTGTGAAAAAAAGATTGAGTGAGTGGGGGAGGGAGGGAGAAACTGGGGGAGAGAAAGAAAATGGAAAAGGGTGTGAAGAAAAGAAAGGAAAACGGATGTTAATGTCTCTGTTTTTCTTTTACCCTCCTCTCTCTCTCTTCCTCCTTCACTCCCTTCCTCCTTCACTCCAACTCCTTCCCTCTCTCTCTTTTAACAACCCTCTCTCCTTCCGCAGGGTATGTTTGCAGGGAGGAATCTGAGTTCTGGCTGGTAAATCTGACCAGGATGCTAATGAAATCTTAGAGTGGAACCATGCAGGCTGGCAGTGCTGCTGGGGGGGGACATTAAACATCCTCGCACACACTGCCCTGGAACCCTGGGCTGCCCTGACAGCATGACCCTCGTAACCTGAAGGGTCACACCCCACATCTGACGCCTGGACAGGCCTCGGGTACATGTGAAGGAGGGGGCGGCTGGTGGGTAAGAGAAAAATATGTGTCCCTGCCTAAAGGTGTGTGTGAGTGTGTGACCGTGTATGAAGCATGCATGAATGTGTGTGTGTGTGTGTGGTGGGAGTCATTTTGTATTTTCCATGACTTAGTGCAGTGTCTTCCTCACACAAACTTAATTCATGATTTTATTTTATTTTTGTAGTGTAAAATATTAAATACACACAATTTTCAATTTCGTGCAATCAAGCCAATTCAATCCAATCCATCAACGAGCTTCGGAAAATATATGTTTGCATTTTGTATCATTTAAACAATTGGCACAGAATTTTTATAAAGACTTTTAAACGTGTTATGTGTATGTAAAATGTTACGTATATTTTTTATAAAAATTTATGTAATACATAGATGTATATTCTGTGAGATTTTTACAATAATTGTAGACTGATAAATAAAGTAAACGTATACAAAATAATGCTTTTAACCGTGCGGTTACATTTTTAAGACCTCCTTTTTTATATCCTTAAAAATGGCTCCAACTTTTAAGACGTTTTAAAATCCACACCTTTACCCTCCCCCCCAAAAAAAACATTGCACACTTTTATTTGTCCAACACTCATCCAACCTCATCTTTCATTTCTTCCCTCTGTCTCTCACTGGAGAGCTCAAGAGAGAGAGATCAAGAGAGAGAGAGAGAGAGAGAGAGAGAGAGAGAGAGAGAGCGATCGAGAGAGAGATCGAGAGAGAGATCGAGAGAGAGAGAGAGAGAGGGTGAAAAGGTAACAGGAGAGAGGTAATCCTCCAACTTTCCTGAACCTGGATTTAATTATCCCCACTGTAAGTCTCCCCTCGCCAACATGAGTGGGAATTATCACCACGGCGACATCGAGCGTGTCTGCTGCGGAGAGAACCAGTGAGGTGGAAGTGAGGGAGGCGGCACAGGCAGGGACTGGGCACACTTCCCCAGTGAAAGAATACGTCGGCATGGCAGAGGGAAAACAAGGAGGGGTTCTGTGGACGCAGGCTTCATGTGTGTACAGCTGACAGAGGACCTTGAGAAAGAGGAGCAACATATGTATATATTTATGTTGCACACGCGTGTGCGCACACACACACTGTGAAATCTATTATGAGTGTGTGTGAAGCAGTGTGGTGTACCCCGGTGTGTCTGAGTGACTTCAGGACTGGAAACTCTGACCACAGCCAAAACCCAAGAAGGAACAGAGCAGAGAGAGAGAAAGAGAGGAAGAGAGAGAAAGAGAGTGAGAGCTGGGCACAACTATTTACTCTAATTCAGAACATCTGAATTCTCCTCTCTCCCTCCCGGTCGCTCTCTCCCTCTTTCTCTCTCAGATTTGATTTCCCTCTTTCTGGGATCCTCTTAGCAATACAGTCCAAGACAATATCAGCATGCAACACCAGCAGGATCACACACACACACACACACATCATCCTAAATAACAGCCTATTATGTGCCTCTAAAGGACTCAATCCTCCCAGAATCGCTGATTCCTGCTCAAAGAGGCAGATTTTTTGGCTCGCACACATTCTAACACACTTAGACATTACAATGGCAGCACATTACAAGAGCTCACATGTGGTCGCACGCACGCACACACACACACATCCAGCCAGCGGAGCAGCAGCAGTTACCTTGTCTGAGAGGATAGTCCAGTGTGTCCCTTTGCGTTGGGCTTCGCACCTCCTGAGCTATTCACTGGCGCATGGAACACACACGCACACACTTTCGCTTCTCCTCCACTTCCACAGTCTTTCTCCGTTTCTCTGTCTGTCTTTATCTGTCTTCCGTCTCAGGCTTGGTTAACCTCTCCCATCCCTTCTCACACGCAGAGCTGGGCAGCGCAGACACGCTCCGTCTCTCTCTTTCTGGCGGAGGAGAGGCTTCCGCAGGCAGCGCAGCGCTCACCACCTTAACACCCGCGGCAGAGGGATGAAAACCAGGAAAGAACAGAGGTGGAGCTTTCTTTTTCTTTCTTTCCCTTTTCTGTATTTTTTATTTGATTTTTTTTTCGTTCCTCCTTCTTGTCCTTTGTTTCTTATCTTCAGCGGCAGGAGGGGACGGTGGGTTGAATTTGCATCAGTGTGGGCTGCTGGCTCCGCGCTCACTCAGACGCTCCTTCACTCTCACTCGCTCACTTGCTTGTTATTACTGCCGTGCGGTCCTAAACCGCTCGCTCCCTTTCCCTCTCTCTCTCTCTCTCTCTCTCTCTCTCTTCCTCGCTCCGTCCAAGTTTGAAACACTCTTTCGGTGCTGGTAAGGCAAGGGGCGGAGCTAGGGGGCCAGGGGGTGGGAGGGAGCTGTGGGATTGGCTGGGAGGGTGTTTGTTAACATCCAGTGAGAGAAAAGGGGGAAGGGGAGAGAGAGAGAGAGGATGATAGAAGAAGGAGTGAAGGGAGGGGCACCGGCTCTGCATTAACCATTTGGAATCTCTCTCTCTGTCTCTCTCTCTCCCCTCTCTCCTCTCTACTTCTCTCTCTCTCTCTCTCTCTCTCTCTCTCTCTCCCCTCTCTCCTCTCTCCTTCTCTGTCTCTCTCTTCTTCTCAAAGGCAGCTGTACAAACTGAAGCTTCAGAGTAACAAAGACAACCTTGACTTGGTCGAGGCGCAAGGCTGAAGCCAACACTCCCACTAACACCAACACACACCTGTGGACCTCGTCGAACGACACATCATGAGATTGCTCATTTCCTATGTCACCCATCCGTCCTTCCCAGCAAGAACACGGTTCGATGCACATGTTACACACACACACCTGTTTTGAGAGTGCTGTGAGTCAGTGATGGGATGTCTGTGGCAGACACGTCTAACAGATGTCCAGCCAATCAGAGTGTGCTCATGAATGATGATCACATCCCATTCTGATGCTAAACTACACCTGAGATTGCAGGATGGACAGTGAGTCAAAGAAATATCAATTCTAACTACGATGCAGCGTGAATTGCATTTAAGTGATATCTCATTTGAAATGTACATAAAAATAAAAAAACAGCATGTGAATTGCATTTTTGTTATAAAGGATTTATATAAAATAAGTATACCATTGTATTTAAATAGCAAAACACATTTTGTCTATAACAAGCAACAGAAAATACATTAAAAATCCTCCTGACTTCAAAATAATATTTATTATTATTATTTATAATAAAACAGATTGAAGAATGTCAAAATACACTTCATTTTTATGAAATAATTGGTATCAATTATAATACTTTAACCATACAAGTATTATCAAAGAAGAAATCAGTTTTGGCCTGAACTAAACATGTTTCAGGCATCTATTATATACATTTAATAGAAGGAATGGAAGACATGTGTATATATTTAATTCCAAATCTTTCAAAGCTGACAGGCAGCTAGTTTGTCAGGTTAATAACCCTCCACCAGTGAAGTGGTTTAGCATATGCTACTTTTCACACGCTGTATAATCTACTGACTGAAGATGTTGTGCTAAGCAGAGACAGACAACACAGCGAGATCTGCAAAGCAAATACAACCATGTCAACTGCTGCCCTCCTACTGAGAGACTCACACTGTGACACTGACCGTGTGTGTGTGTTTCTTTGGCTGTTTTGTGCGTGTGTGTTTACCTCTAATTAGAAGGGCCCACTTTCTAAACAGCAGCTGACCCTATGACATCAGTGTGTATTTTACTGCAGAGGTGTGTTACATCATCCTCTTCTTTCACACACATCAGGTCTGCACACGATACATGGTGTCGGTGGAATAGCGTGTCAATAAGGACAAAGACACACACACACACACACATTTTGAAATTACTAACCCAGTATGCAACAACAACAAAAAAAACACACTGTAAGACTACCAGGAAACACAAGCACACTATCCCAGGTTACACACACACACACACACACACACACCAGACATGCTCTACCAGGAATACGGCTGGGCCAGGGTTAAGTGTTCTGCTGAAGACAGCACTCCAATACGACAAGCTACACCATCATCCAGCACTTTACATGGAATATTCATCTGTCTATGTTTAATTCACTGGTGTGCTCCTCCACCTACACTGTGACTTGGGAAAAACAGGAGAGAGCAGGAAGAGGAAGAGGAGAAAAACATGCAGAAGAGGAAGGGAAGGAAGAGGAGAACTTTGT
>CM059329.1:8842330-8847330 GCA_030340685.1 Protosalanx chinensis | reverse complement strand
GTGTAAGACTTCTGTAGGCTGCACACACACACACACACACACACACAAACAGACAAACACACACACAGACACACACAAAGACGCAGACACAAAAACACTTGCATATTTTTAACAATCCAGAATCCTTTGGCAGAGACATCAGATGATGACACTGCCAAATAAGAAATAAGAAAGTGTTATGTTATTAACCGAGCCACGCACGGCTGCTTAACATTGCCCAGAGGCTTTATCAATGGACTGCCATTCAGAGCTGAACACAGCCTTTTGGACTTTTTCATCCAGTTGTGTTCAGATCAAAATATTAAAACATCATTATGAACAAGGCCACCATTTAAACTCATCATATTTCCCAAACATGATTTAAATTCTATTCTGACCCCTAACCCATTCAGCTGTCTAATACAACACACACGCTCCAGAATACATGTACAGGAGTGATTGGCCCTTCAGTTAAACAGATGTAAAACCATCAGGTGTAATTGAGGGTGTGTGAGGGTGAGTGTGTGTGAGGGTGAGTGTGTGTGAGGGTGAGTGTGTCTTTGGAGGAATACATGGGATTTCTTCCTATGGCCATGGAGGATAATTCAGGAGCCCTTACACTGCAAACTCATCACAGACTCCATTAATGAACATTTCCCCAATATTGTGTATGTGTGCACGTTTGTGTGTGTGTGTGTGTGTGTGTGGGCATGTTGGAGTGTATGCGTGTGTGTGTTAGTGTCCCTGTACTTGCTGTAGGTCGCTCTGGATAGGAGCGTCTGCTAAATCACTCAATGAAAACTCCTTTACAGAAGCAGTAAGCGATGGTAACAACTTCCAAACGCCTCTATTAGAAATATTTACACTGATGCTACTTTCAGAAAACCTTCAGATAGTTCAGGACAGCCACTCACCCTCACCCACACACACACACACACTGAAAAGACATTACCAGGAGCCTGAGGGAGCAGGGCTGCAGCAGGGAGGAGACAGGGTTATAAACACATATAGTGTTTCAATTAGGTTCCCCAACCAGCAGTGTGTGCGTGAGTGTGTGTTTGTACGTGAACAAGTGTGTGTCATTGACAGCAGTATAAGGACCAGCTGCTGATGTAATTGGTGGTTTCATGTGGGCCAATGCTATTAGAAGACTATGGTAAAGATCGAGTGAGTATACACACACACACACACACACACACGCACTAAATCAGTGACAACACTCTCACACCACGGCTACTGAGACTAAGAGTTAGTCAGAGAGAGGGAGAGAGAATTAGTCATCTTGAATCTTTCACTTTGGATTGGGATGTGTGTGTGTGTGTGTGTCTGGAACAGACTGCTGTCCCCTGAATACATTCCAGAGAGACCCCAGACAGGGGTGTGTGTGTGTGTGTGTGTCCGCTCGCTTGCCAAATGCTCTGCAGATGAAAGCACAAAGAGAAATAATGTGTGTGTGCGCTCATACCTATATGGGCCTCAATGGTGCAGCCTTGGTTTCTATATGGTTGCGGTGCAGCCTTGCCCCTGGGGTGATACACTCATACTGTACAGCTGTACGTGTGTGTGTCCATCAAAGCCCAGTGCGTATGGGAACTGTTAGCCTAACAGGCCGGGGAAAGCGAGGGATATGAGCTCGGCTGGAGAGGAAAAAGAAAGAAAAGAACAGAAAGAGAGAGAGAGATGGAATGAGGGAGTGAGAGGCAGTGTAGCCAAACCACAGGTACGCAAACGCTCCTCGTTCTCCTCTCGCTCAGTCTCTCTCCATCTCTCGCTCCATCTCTCTCTTTTCTCCTTGTGTTTCTAATTCTTTCGGCACATATAGTCTAATGCTCTCTGTTTATATGTATTTCAGCTTTCTCCTCTTCTACCGTCAGTCAGTCTCTCTCCTCTCTTTCTCCTACCATCAGTCAGTCTCTCCCTCCCTTTTCTCTCCTACCTCATTCTCTCTCCTCTCTCTTCTACCTCAACGTCTCTCTCCCTTTCTCTCTACTGTCAGTCTCTCTCTCCCCTTCAGCCTCTCCTCTCACCGGAGAACAGAGTGGGTCAGAAAGGCTTTGAACTAATCATATTCCTAACAAGGAGTTAAGGGAGTAGGTGAGACAGTGTGTGTGTGTGTGTGTGTGTGTGACCAGCAGACACCTCTTTCCTTCCCAGAAATGGAGCCACCTCTGCACCTTCTGTCACCTCCCCAAACCAGCTGTCACACACACACGCAGTCACACGCACACACACACACACACATAGTCACAGTCACACACACACCTTGTTCTAAAAGCCGTTAATGTGCACCGCATGCTCAAAGAAAGTTAACTTTTCCTAAGTAGGTGAGTTTGTGTTTGTCACCTGTGCTCTTGTTTGCTGTCTTGTTTGTTTGTAGGTGAACAATTAAGCTCTGTGTGGAGGTGTGAATGTGAGAGTGTGTGAGTGTGAGAGTGTGTGTGCGTTTCATCATGTTTTTCTGTGTACGTAAGCAAGGGAGTTGGTGACATTTCCTTGCTTACTCCCCCTGTGACTGCCGGATGGAAAATGGTTGTCAACTGATATGGGTTTGCGTGTGTGTGTGTGTGTGTGTGTGCGCTCTTCTCCAGGGCGTATCTCCAGCTATTTCAGTAATCTCCAGTGTCTACACCGTCTCCCCCTGGCTTTCCATACAAGCGCCGCAAATATGAACAGGTTATGCTACGCTGCGCTAATCACCAGCCCATTACAAACCCCTTGTTTCTCGAAGCTCCTCTTCTAATGCTACACTAATGCCTGACAAACCTTTCCTTCCCCTAACCCCCACCACCTTTCTCTGACGACCAGCATCGCAGGCATTTACTTCTTTGTTCTGTCAGAAAGCACCTTGCAGAAATAACAGGATTTCCATAATGCAGGACAAAGCCTAAAGCTGATATTGACATTTCGCAGTAAGAACAAATACTAATGTTTCTACTGCAGTCTAATTTCCTTCTTTATCCCCTCAAGTGTGTTTGTGATGTGTGTGTGTGTGTGGGAGAGAGTGTGTGGGTGTAGATGTATGTTAATTCCTTATTGGCAGCATATAGACCGAAGATGGACACACAAATTGGCCCCCTTCACACGCTCACACATTTTCTGCTAACATGAACACACGACCCAGCTTCTAACACACACACACGCACATTAACATGGGGTGCTAATCACTCATTGCTTGCAAGGGACATCATAATCGCCCATTTATAGTCAGCCATATGACACTGTGTTCAACTGCCAGAGATAGATTTATGAACCTCTGTGAATGTGCAGTTAACCACACTCTTCCTAGAATTAGAAGAGACTACACACCCCCACACACACACCCAGGTGCTGCCAGTATGGTCAGGAGATGCAGCAGGATAATATCTATCTGGGAGGAGAAAAAACAACATCAGTATCAAAATCAATGATTGCAGACTGGCGCCTTCACAAATGCACATGCACAGACTCTCAGACTGGGGTAAAAGTTGTTCATTTGAAATAGTAGAGCCCACAGCGGTCTATGAGGGAAATGACCACTTGACTGAGAGAGAGAGAGAGAGAGAGAGAGAGAGAGAGAGAGAGAGAGAGAGAGAGAGAGAGAGAGAGAGAGAGAGAGAGAGAGAGAGTGAGTATGGAGAAGAGCGAGCAAAAGGGAGAGACAAGGGGAAGGAGAGAGCACAAGTGTGAGTGTTAACTCAGAGGGATGTAAATGTGTTTAAACAGCAGGAATGGAGAGAGGAAGTCACATTGGGAAAAAGGGAGGGAGACTGATAGCTGTCTGGTGTGGGCCCAAAGGCACACAATGCATCATGGGAGTCCTGGCATGTCGCCTTCTCATCCTGCTGGTGACAGAAGCCCAGAGGGTTTAATACATGACAAGCCTGCTATCTCTCCTTCTCTCTCTCTCCTTCTACTTTTTACTCTCTTTCTCTCTCTCTCTCTCTCTCTCTCTCTAACTCCACTACTCCATTTCTCTCCAACTGTCTGCCTTTTTCTCTCTCTTTCAGTACCCTTCGCTCTCTCTCGCTCATGCCCATGTCCCTCCAGCCCTCTTCACTCCCCCCCCCCTGCTCCCTCCCCTCGTCTCTTTGGGCACCAGTGGATGACAGCTGAGACAGCCTGTCACTTATTGTCACATGTCACCGTGTTGTCCAGTCACCAAAGAGCACACCATCCTCCATACTACATTACCCAAAAGCCTCTGGGACTTGACCCATCCTCCAGAATGTATTACCCACAATCCCCCAGAGTGGAAGCCAGTCTCAAGACTACACTTCCCATAAGTGCCTGGGGGAAGAATAGTGGTATTTGAGTCACAGGGAAGCCTCTAGCGCCTCACAGGGGTGGGAACTAACAGACGAGCTGTGTTTTCTTCTTTTTTTTATATAGTTGTGGTGCGTTTGATTTATTGCTCCCAGTGCCGGTGCTACCAGAGAGGCAGTCCCTAACGTGTGATGTGAGAGCTAAATGAAGTGCACCTTCAGGATCGGGAAGAAAATACACAGCAAATGATGAAGGGAGTGAGAAATGAAGAGCAGGGACAAGTAGTGGGTCAGCGGAAAGCAGGGGAGGAGGGGAGGAGGAACGAGGGCAGAGGAGGTGAGAGAAAGAGAGGAGGGTTTGTCATTGGCGTTCACCTCTGTGCAGCTCATTCAAGAACAACAGAATCAGTCACCTCCACTCCTCCTCTCCTCCGACACTCTCCACCCCTCCTTACCCTCCCCTCTCTCTGTTGCTTGTCCCCCCCCCCCCCCCGCCCCCCACTCTACTCCATCTATCTAAACTGTCGCTCTCTGCTATGCAGCTAAGTCGACTAATAACATGAATTGTCAACCAGGCTGTTTGAAATGTGTGTGTGGGCCTCTGTGGAGCATGTATTACATGCATTAACACCTTTTACTCAAACAGGGATTTGACAGTTATGCTGCTTATAGAAGATATCGGTGTCTTGTCCTTTCTCTTGTTCTTACACACACACAAACACACCTGTCATCCACGGACAGTGAAATGCAGTCTGATGAGGGTTATTAGCAATGCAGGAT
>CM059329.1:8794830-8837330 GCA_030340685.1 Protosalanx chinensis | reverse complement strand
TCTCAGCGTCCAGGTCGGAAGCCGTACCAGCGGAGTAGCCTCTGTGGGGGAGGCCCATCTCAGCACAGAAGCCAGGCCGCGACGCGTGGCCGGCTCACAGATCCCCAGCTGACGCAGGCTGAAGTTCTGGCCTGGAGGAGGAGAGGGGGAGGAGGAGAGGGGTAGGAGGAGGGGGGGGGGGGTAGTGTGGAGCAGGAGGACAGAGAGGAGGGGGGGAGAAGGGAGACATGGGAGGACGAGCAGGAGGAGAAGAGAAGGTGTAGCAGCGTTGTTAACATCACCATCGCTGTCTTTATTGTCATGATCCTCAAGAGGATCTCCTTTTCCAGGAGTGCATGAGAACGGCCAAAAGTAAAGAGTTGATGTCTGTACTTCCTGGATTTCTAACGGAATCCTTAAACCACAGACGGAGAGAGTCTTCTGTGTGTGTGTGTGTGTGTGTCTAATGTGTGTGTGTTCTACGGCCAGATTTACTTCTCTGAGGGTCCTGGGAACCAGTCCTTTAATGTCACCAACACACCATCTGTCAAGCTAACCTCCACTTGACCACTCCAGCCTCCCCGGCCGGAAACACACACACAGCGTCACACACACATGCACACGCACACACTCTCCCCATCACCTCTGCCTATATCTCAGCAGGTTTTATTGAATACGGACACGGCTAAGTGACTTCCATTGTCTGCTCCGGTGGGCTGGCGTCCTCTCCGCTGCTTCAAAGGTGTGTGTGCGTTTCACTGTGGAATGTGTGTGTAAGCAAACCTTTGTGTGCTGGGGTGGTGGGCTGTGTGTGTGTGTGTTTCCCAGCTGCAGGTTAAGTCAGAGTTAAGTGGGGTGTGAGGGATGAGCTGGACAACAGCAGAACACAGGCTGACAGGTAAATGGCTGCATGGGAGGAGTCTGGGGACCCATACAGAGGTGCTGAGCTATGAACACACATCCGCTCGCACGACAAAGAAGAGGTGAAATAAATCTGTAAATTGATAGCTCTGTCTTTGTGTGTGTGGGTGTGGGTTTGTGAGGGGGGGGGGACCACAGGTAAAAATGGAGGCTTAAATAAACATTGACCGTGACATACACCACCTCACATCCACACGATTACCAATCCCACCACGTTCACGCATACACAAAAGTCAACACACACAACACACATGTGCTGGAGAAGCCAGATTGGGAGACACGCGACACGACATGTTGATATCAGAACGGACGTGTTTCAAGGATCTATCAGCATTGGAACTTTCCATAGAAAGGCTAGTTGGCAGTGCGAGCAATAAGGCTGTGAGCCAGAGCTGTGACAGGGCTGCAGACTAATGCCCAATAAGGACCATTACTGCCTGCTTGGCGATGTTGGTCTTAGAAAACATGTCTGGAGGGGTGTGTACACAACACACACACACACACACACAAACACACATGCAAAAAAAATGCTCACATACACACACAAAAACACAAGCACACTCTAATCATTTACAAAGAGAGGCTGCCAGAGCAAACACTGTCTGCTACTTATCAATGTGTAGAGGGTTGAGAGAGATAGAGAGAGACAGAGAGAGGGAGAGAGAGAGTGGGAGATAGAGAGGGAGAGAGAGAGAGAGCGAGAATGGGAGAGAGTCGTAGAGATAGAGATAAAGAGAGAGTCAGAGAGATAGAGAGAGAGAGACAGAGAGAGAGAGAGAAAGAGTGATGTGTTTGGCAGAGAGTTGTGGTCTAATGATTGTCCTCATATGTTACTCCCCCCTCTCAGCCTCCTCCATTATGTCTGCCTAAAGGAATGCAGAACACTCAAGTTCCCGCAGGCTCCATTCATCAGAATCTGATAGAAGTAGCAATACTGTCACACAGCTACCAGCCAAAGCAGTGCTGGAACAGTTAACTGCATTAGACATATTGACATTCAGAATTCAGAATACTTTATTATTTATTGTTTATTGTTAATATAATCATATTATTATTTTTATTATTATTATTATTGACATATACTTGTCGTTATTCATCATTAAATTATAATATTATTAATACAAAATATTACGCATTATTGTAATTGTTTTATTCTTAAACCAGTTTATCCTATTCTTTATTAAATATTATTTATCATTTCTCTGTGGCTTAATACATTAGAATATTCAAGTATTGAGAGCAGGTCATAAAAATCCAATTAAAAACATTCCTAACTATGTTGAGATAATTAATTTGAGCAGAACATTTGGAAAATCTGTGGTGTGATGTTTTTTATTAATCAAACAATAACACAAAACGTAATCAAAGCTTTGCCATAACACCGCTTTCATGCACATCTAAACTGAATATTAAAACGAATTTAAATATGTTGCAATCAGGGATGGAACTAAAACACTGGTTCATTGAACTGGTCTTCTCAATGTGAACCTTAACTCAAAATGGGAAGCATGGCCTAATTAACACAAGCCTCCATTATCCTGCTGTATTTGACACATGCTCTCTGAATAAAAAATATTTTTTTTGGGGGGGAAACAAAAATCCAAATAAAAACATGCATTTTATAATTGATGTATTCAGTTATGCTTTGCTTTTCTTCTTCTTGCCTTCTGGAAGGTTTGTGATGAGACAGCAAGTTCATTCCAGTTTGGGCACCATGGTGATGCCAATGAACTGGCTCAAGATGCCTGAAGCATCACAAAAATCGAACTACATATCCACATTTTGAAAATCTTGGAGACATTTTAAATTGGTTGCTAAGAGAAGAAAACGAACGGAGATCTTTAATCGGGCAGCAAGGAGGAATTTTAAAGCTCGGCAATTACCTACATAACTGAGATAGTGACTGCAGTTCAATTAAAATTATATTAATTTTAAATGAGCGCCAATCAGCCAGCAATGAAAATGTACATAAGATAATTAAGTAATTAACACCTTTTTTCTCAGATATTCATGAAGTGTTAATTGAGGTGGAATAATAATCAAATGAAACTTCAAAGTACTGCGCTTATGTTTTAGTACAAACTCAGCCCTGAACACTAGTTCTACTTCTGTCAGTTTGATCAACATTTAACATAAAAAAGACAAAAGTTTCAAGTCGGCCGTGTGGATTTAACGGTTGTGAGCTCATCTCTTAGCACTGGTTCACTGTGCAACAGCATTAGTGTTAAAGCGTGCTTTGTCCTCAATGGGACTTTTTTCATGGACAGAGTTTGGGGAGTGAAAGGTGGACTAGATATATAGCAGGCCCACTGTGTGTGTGTGTGTATGAGTGTGTATCTGTGTGTGACAAGGGATTGCTGGGCAAAGAAGATGTAACTCTGCCAAACACTTAAACTCTAACTAATTGATGCTCCTGTAAATATCAACCCTGTCAAGTCTATCTTTGGATGGGTAGAGTGGTGAATCCACACACGCACGCACGCCCGCCCACACACACACCGTGGGTTTGGATGGGTAGAGTGGTGAATCCACGCACGCCCGCCCACACACACACCGTGGGTTTGGATGGGTAGAGTGGTGAATCCACACACTCTCGCACGCACACACACACACGCGCGCACACACACACACACACGCGCGCGCACACACACACACACACACACACACCGTGGGTTTGGATGGGTAGAGTGGTGAATCCACACACACTCTCATGCACGCACGCACGCACGCGCACACACACACACACACACACCGTGGGTTTGGATGGGTAGAGTGGTGAATCCACACACACTCTCACGCACGCGCACACACACCGTGGGTTTGTATAATCAACTCCAATGTTGACTGTAGATAAGCTCTGGCTGTAATGACTGGGAGGATGCATCTCTAGTGAGAAGGTGTCTGTCTGCATGTGTCTGTTCAAAGCACTGGGAGAGGCCTTCACCTCGGTGTAGTGTCAAGCACATCCCACCGCCTAGTGACACTGCGCTGGCGTGGCGTGCGTTCAAGCGTGTGTGCAGGTATGCATGCGTGTTGCACGTGAGTGTGAGTGTGTGTGTGTCACCTCGTCCTGAGTAGTCTTCCTGTTGACGGTGCACCGGATCCTTCACCCTGCCCTGGGTGTGTGTGTACAGCAGCCTGGACGAGTCAGCGTGGTGGTGGGTGTCGAAAGCCTTGAGGGTCTCGCTGGAGCTGTAGGACTTCTGGGTGGGGACGCGGGGCGGCGGGGGCGGGGCGTCCTCGCTGTCCCCGGAGGAGCCGGTGTAGCGGCGGCTGCCGTCCTTATCCCTGCGGCTCTTGGTGAGAGAGCAGTACGGCCGGCGCTCCTTCACCTCCATCCTGCCTGCATGCTTTGACGCCACCGCCGGAGAGAGGGAGGAGGAGGGCGGGGAGGGAGGAGGAGAGGGAAGAGGGGGTGGCAAGAGAGGTGAGGCGATGTTCAACCCCAAGCCGGGTCCTTAGGCTTGACTACCTGGAGAGAGAGAGAGAGAGAGAGAGAGAGAGAGAGAGACAGAGAGACAGAGAGACAGAGAGACAGAGAGAGAGAGAGAGAGAGAGAGACAGAGAGACAGAGAGAGAGACAGAGAGAGAGAGAGAGAGAGAGACAGAGAGACAGAGAGACAGAGAGAGAGAGAGAGAGAGAGAGAGAGAGAGAGAGAGAGAGACACAGAGACAGAGACAGAGAGAGAGAGAGAGAGAGAGAGTAAGAGAGAGAGAGAGAAAGAAGGAAAAAGCATGAGACAGTGGTTGCTCAGATAGCACTAAGCTGTGCACTTAATCTTCCCAGGATCCCTAAATCCTCCCCACCTTATGGAGTGTGTGTGTGTTGCTAAGTGTCTGAGGAGGGGGGCTTGTATGCCTTTTGGGGAACAGCAGAGGAGAGGGTCTGGGTTAGAGGAGGACTGAGGGACAAATAAGGTGTGTGTGTATACGTGCATACATGTGCATGTGAGTCTGCCTTACTGAGGGGGGAGGGCTTCTTTTAATTGATTCCTCCCTTCCTCTCAGACTGGTTCCTCCAGAGTTAATGAGAAGTGAAACACAGCCGTTAATATGACCCAACGGTAAGATACACACACACGGACACACACACGCTATCACATCTGGTCCAACAGGAAAGGCCGAAGGAGAGAATAAAGACCACCCAAAAAAAGAAAAAGTAATGAAAACAAAATTACAGAAACTTCATTAAATCACGCCATCAAGAATGAATAAGTTGAACCTTAAACATCTTGGCATGTGAAATCAAATAAATAAAAGCGACGGCAGCGTTTATGGAGGACAGGAGAGATATAACTGCTCTCAGGGGCCCCAGGGGACTCTAAATGTTTATTAGCCAAAAACTTTCTCTGCTTCTAATTCTGCTGGCTGATAATTGCACAACTTTAATTTATTTCTTGGCTGAACCTTTTCTGGAGGTCTCCCAGAGAAATAAAGAAGAGGGAGGAAGCGGGGGTAAAGGAGAAGAAAAAAAAAGGACAGCGAAGGAGAGATTGCGGGAGAGAGTGCTATGCTGTTCTTTCTCAATGATTTTTTTCCTTTTTTTTCCTCGTGCATCTTCAGCCGTCATCCATCTTGTGTTTGAAGCGGTTAACATATTTCTGATAAGACTTCCACAGTGAACTTTGGGAGAGCACTTCTCTGTGTGAGAGAGAGAGAATGGAGAGACTCACTCAACAGACCACGATACAAGGAGAGATAAAGAGAGGTGAAGAGGAAGGGGAGAGAGAGAGGAAAATGGAGAGAATGGAACATAGAGGTTAGCGAGTATGTCGCTGAAGTAGATGAAGTCTGTTACCTTGAGAATCACACAATGCCATTGTGAACTAGCATGTGTCCAACACACACAAAAACACACACACACACACAGTGTTTCTCTCCATCCTCCAGAGTGACAGCTGATATTGAATCCAGTGAACTGTAGCAGGCTGATCAGCTTTATTAGTAATTAAATTGCTCACTTAACAGTGTGACTGGAAAGCCTGCATGGAGCAGAGGAGAGGGAAGAGGAGCAGAGGAGAGGGAAGAGGAGGAGAGTAGAGGGAAGAGGAGGAGACAAGAGGGAAGAGGAGCAGAGGAGAGGGAAGAGGAGGAGAGGGAAGAGGAGCAGAGGAAAGGGAAGAGGAGGAGAGGAGAGGGAAGAGGAGGAGACAAGAGGGAAGAGGAGCAGAGGAGGGAAGAGGAGGAGAGGGAAGAGGAGCAGAGGAAAGGGAAGAGGAGGAGAGGAGAGGGAAGAGGAGCAGAGGAGAGGGAAGAGGAGGAGAGTAGAGGGAAGAGGAGGAGACAAGAGGGAAGAGGAGCAGAGGAGAGGGAAGAGGAGGAGAGGGAAGAGGAGCAGAGGAAAGGGAAGAGGAGGAGAGGAGAGGGAAGAGGAGCAGAGGAAAGGGAAGAGGAGCAGAGGGGAGGGAAGGAGCAGAGGAGGAAGAGGAGCAGAGGAGAGGGAAGAGGAGGAGAGTAGAGGGAAGAGGAGGAGACAAGAGGGAAGAGGAGCAGAGGAGAGGGAAGAGGAGGAGAGGAGAGGGAAGAGGAGCAGAGGAAAGGGAAGAGGAGCAGAGGGGAGGGAAGAGGAGGAGAGGGAAGAGGAGCAGAGGAGAGGGAAGAGGAGCAGAGGAGAGGGAAGAGGAGCAGAGGAGAGGGAAGAGGAGCAGAGGAGAGGGAAGAGGAGCAGAGGAGAGGGAAGAGGAGCAGAGGAGAGGGAAGAGGAGCAGAGGAGAGGGAAGAGAAGCAGAGGAGAGGGAAGAGGAGCAGAGGAGAGGGAAGAGAAGCAGAGGAGAGGGAAGAGGAGCAGAGGAGAGGGAAGAGGAGCAGAGGAGAGGGAAGAGGAGCAGAGGAGAGGGAAGAGGAGCAGAGGAGAGGGAAGAGGAGGAGAGGAGAGGGAAAAGGAGGAGAGGAGAGAGGAAAAGGAGGAGAGGGAAGAGGAGCAGAGGAGAGGGAAGAAGAGGAGACGCGAGAGGAAGACAGAGGACAAAGAAGAGGAGGGAGGCGGAGGAAGAGGGAGGAAGAGTGTGTGTGAAGTGTGAGGTCATGGCGTGAGATGACGTGTGAGTTGACAGAGCAGATGACTTCTTTAACTCACGGCTCTGGAGACCTGGCGCTAACACACTTACAGCCCTGGGGTTTACAGGCTGGCTGACTGGGTGGGTGGCGTTTGTGTATTTGTGTGTGTGTGTGTGTAGAGGATGACCTCAGAGACGCCTGAGAAAACCAGCTTCACCTCAGGGATGTTGTCCCTCCCTGTCTATCACCTCTCCCCCCCCCACACACACATCCCAAGCCCCTGTGACCGTCTGTAGAGTGCAGGGTGCAGCTACCTCAGGCAATGTTTGTCCCCTCTCTCTATGTGGTCCCATCTGGAGGTTCCTGATCGCGCACACACACACACACGTCTGCTGGTGTTATTCCATATGAATAGGTCAATGCTCTCACCAAGGGTCGGGATGAACTATAGGCTGAAGGGGAGGCCGAAAAAAAGAAACAGAGATGGATAAGAGCGGGTAGAATGGAGGGAAGAGGAACGTATTGGAAGAAGGGAGGGTGGGACGGAGAAAACCTGATAAGAGAAGGGAGAGGGTCTGCTGAAAGAGAGGCAGAAAGGGAGGAGAGCAGCAGGGAGGAGGGAGAAAAGGAGGAAAGATGTATTTCTAACCTCCGCTAAACCTTGTCATCCGTTATACTGTAAATTTGCTATTGCGCAGCTCGAACATGTCCCACGCACAAGCATGCGTGCACAAGGACAAAGGGCCTCGTAAATAATGTCATCGGGGGAAGCATCTTTCAAGACATAAAAAAATAATACAATAAATATAAACTCTGCCCGTGTGGGACACCCAGGGGGATAAATCAAGTGTCCGTTTATAAAAGGATTCTCAGATTTTAACACACAGCCACGAGGAACAATGTTGGCCTGAGTAGAACAATGAGGAGATGAGGAGATAGAAGGGGAAAGACGAGAGGAGAGGAGAGAAGGAGAAGAGAAGAGGAGGAGAGATGGAGGGGGGAATGAAAAATGGAGAATCGTTTCGCCACTGTGCTTTGAGCCGGTCTGACCCATATTCTCACTCAGAGAAAGTTTTCCTCTGTGTCAATTCCTTTGCTTTTCTCTCTTATTGCAGGGGAGGGAGATTGAAAGATAGAGTGCATGTGTGGGTGTGTTTGGATGGATGTGTGTGTGTGTGTGTGTGTTAGGAGCAGATCAGTGCTTTTACGTCCTGTGGAACACGGTGTGAAATTGAACCTTTCGTAGAACCTGGGAACGTTAGAACCGCAGCGCGGAACCCGGTCAGGAAACATAATCACTGGAACCGGCGCAGAATGGAAGGATGTCAGCAGGAGAAAAGAAAAAAAAGAGGCGAAAGAAAGAAAAAAGTGTGTTCTGTCTATTTCCAGTCGGCTGGGTTTGAAAGGAGCGGGATTGGCCCCAAACACACCATGACAGATAGAGGGGGGAAGAGAGGAAGGGAGGGAGAGGGAGGGAGGGAGGGAGGGAGAGAGAGGGAGGGAGGGAGGGAGAGGGAGGGAGAGAAAGATGGAGAAAGAGAGGGACAGAGAGCAAGGGAGGGAGAGAGAGAGATTGAGAGAGAGAGACGGACAAGGTGAAGGAGTAAGGAATTCACAGGATGAGGAAGAAAGAAAAAAGGAACACAGAAACACTCAGATGCTGAGTGTGTTTGTGTGTATGAGTGTGTGTGTGTGTGTGTGTGCATGGCCCTGTTCTGTGTGACTAATTCAAGGCCAGAGTCGTGGTTCCCCTTCCCCCTCCTCCGCTCCCTTCTCTCTCCCCCCCCCCCCCCCGCCTCCCCTTTCTCCTCCCCTCTTTTCCCTACTCCAGGGCAGGCCATGAGGCCGGCAGGTCTACCCAGGGAAGGAGCTCTGAGTCGGGGCTAGAAACCTGAGCCAGTGGGGCAGGGAGAGGACTAATAAGGTGGTGCCTGCTTTCCTAATATGAGACGGCTGTACCTCTCTAGGTCTGAGACACAGCTAACACCAGATGGTGGGGGAGACCAAGAGGGAAGAGGGGAGGGGAGGGAGGAAGAGGAGGTGGGGGGCGAGGGGGAAGGGGAAAGGGTTAGTCCTCGCCTGCAGCTGTCTGGGTGTGTGTGTGTGAGTGTGTATAAATATGTCTAACCCTCAACAGGTTGAGTGAGAGGAATGGTCGGGTCCTGGGAGTATTGTGATTAGAGGAGAGGAGGTGTGTGTTCTGCAGTCAAGCTTACGTGAGACGGCGCCGGGAGCCGTGATGGATTTGGTCTATTACACACACACGCATGCACACACTCACTCGCGCACTTACACAGTTTTGCACGATGCTGTATGCACACACAGTAAATAATATCCCGAACGACCTGTTCAACAACAAAAACGTAGCAATATAAACATCTATAAATATACGACAAGTGCATCATAAACTTTTCAAACTGTCGCGCTTCTCTTCTATCAAGTTAGGATGTTTACATCTGCCCGGCCAGTCCCGAACATCACTGTGTGTGTGTGTGTGTGTGTGTGTGTGCGTCACGTCGGCTGCTATGTAATCATTAGATTATCCAACGCAGCGAGTAATTGGCCGCTTGGGCTGGCTCAGTAGACCGCTTTCCCCTGTATATCGACGGGAAAGAGGGAGAGAAAAAGAAAGAAAGAGAGGCAGGACGGAAGAAGAAAGAAAGAGCGGGATGAAGTAAAGGGAGAGAGAGAGAAAGAGCGTCAAGTTTGGAGGAGAGGAATGAAAGAAGGGGAGAGGGTGGCTGTTTTTCTACAAAGGGACCATTGATTACGTCTCTCTCTCTCTTTCTCTCTCTTTCGCTCTACAACTCTCTCTCTCCCTCCCCCTCTCTCTTCCCTCTGTTCTCTCGACATAATAACAGGTAGCAGCTTTCAGGCGCACAGGGAACAATGGACTGATTGTACATGAGGGAGGAGGGTAAGGGGTGAGAGAGGGTGAGGGGGGCAGGGGAGTCGTTCTGGGGTCCCAGCTGTAGCTGAAACTACCAGCCTGGGACAGCGCTCACAGGGAGCCAGGTATGGAGGGATGCAGAGAGAAGGAGAGACAGAGGAAGAGAGAGAGAGAAAGAGAGAGAGATATCAAGTTAGTAGCCCCTTTCTCTGTCCTCTCCCTCCGCATCAGTGGTGGAGGAGGAAACAGGACAGGGAAGCCCAGAACAAGAGAAGCGAAGAAGAGAAAGCGAGGCGGAGAAATTAAAGACATAAAGAGAGAGGAAGAGAAAGAAATAACAAAGGACGAAAGAAGAGGAGGAGAGGAGATAAGGAGAGAATGAAGGCCAGTATTGATTTCTTCCTCCGGCCCTTCTGGACCCGGTTGGAAGGAGCGGTGTCACGGAGGGAAAATAAGGGGGAGAGGAGGGAGGGAGGAAGGGAGGGACAGAGGGTGACATCAGTGCTTTGGGATTAAACGTATAAGGGATCAGAGATCGGGAAGGGATGGAGGGATGGACAGAGAGAGAGAGAGAGAGAGAGAGAGAGACGTCCAGGGGAGAAAAGAGGGAGAGACTGATAGTTCCAAGCCTGGGCCGGAACCGCCCTCCACTGTTATGACACACAGAACGGATCTGTTATCATAGTTCAGACCGGATCTACCAGGATCCTGTATGGAGTCTGTGAGGGTTTCGTCCTGGTTAATGAGGAACTCCTCTGGCCCAAAAGGACATGACTTGTTTAAGTTTCAGCTAACATAACCCTTTAGTTCTACCCGTAACCCAAAAACACCAGGACAAGTTCAAAAAGGTGCAGAGATAAAAGGTCCAAAAAGGAAGAAAAAACATTTCTAGTAAGGAACTTCAGATTTTCTTCCTTTTTGACCATCTTTTCCTTCTTACATTTAGTCGTTTGCAGGACACTTTAATCCAGAGCGATTTACAGCACATACAGGGACATTCCACCCTGAGGAAAGTAGGGTGAAGTGCCTTGCACAGGGACAAAACGCCACGCCGGAGTTCAAACCGGGTACCTTCGCATTACCAGCACGCCACCCGACTCCAGGACTCCCTTCCTCCCAGTCCTTTTGGTCACACAGTCCAGGGGAGAAAGAGATGAGTTACAGCAGCTCTGCTGAGTGAATGTAAAGCGTGTGTATCTGATCTGAGGAGGGCGCTGGGTCAGATTCCTGTCCTAAGCAGGCGTTCAGGACCGCTCCCCAGACACTCAGCCATGCCAGGCATTAAAAACAGCCCTCAAGGCCCTCAGGAATCAAACAGGAATATCTGGATTTCCCTTTTGCACGCACATCAAGAGCGCTTCACATGTGTCCATCGATCGGCATTGCCCTTGAGTGAAAAACCCTTTTTGGGGTATGTTCTCAAAGAGACACGATGACTGCACCACTGCGTACATACACTATATAACCAAAAGTATTTGGTCACCCATGCAAATGATCAGATGAATGGGTGACCAAATACTTTTGGTAATATAGTGTATTTACCACCCACTCCTATATAATCCCACTCCTATGTTTATATTCCTATTCTATCTTTAGAAATAGCAATGTATTGTTATTATTTTCCTTTTATATTTCATATTGTTTCTTTATTTATATATATATATATATATATATATATATATATATATATATATATACGGCACATAAAAAAACAATTCTGATTCTGCTGATCATGTCACTTAGGTATTCATGTCAGATAACATGTTCTCTCCATCTTTATCGTTCCATCCCCCCCCCCCCCCCCCCCCCCATCGGTATTTCCTTTGATCTTTCTCTCCTTTTTTCACTTTCTAGCCGATACCTTCAGTGTCTAGCTGGGGGGGGGGGGGGGGTGAGTATGTCCCTATACTTGCTGTAATTCGCTCTGGATAAGAGCGTCCGCTAAATGACTGTGGAATAGTGGAAGTGTGGAATCAATGGAGTGGAAAAGGTTGACCTGTAAAAACTCAGAAGCACTTATCTGACAAAGAAGCAGAGGCTCACAGGAGACAGCAGCCATCAGGACAGCAGACAGAGGACTGGCAGCTTGTCTGCAGCGGAATAGAAACACGCCCCCTCGCCATGTGAGCAGAGAGAGGCGGCCGGGGGAAGTGTGGAGGGTGCGACTCCATGACCACCTAGCGCTGCTAACGGCTCACATTGGCGTCACCGTGACGACTGTCTGTCTGTCTGTGTGTGTGTGTGTGTGTGTGTTGCTGGCCTTGCCGAAGTCTAATCTTCGCCGTTCTGAAACATCGGAGATGGGCGGATTTAGAAAGGCACCTCATCACAGATTTAAAAAGAGGATCAACAGATTATGTGCATCTGGACGGTGTTTCTTTAGCAGGTCCTCATGGGTGTCGTGTGTATTAAAAAGGGCCTCTTTCAGAGTGTCAATGACACCAACTCTGCCTTCCCTCTGGCCCCTGGATTACATCTCAGGATGTGTGAGTGTGTGTGTGTCACTGTGTGTATGGCCATGTGTGAGTGTTGTGCTGTTACAGTTACCTCTAGGCTATTTGGGCTGCTCTGTCTGACCTGGACCTCAGCTACACAAACACACACACAATCTTTGTGATTGACAGCTGAGGTCAGGGAAGTGACTCCAGACCCCCCTGCTCTAGGGCGGGTTCCCTCCAGGGATCTGGCTCAATCCAGGCTTTTGATTGGCTTACATAGATGGTTATTTGGAGAAAGGAGTCACCTAATACGCTGTTAAAGATGCCTATCGCCCGACTGATTGATGGCTGCTGATAAGCATCTCATTCTTAAAACACGCACACAGGCATGAGTTCGCCAGCACTGTTGCTATGCTTTCCAGCCTATATAATTCACACCCTAAAACCACCCCATTTATTCATTGGTTGCATATAAAGGAGAGTTGAATTATCATAATGAGTGAAAAATGGTTCTATTTGCTCTCTCCACACCCACCACACAAACACACCCAAAGATGCACCCATGCACGCACGCACACACACACACACACACCCCTAGGGAGCCTGGAGGATGTGTAGGTTTGCAGGGATATTTTGAGCTCGTAGCTGAGTGGATGTGTGTAGGTCGTGTTTCTATACTTGCAGGTAGATTGTGCAGCATCCCATCCCCCCCTCACTGCTCTGCTCTGCTTCAGGGGAACCAGAGGAGGAGGGAGAGGCTGTGTGTGTGGGTGGGGTGTGCAGTGTGCGTGTGAGAGTGTGTGGGCTTGCAGTGTGTGTGTGTGTGTGTGAGAGAGAGAGTGTTTGTGTGTGAGAGAGATAGTGTTTGTGTGAAAGAGAGAGAAATACATACAGATTACAGTAATAATTTAGAATGCTGCCTGGCTGGAAAATCTGTTTTTTTTACCTGCCATGTAACACAGCATCTGAACCCTGGACCATACCCACAGTGCCATTCACACACACACTCCTGGACGAACAGATCTATGAATATAAATAACTATATATATATATATATATATATATATATATATATATATATATATATATATATATATATATATATATATATATATATAAATAACTATATATATATATATATATAAAAATAACTATATATATATATATAACTATATATATAACTATATATATATATATATATGTGGAGGTATGTCTACAAACATCACTAATACGACATCACAAATTTGCAGTAAGTAAAACATGCCCATTAATTTAGAGGCTATTTTTTTATATTTGTCATTAGTGTCAAATGAACAGTGCAGTCCTGACAGCTAATATAAGTATTAAAGAAACACATACTGGAAGTGTGTGAAGCTGCTCTATAGATGTTGGCAGTCCATTAAAACGAAATGGAAACATTTTACAAAGTGTGACAAGCTTCATCTTTCTAAAGGTGTCAACAGCTTAATTTTGATGCATTTACATACTGTAAACACTGGCCCAATACTAAGAGGAGGAACTGCAGCAGAGAGAGGAGGAGAGAGAGAGAGAGAGAGAGAGAGAGAGAGAGAGAGAGAGAGAGAGAGAGCGAGAGAGAGTGAGAGTGAGTAAACAGGAGAGAGGGAGTAGAGATGGGGAGTAAAGAGAGAGGAAGACAGGGAGAGAAAGAGAGAAAGAGACAGAGAGTAAAAGACGGAAAATAGACCAGGGGTCGGCAACGCCTCAATATTGGAGGTGGATGTGAGACTGACAATAACATCATCTTGTGTTTTAGTAAAACAAGTGTTTTAGTATGTTGTCAGCCAAAAAACGCGTCCCATCCTGCAAAGTCTATCGCTGTCTTTCTCCATTGCCGGTGGAGATATTGCTTTCGACGGGTAGCAAACCACGGATTAAGGTTTCAGAAGAATATAGATAATTTAGTTCTGCGCAGACGGATGCATTTACTTTTACTTTCCACTATACTGATTTACATGTGGGTTACACTATGCTTGATATGTGACGAGAAATGATAAAATAACGCCAAAATATATTTCCAGAACAAACACGCACCTTCTGCTGAAAAGTACACGGGCTGGACATGAATGAAAAAGAGCGGCTTCGGAACTGAAGCGCAGCAACTTTCACGCAGTGTACTAAATACTGCAGTTTTGCGCCAGTTAGTTTGTTGTTGTTGCCCTTTATAATAACAGATATAACAACAAAATGTAACACGTTTTGCTTTTTATAGTTATCTAATTAAATAAATGTAATGGAAAAATGTAATGGCTCTTTCGATAGAAAAGGTTGCGCACCCCTGGTCTAAGGCCACCCCCTTAAGTGTCCGGTTTAGTTAATGACATTGTATTCATTTGACAGGTCCTTTAAATATGGTTCCTAATTATAATTCATGAATTTATACATTCAATATTCATTGATACAATCAATACAATCCATTTAACCTCGCGCACTGCACCTACCCCTAACAACAAGTGCATCAGAACGTTGATAGTGAGTCTATGACATCATAATGACTGATATTAGAACACAGGAGTTTATAAAAGCCCAAATCCCATATTGGTCCTTCAGTCGAGAAAGAAACTTGCAAGAGCAACATTGGAAGAGCCACAACCAGAAGTTAAAATATCACTGCTCACTGAGCATGAAGCGCCGGGCAAAATCAGACCCTGGACAACAGCACATCCCACCAAAGAAGCCCTTTGCTTCCTGGCAGGGATGTTTCCTGGGCCCAAAGCTCCAGATCCAGCAGTCCCCACCACCTACAGGTCAGCCTTATCAACCTTTTTACTGGGGCTCAAAACTCCAATTTCTCCCCACAGATAGAAACGATCAATATTCCTGGAGGAAAACGAAAGACGATTAATAAGTTGACATTTTTTAACTGTTAACCTCTGTATTTGTATTGTAGCCAGTTTCACAGACCTCTACACAGTGGGACACTTGCTGGGAGAGGGAGGGTGTGGAGCTGTGTATGATGGGAGACGGATCGAAGACAACCTTAAGGTGACCTCAGCATACCAACACCAAACCAACAAACCAACAAACCTCCAAATCCATTTGATCAAATTATAAAGTTCATTTAAATAACATAATTTGACTGACAAGAATATGTACATCTCTTTTATGGTCAAAGTATAGAAAGCTCACTTGCCCAAAGCAATGGTATGTTGTCAAAACAGCCCATTCAATATTGAAGCATTGTCTTGTCTTTCTCCTCTGTTTTAGGTGGCAATCAAGATTGTCATGCAGGATGCAATGGACCACTACATACAGCTTGTTAGTACAATCTTTGCTCAACCACATCCAGTAGATCAAGTTGTGGTGTTAAAAACGCCTCTAAACATACAGGTGTACACTGGTCAACTCCCAGCCTTTCTGTCCCCTCACAGCCTGGGACATCAGGCACATTGCCAGTAGAGGTAGCTCTCATGAGGCTGGTCAACGAGCCTCCCACTTGTGACCAGATCCTGAAGCTGCTGGAGTGGTTTGAGGAGCCCGAGAGATACATCTTGATATTGGAGAAGCCAGATCCCTGCATGGATGTGTGCGATTATAGGATGGAGCTGGGGGGCCGGATGGAGGAGGAACAGGCCAGGCCAATCATGAAGCAGGTGGTGCAGGCTACGGCCCACTGCTTTGACCGTGGTGTCCTTCACCGGGATATAAAGACGGAGAACCTCCTGCTCAACCCAGAGACAATGGAGGTGAAGCTCATTGACTTCGGCTGTGGAGACCTCCTGGAGGATAAGATATACACTGAGATTGCCGGTGAGAGAACGAGGGCTGACAGTGCTGTTGGAGTGTCACAGTAATGGATAAAACAAATCAAAACGCTCTTGTTAAAAGACTAAATGTAAACTAAACTCTGAAACCTTTTCTACAACTATCATTTGCTGTCTTCCTCATGTAGGCACCTCATGTCTCTACCCACCGGAGTGGGTTCTGGAGCAGAAATACGAGGGTCGCCAGGCCACTGTCTGGTCTCTAGGACTGCTCCTTTTTGAGCTGCTGAATGGATATGTGCCCTTTAAGACAGATGCGGATATTGTGGCTGGGCATCTGCGGTTCAGAAGAGGAATGTCCAAATGTAAAAGCGGATACATATTTCGTTTTTCATTTGTCACAGTTATCTAGTGATAACAATGCTAATCATGGTACCAGACTGTTCACAAATATACCGTGTTGCCTGACGTAGCTGCATCTGTACTTGAAATGATAATTATTGCTTCTCATCTTGTAGCATGCAAAGATCTGATTTGCTGGTGCCTGAGCCAAGACCCAGATGACAGGCCAACCCTGGAGCAGATCATTCAGGATGACTGGTTTACGAACATCTAGGTGTGTAACCAGTAAAACAAGCTTGGTATCGGTATTTGAAAGCCATGAATTTACTCAGAGATTGTTTTGACTCCAATTCAACTTTTCAGCTCCCTTTGCCACCCTCCGCCTGCCATGTCACCACGCTCCTCATCGCCCTCCACTGGCTTCCCATCATGGCCAGTATCAGATTCAAGACCCTGGTGCTGACCTTCCAAGCAGACATTTATACCTCCCGGTGCCTCAGCAGAGCTCAGAACATCATCAAGGACAGTTCACACCCCGCTCTCCAGCTGTTTGACCTGTTGCCCTCTGGCAGGCGCTACAGGTGCATCAAAGCACGGACAAACAGACTGAAAAACAGTTTCTTTCCAAGAGCCATCACAACCCTGAACTCTCAAACACGCTGTTTCCAGGCGTCAGTATAAAAGAAGATGCTAACAGCACAGACGTGTCTTTATAGTTTTACCTGTTTTACATGCACTTTAACCGATTTTACCCGTCACCTGTTTCCTTCAACCGATTTTACTTACGGTGATGCTGCTGCTTTTAATTATATGAATGTATTTGTATGTGTATTTCAGTCAAGACACTCACGTGATTGATTTGATAATAAATTATGATTTATTGATAACCATGGCATGGCAATATGTTTAACTTTGGCGGAGTGGAATGTCTAAAGGGGAGCGCTCCCTACCGCCTCGAAGCGATACATACGTATATGACAAGAGGCATGGAGCAATAGGATATATAATCCCCCTGATAGACGGACATACATACATAAAGACAGACAGACAACAGGGGGAGAAAGGGGATGGTGGTGGGCGGCAGCAACACTGATCATTAGACAGTCAGGGTGAGTGTTTGAATATCCGCGCAGCCTTTGAAGGCTGTCTTCCCGGACGAGGGCCCAATGGGCTTGCACTAGCTGAGTCAGGTGGTGTTCATGAGTGATGACGTGTACTGCTAGTGCATGTGAGGGAATGAGTGATTACGTGTACTGAGGTGTGTGAATGAGTGTTGATGTAACTGAGGTGTGTGAATGAGTGTTGATGTAACTGAGGTGTGTGAATGAATGATGTGTGTACTAAGGTGTGTGGATGAATGATGTGTATACTGAGGTGTGTAAATTAATGATGATGTATACTAAGCAAGTGAATGAGTGATGACGTGGGCAGCCCGAATGTCCTTCCAGAACTGGCTCCGTCCATTTGCATTTGATATAGGAGAAGTCTTCAATCCTGTTGTACAATTGTATAATGACAATAAAAAGGGAATTCATCATTCTTGCTTTATGGTTCGCAACCCTTATGTGTTGATGCAATCATTGTGTTATGCTCTTAAGGTGCTTCCCTTGGCACTTATTGGTTCTCACAATGTATGTTTCACAATCTAAAAGTCCACTATGTTCGGGGTCTATCACGTTGCTATGCTCAGTGACCGATGCCGTTCTTTGTAAACAAAGTTTAGCATATATGAGTACAACCGTGTCCAGCCATGAGAAGCAGCGCTAGTCCAGCGGATGGGGATCACCCGTTCTAGCCGAGGACCTCGCATAGAAAAAACAGCCTAGGAAAAAAGTCAATGTCACGCTCCTTTATTACTCCCATATTAACACAGGTGTAAAGGACGCAGTATTATAGTCGGCCTCTCAGATTTGTGTACTCATGCCAGCTGTTGTCGTCATCTCCTTCAGAGGGAGTGTGTGTGTGTGTGTGTGTGTGTGTGTGGCAGAGGATAGCAGCCTCCTCATGTCTAATCAGATCCGTCTGAAGAGGAGAACAACACACGGTGGTTCGACACAGAGAGAGACGTCTGAACCCTGAGAGACGGACAAGCGCTGTTTACCGCAAAGACGACCTGGTCCACGCGTCGTCTGTGCGTGTGGGGGTCCCTGTGGGTCTGTGTGTACGCATGGGTCTGTGCGTGTGTGAGCGTTCCCTTGGACACCGCCCCATTTCATTCAAAGTTTAAGAATGCCTAATCCCAGACAACAAGTCTACATAACAACACGAACAGAGGCAGAGACAGAGAGAGAGAGAGGCAGAGAGAGAGGCAGAGAGAGGCAGAGAAAGAGAGAGAGAGAGATGACAGAAGAAGAGAGATGATGCAGGTACGCTTACAAGATCGGAGACGGACCAGGAGAGTCCAGGGAGAGGTCGGCTAGATTCACTCCTGATGAAACATATACTCCTGAAGTTCTCAGTCTCCTTCAACTCTCCTCTCTTTACTTGCTCTGCTCCCCTCTCCTCTCCACTCCTTCCTTGCTCTCCTCCCCTCCCCTCTCCTGTCCTCTCCTCCCCACATCCTTTTTCTCTCCCCTCATTTTCTCCTCTTCTCCTCCGTGTCCCAGGGCTCTCTAAGGTGAAGTCAGCTTAATAATTCAGCCAGGCAAGTCAGATGTTGTAGAGGAATCATGTGTGCTGAGTTTATATCCAGGCTCATGATGACATGATGCCACGCAACGCAATGCCACCCAAAAGAACCGCTAAGGATCCGGTTCATCCTGGCTACCTAGCTTTCTTCCAGCCTCTCTCTTCCTCTGTTTCCCAACACAAGACTGAGCTACACTCACATACGGACTGGAAACTAATATGAATCCAGACACTAGATCTACAGTCACTCTATATGAAACCCCCAACCTTTAACGCTACAATACATTTACATTTAGCAGACGCTCGTATCCAGAGTTTAAAGCAAGCACAGGGACATGCGCCCCCCCCCCCCCCCCCCCCCCCGAGGCAAGTCGGGTGAAGTGCCATGCCCAAGGACACAACGTCATGTTGGCACAGCCAGGGTTTGAACCAGGTACCTTCTGATTACTAGCCCAACTCCCTAACCGCTCAGCCACATGACTCCCTCAGAGGGATATGAACATGAAGCCACAACCTTTCACTATAATAGAGAGATGCAACCCTTAACACACAGAGGCTGTGTAAAGCCTGAGGGCAGATCCCACCTTTCAGGATTAGAATGGGAGGTTAGGACTCTATTGTCCTTCCTGCCCTGTCCGTCAACACAATCATAATCTCCTGGGATTAGCTCAGCCACTGTTCTGAGTGCAGGGATTAGAGAAACTTCGTAACACGCCAGATTAGAAAGACCTGTTACCTAATATTGAGGGAAGGACAGCTGAGAGGAGTAAAGGGGAGGGGAAGGAGGGAGAATGTTGTGTTTGTGTGCTTGTGAGTGTGTATCTGTCCTTTATAGCCAGAATATTGTGTTACTGTCTATTGGAGGGAAAACCAATTTGGTAAATTAATGTCTGGTTTGTCTATAATCACCATTTAAAAATGTTGAAAGTGACAGGGTTTTGACACACCTCGCTCGCGCACACGCACACGCACACGCACACACACACACACACACTGCTGCCGAGATCTTTAACATCTTTGAACCAACTATGACAAATCCGGTCATTAAGGCAAATTTCTGTGGCTAGCTAAAATGTTGTAGTCTTAATTTATTCCACATATACACACACATACATACACACACACACACACACACACAAACACATCCACACAGACTGGGGCAACCATTTGTGATTTGAAGGAGCAGCAAAACTGTAACTAAGGATTGCAAAACAAGATAATAATGAGACAGAGGTCGACTGCAAATGAGCAACAATGACTGTTTTTAAAAAGTACACTACATGCATGTACAGTTTCCTGGCATACACATGCAAACAGGTACACACATGCCCGCAGACACACACACACAAATTCAAGTACACGGAACCCACAGTCATGCAGGGATGCACACACACACACACACACACACACACAAACAGATGTGCTGAAACAGAGATGTAGAGTGGCAGGCCATGTTGAAGGGGTTAGCTTTGCTATGGCTGTCTACAGTCATTCAATCACTGGCTTATAAACAAGCTCCAGGAAATAGACTGATGACAGGAGGGAGGGAGGGAGTAGGAAAAAAGGGGACAGATGGAGGAGGTCGAATGTGGAAAAGAAAGAAGGAAACCGGAAGAGCGAGGGATGAAGTAAAGAAAGAGGGAGGAAAGATGGAGGGATGAGGGGTTAAACGGGAGGATGAAAGGAGCGGAGAAAAAGATAGCGAGAGTGGAATGGAAGGTGGGGCGGGGGGGGGGTGTATGGAAGTCAGTTTACAGCGTCTTGTAACTCTCCCTCTTCCATTTATCTCTCTTTCACGCTGTTTACGTAGAGGAGGTCCATTGCTCTTATCTATCCGGCAAACATAAACACAGACTTTACATAATGTTCCCAAGCTGTGTATGTGTACTGGTGTTTGTGTCATGGAGACTGAGGGAAACCCATAGACACAGATAGAGTGAGTTCCTCTAAATGGGTATTCAAAAACATCCTGTTTTCTATGGAATGCTGGACCACTAAAGGGGAACATGCACACGCCCACACACAGAAACCTCAACCTGCAGGTCTTCTCAACGAAGGACAGAACATGTTTCCCAAGGTGACAGTTCTGGAATGTGCTCCATTCCTTTTCTTCTCAAGCTAAAGAGCTCTCACTCTCTCACTCATTCTCTCTCCCATTCACCCTCCCTCTGTCTCTGTCTCCCTCACTCACTCCCTCTCTCTCTCTCTCTTCTAAACAATGTGAGAAGCAGCTATAGACATCTGACAGAATGAGTTACCTGACTGTGGCTTCCACCAGGTAAACTGCTAGAAGCCAACAGTCTGACCTGACAATAGGCATGCCCCAGTACACACACCCACACACATCTACGGCCTGGAAAAAAGTGGGTAGGCCAACCTCAGTCGCTGTCAACATCTGCAGTCTGCTCACAGGCCTCATGAAACTGAGCCCTTCTGGTCTACAGTGCAGCCATGTTGGCTCAAGGATTAGCTTGATGCTAATCTAATCGTTAACCGCCAGCTACGTGATCAGCATGGCTGCGACGACGTGCGCAACATAACGATAGGGGTGCGCTCACCTTGGATTGGCTTTGGATTGGTTTGCTTGGAGGGGGATTAAAATTAATCACTGGAGCCAAACCCGACAACAGTAGCTAGGAAAGAAACAGAGAGGGAGAGAGAGAGAAGAACGAAAGAGAGAACATTGGCATTTAGACCCACATCAACATTAGCATGTTACATTTTCACCTTATTCGGCTCCCTTCTCCTCCTTCTCACCCCCCCCCCCGCCCCCCCCCCCCCCAAACGGATCCAGTCCACTCCTCTCAACACAAACACTCTCGTTTCGTAAACGTGGCGTTTCGCGAGCTGAAGAGCTAAGGAGAAGCGTGAGGCTAATTAATGAACGCATAAACAGCACATTGGTCTAAGCTCTCCAGATATATTCAAATCCCCCCCCCCCCCATCCTCCTCTGCGTCTGAGGGTACCGCAGTGTTTACGTCCACTCGTCAGTGGATCTGTAAAGCGGCCCACTCAGCTGTCTGTTGTCAGAAGGGGGCTGTGCCTGGTTAAACAAACGCCAACAGCATTTAACGCTTGGGCAGCGTCGCCGTGGTTACAGTTCGAGCGTCTGTGTGAAGTAGCTGTCAGCCCAAACACTTTTCTGCAACATGAGTTTATTAGGTTTGACCTAATCTCCAAAACACACACAGACACACACACAGACACACACACACACACACACACACACACGAGTAAGTTAACTGCATCAGCTTTCTTGATTGAGGTGTCATAACAGCGCTGAACGTGAAGAGGATAATGGTGTGTTTAGACAGAACAGGAGGAGAGAGAGAGAGTGCGGTGCATCCAAACTTCTCAACACGTTCCCCCTCCATCAGATCCTCCATCTCCCCTCACTTCTCAAAAATGCTGCATTTCTGGATCCGATCATCATGTCCTACTTGTCCTCCCTTTCCACCTCTCCTCTTTCTCTCCTCCTCTCCTGTGACCCCCTCTCCTCCCTCCCTCTGCTTTTCTCCCCCTGGATCGCAAGCGGATCAAATCATTTCCTGTTTCTAGCAGACGTGTTGTCAATTACCCCTCAGTGTTCTCACTAACAGGCCTCAGTGAGCCTGGGACACAAGCACACACACACACAGTGACCCTCATGCCCGCTCACTCAATTAGCCCAAAGAAAACACTGTCCCCATTGATTTATAAGGTGTTCCCAGAGCAGGAATCCCAGCTCTGGAACATGGAGCAGCCAGCTTCTCTGTGCGTACGTGCTTGTGAGTGTGTGTGTGTGCGCATGTGTGCGCTGGCGGAGAGAGCGTCATCTGGAAGTGTTTCAGGACAGGAAGCGTGTGAAGAGGTGAGATCCAGTTAACCCTGTCCATCATCATTGCAGTAGGACACACACACACACAGCGTGGGAGATGGGACTGATCATATCCCTGTAGGACGCCGTGGGGAAGGTTTATTAGCTTAGCTGCATCTCAGAGTCATGACAATTCAAATGCTTTGGAAAACACACAATATGGGGTGCGTCACATGGCTCCTGGTCCCTGTGCTCTCTCTCTCTCTCATGGCTTCCCTATGTCTCTCTGCCATATCGAGCAGAACCTGGCAGAAAAACACATCTGAACTAAATGAGCTACTCAAATAAACACACGATACGGAGCCTAATGTGAAGCAATTCAGGCGTATGATTCACGTTTCACACTGATGTTAGACATGTACAGGGACTTTCCCCCCTGAGGCAAGCAGGGTGAAGTGCCTTGCCCAAGGACACATTATGTTGGCACAGCCAGGGTTTGAACCAGGGACCTTCTGATTACTAGCCCAACTCCCTAACCGCTCAGCCACATGACTCCTATTCTTTTGTATTACTATAACTTGCCCTGCCAATATGAAATTGTTGTTCTTCGTCAGATTTAATAAGATACATTTCCCCCCAAAATGTGACATGCAGTCCAGTGCGATTTCTGTATGTTTTTGGTTAAAAAACTTAAACTGCGACTTATAGTCTGGACAACACGGCACTAAGGGACCTCTCACCTTATTCGCCCTACAAATTATCCACACACACACGCAGCACAGGATGAAATATGAGCGTCAAATCCATTTCCTCAAGGTGAGGGATGGGAGGTGTTGCATTAAGGTGCATGGAGATAACAGATGAGCTAGAGTGATCTGATGAGCATGAGTGTGTGTGTGTGTGTGTGTGAGAGGGTATAATAGGCTATTAATTAGCTTCACCTGGCAGAAGAGGGTATTGAAGATAATGGCAGGCTTAGAGCGAGCGTGCGTGTGTGACGAGAGGGTTGCATTTTTGCTCTGAATAGCCTACATTGTAAGTAGGGTTAAAAAGGCTCATCGTCACAAGCGGATAACAATAACAAAACTACCCTCATTCTCTTTCTCTCTCTCAGTTTCCCCATGTCCCCCTCTCTTGTCTTCCTCTACTTCTCTCCCTTCATCATTCTCACATTTCTCTCTGTTTCCACCCCCCCCCCGCCACCACAGACAGCTCCTCCTCCCAGTTGGAGGACTGAAGGGCGCTCTCCTCGCTGAAGTTGATTATGATAATGGTGCATGATTGCAACATTGTAAACCTTTTCTAATTGCTCGTCAGAGCGTTCATTTGAGTCTGATTTCTTACGGCTGCACCCCCCCCCCCCGCACACACACACCCCCACACACACTCTCTACCTGGGCACTGTGCGATGCTTATATAAGAGTCAAAGAGACTGTGACCTGTTAAACTGGTTTAATAACACTGCTAAATCTCTCCATGATTAATCTCTGGCGCTCAGGGGACAGAGATGGGAGGAGGGAAAACAGGGAAGAAAAAATAGAGGGATCAGAGGGAGGAGACACACCAACGGACAGATGAGAAAGAGAGAACGGATGAAGGTTAGGAGGCAACCAGGAGAGCAGAAGATATGGAGAGGAAGGCGAAAGGCTAAATGTTCTGTAGTGTTGACTGAAACAAGCATATTGAAGGACTCATTCTTTCTGGGTCTGAACAAACATGACCCTGGTAGAGTCAATGAAGGTGCTTATTAACAAGGTTATGGATGGGTGACGGTATAATTAGTATTACAGCCTCTTCTTCTACATCTCACGCTCTCTCCTGTCTTCCCTCACCCCTGCCCTCCCCCTCCTCCCTCCTCCCTACATCTATGACTCGCTGATTGTGAATCGTTTCCAAATCATGTTTTTTTCGTCCTCTTTCTAAATGCCAGTCTGTGCATGCCTGAGTAAGTGGGCTGTCAGAGGCCTCTGTCAGAGTTTCTCTCTCTCTCACACTCTCACACACACACACACACACACACACAACAGTGTGTGTCAGTGTAGTAGTGTATTAGTGTCTGTATGTGTGAAAAACCTTGGCACGCAACACATTTTGCAACACTGCATGACAGGCTTGTGTGTTCAACTCCTTGTGTTGTGGCTTCATTCTGTCAGTGAAGGGTCAGGATAATGTAGAGGGCTAAGACTGGGGCCAGGGGAATGTATGGGGCTAAGACTGGGGCCAGGGTAATGTATGGGGCTAAGACTGGGGCCAGGGTAATGTATGGGGCTAAGACTGGGGCCAGGGTAACGTATGGGGCTAAGACTTGGGGCCAGGGTAACGTATGGGGCTAAGACTTGGGGCCAGGGTAATGTATGGGGCTAAGACTGGGGCCAGGGTAATGTAGAGGGCTAAAACTGGAGCCAGGATAATGTAGAGGGCTAAAACTGGAGTCAGGATAATGTAGAGGGCTAAAACTGGAGTCAGGATAATGTAGAGGGCTAAAACTGGAGTCAGGATAATGTAGAGGGCTAAAACTGGAGTCAGGATAATGTAGAGGGCTAAAACTGGAGTCAGGATAATGTAGAGGGCTAAAACTGGAGTCAGGATAATGTAGGTGTGTACGTCCTGAAATGACAACCCCACCTATCTTTGATTGTATGAAACAGCATAAAAGCCACAGAGTGATTTGACCCAAGTCTGACCCCAAAGTCAAGGGAGCAGAGAAAACCACCGAACACACACACACGAGGGAGAGAGCAAGGACATTAATAAGAGATGTTTGTAAATTATGAAACAGCGTGTTGTCGTAACGACAGACCTGATGTGACACGCACACGGGTGGAGGTCACGGGGGGCAGGGGAGGGAGGAAGAGGAGAAGGGGGAGCAAAGTTAGGGGAGGAAGAAGAGGGAGCAGAAAACACCAAGAAGAGGAGCAGGAACAAGGAGGAGATGAACACGAGGGTAAAGGAGGAGGAGGACAGGACAAAAAGAGAGGAGGAGGAAGAGGAGAGGAGAAAGAAAAGAGAAGAAGGAGGTGAGAGGAGGTGGATGAGGATAAGCAGAGAGGGATATAGGCTGGTAACTGTCCAGGGAAATTAGTAGTGAGCTGCAAAAATCTCTCCAGACACAGACACTGGAACCAAGTATGAGAGTGTGTCTGCATGTGTGTGTGTGTGAGAGCCGTTTGATTTAGTCTGAAGTGGAGCAGCGACTGCTGCAACCAGGGAAACAGCCAGTCAGACAGACGAATAAAAAATCAATTTCCCTGTCCTTACAAGTCGACAATTTTACCTCACATAATGAATTTTCTCCCCCTTTCACCTTGTCTCTTGCTCTCTTTCCCTCTCTCTCCTTCCCTCTCTCCATCTTCCCTCTCTGGCTCCTCGCTGCGCTACTCTCCTTTTCTCTCACCACCATCATGGCTGGTCGCTCAGGAATATACTAGCTGCTTGGTTACAGAAAAAAAAGAAGCTCTGATTCACAAATAAAACAAAACACCACATCTCACAGAAGATGAGGCCACTTTAACCCAACACTGGTACTTTTCCCACCAATCAAAATCACCTGTCAGGGACACTTGGCCAATTAGAAGTTATTTAAGGATTTGTTCAACCAATCAAGAGCCACCCTGGGACTGTAGGCCAATTAGAGCAGAGGGACAGGTCTATCAGCTCCCGCCCACCGCTGACAGGAAGGACACGCGCTGTTGGACATCTGTCTGGAGACACAAACATGCACAGACTCACACAGAGGAGAGTACACACATGCAGGAATACACACATTCAGAAATATACACATGCAGGAATACACACATGCAGGAATACACACATGCAGGTTATACACACAGGGCGCTAATGCAGTCAGTCAGCATGGAACATAAAGAGAGATAACATCGGTAACTAAATTCCTAACATCCTTTTATGAGACCTGAGACAGAGCAAGTGACTGTCCGACGGGGAGGGGGGCAGAGGTGGGAGAGGGGGAGAGAGAGGGAAGGCAGACAGAGACAAGGGGGAAGGAGGGGTGACTTGGGAGAAAGAGGGAGACAGAGAGAGGGGAGGGACAGGAATTGATGGAAAGAAGGAAGGAAGGAGGGAAGGAAGGAAAGAGAGGCAAAGAGAAAAAGATAAATACAGCATGTCCAGTATCATTATGCTGGAACATTGCACTCAGGGGGATCATTAGTGAACTCAATTGTGTTAGCGGCCGTTAAACATGGCGTCTAATTCAGACCCTTTGAGATGTAATGACTTCTCTGTGGACCGACGTGTGTGTGTGCGTGCGAGAGTGACTGAGTGTGTGGGACATTGAGAAAGGCTCTAGTAGAAACAGCAGATAACCAATTAGAGGCTTCTTATATCATATTACTGAAACACGATGGTCATTCTAGAGAACACGGCCATGTTAATGGAGTTGAGAGAGAGAGAGAGAGAGAGACAGACAGAGAGACAGAGAGAGAGAGAGAGAGAGAGAGAGCGAGAGAGAGAGAGAGAGAGAGAGAGATACAGAGAGAGAGAGAGAGAGAGAGAGAGAGAGAGAGAGAGAGAGAGAGAGATACAGAGAGAGAGAGAGAGACACAGAGAGAGACAGAGAGAGACAGAGAGAGAGAGACAGAGAGAGAGAGACAGAGAGAGACAGAGACAGAGAGAGAGAGACAGAGAGAGAGAGACAGAGAGAGAGACAGAGACAGAGAGAGAGACAGAGAGAGAGACAGAGAGAGAGACAGAGAGAGAGACAGAGAGAGAGACAGAGAGAGAGACAGAGAGAGAGACAGAGAGAGAGACAGAGAGAGAGACAGAGAGAGAGACAGAGAGAGAGACAGAGAGAGAGAGACGGGTCTGTGATTCCAAACTGCCAACGCTTCTCTGGCAGCCTTGTGTCACATATGCCGCCATCATCCTGACTAACCCTCCGTCTGTGCTGTTCCCGGTCCGACCCCCGTCTAACGACAACTGGCCTGCCAGTCTGCTCGCACCCTCCCCCAGATGCATGGTGGGAAAAGAGACAGGCAGGCCGCGACACCTCCCAGACTGAGGCCGGCACATGGGACTCATTCCAGAAAAGATCCTCACATCTCCCTGCTTCTCTGTCGCTCTCTCTCCCTCTCTGTTACTTTCTTTCTCTCTCGCTCTCTGTTACTCTTCCTGCATCTCTCCCTCTCTCTCTATTGCCCTCTCTTTCTCTCTCTCTCGCTCGCTCTCTCTGTCTCTCCCCCTCTCTCTCCCCCTGTCTCTCCGTCTCTCTCAGTGTACGGTTAGCTAACAATAATACAGAACGATAGTGCTTAACCTGCCTTGTCAGAACATCTGTAAAAAAACATCAGGTTAATAAGATCCCGGTGACCCTCCTCTTCCCCCATTACAGAGAGAGGACAACAACACGAGAGACTGAGAGAAAGACTGAGACGCTCTGCCATCCATGTATACTGCTTGCATTCTAATGAAGTTTGATGATGTGTACAATGACATATATTGTACACTTCCACAGCCCTGAGTCAGGAACAGAGAGCCTGGTGTGATGCGGACCAGCATGTATGGGGTTTGGATCAGACACAGTACCAGAGTGAAACACAACACTCTTCAACCTATCATCATCATCATCCAAATAAACACATCAGGAAGGGGGGGGAAGAGGTTTGGACCTGTGTGTGTGTGTGTTGCTGATGTGTCCGTGGGAGGTGTCGTGATGGAGCCGTGGGGATCCCAGCTATCTTGTGGAGACAGAATGGCATGGCGCAATGCTCCCACGCGCACACGCACACCAAGGCCGTCTTTTCAGTCTTGACAACGGGGGGAAAACGCATCGGCCTGTGCAGATAGTGCTGTCGAGCACACACACACACACACCCCCATCAGTAACGGAGAGATGGAGAAAAAGATGGAGGGAGAGTAAGTCAGAAAACAAAGCAGTGCCCAGTCTATTTGGGCATCCTGGTGGGGACTGTAATAGAGCCGGTCGACAGGGGGGGAACTGATAAGAGGCGGACAGGAGCTCCGGTAGGAAGATAGACATCAGCGCGCACACTGGCAACGAGATGGCTTCACGTGACACATTCACAATGCACTGGAAGACCTGGAGCAAGAGGATTGGATTCAGGTGTGTGTGTGTGTGTGTGTGTGCGTGAGACAGAATGAGAATAGAACAGATAGGCTGAGCGAACACAGAGAAGACGTAATGGTGTCACTGTGAGGGCAAACCACAGGAAAAAAAGGAACAAAAATGACAGGAATGAATGATCGAAACAGGCGGGAAAAGTGAAGAAAGAAGTGAAAGAGCGCAGCACAGTTGGAGATAATTGCAGAGCAACTCCTTTCAATTCATTTGTTTTTAAATGACACACACCATTAGAGGTCGTAATTAATTCCGATTGGCTCGATCCAGTAGCAGGAAACAGGAACAGGAACGTCCTGCTGGCTGACAAAGTGGATCCTGGGTAAATGAGTTCTTGTATGACGGCATCTGCCTCGTTAAAGGGTAATGGGTGAAGAGGTCGCTGGATGTTGACTCTCTCTCCCAACACCATCAACATCCATCCAGGAAAACAGAAACTGACGGATGGGGGGTGGGGGAGGGAGGGAGGGGTGGGGGGCGCTAATGGCGGCCATTAATGCTCCATCCAATCACAGCCATCCGTTTCCACTGGATATCCAAATGGGTCTGAGAACAGTCAACGTTTGTCACGCTTAGTGGAATGAGAGGATGGACGAGGATGGGGAGAAGAAGTGAGAGAGAAAGGAGAGGGGAAAGAGAGATACAGAGAGACAAAGAGAGAGAGATAGATAGAGAGAAGGGTGGACAGGGAAGCATAGAATGAAAGAGGAGAAGTGACATAACTAACAGAGGATGAAAAGCCTTTTTGATAGGAAACACAAGAACAGGAAACAGGGGGATGGAAAGGAGAGAGAGAGACAGAGAGAACAGGGGAAATAAATGGAAGCGGGGAAGAAAGAAACAGGGTGTGTGCTTCAGCAGAACCTAGGGAGCTTGTTAGCAGGAGGAGGGAGCTGGAGACTGTCCCAGACACCTGGCCTCACTAGGACCACCATGGGGGTCTCTCACACACACACAGACAGACAAACACACACACAGACACAGACACACACAGCCCCCTGCTCAGCAGTCTCACTCAGGGAAACAAAGCTGGGCTTAGCAGGCGAGCACTTATCATCAACAATCTGGAGAGGGGGACCAGGCATCAACAATCTGGAGAGGGGGACCAGGGGAAAGAGAAATAGGCAGAGAGAGCGATTGTGAGGAAAGAAATCAAGTATAAAAACATAGAGGAAGCCTATGTGACCCCTGAGGTACAATGGCCCCAGTCCTTACACACACACACACACACACACACACACACACTCAAGCACATGCACTGTCACCGAGGACCCTCCATCACCACAGAAGAAGAAGCTAGCAGAAGACTCCAGAACAATGCCGAGTTTTCCGGGTGTGGGGGAGTGTTCCGAGGCCCTCCAGACGGGCCCTCGGAGGGAGGGCCTGAGGAGCTGCCCTGCTCTGGGTCCGGGCCCCCGCTCCACCACAGAAGAAAAACAACACAAGAGGCTCCTCATAGGAGCTCAGCACAGAGGAGAGGGGTGTGGAGAGGCCCTCGTAGAAGCACAGGCAGCCCTTCAGAATTCCACAGGGATGAAACCATGGGAGATGGAGGGAGAGAGTGCAGGGATGGAGAGGGCAGAGGAGGGGGACGGGGCTGTTTGGTGAATGTGTAGAAATAGAGGAGAGGGTTTGGTAGGAGGGCTGATTATCCAAGGACCCAGGCAGGACAGAGAGATCAGGAATACCAGAGGAAGACTTCTAATACAGGTAAATAAACATGTAAACAACAACCCAAAAACAACGACTGGATATTGGACTCGTCTTACAAACGAATTTCATGGAGAAATCAGAAGGATATTTCAAGAAGACTGGCATTAAATAAATCAGGTGAGATCAGTATTATGGTGTACTTTTCTTATCAGCAGGGGACTGATGGTCAGACACACACACACACACACACACACACACAGGTGAGTACCCTCAACCTATTTATTACCAAGCCCGGCACAAAACACACACACACACACACTCCCTCTCTCACATGCGCGAGCACATACGTTGAATTACATTATGCGAAGCCATACAATCAATCACATCATAATCTGATCATATTTGATTCATGACAAAACTAAACCGTAAATCTAGCGGCTGAGATGACACTTCTTGATTCATATCCAAACCTATCCGTTCAATCAGCTCTCCCCCAACCCCTCACCCGCGCCCCCACCCCCTCGGTCACTCTCCCTCCCCAATCATTCTTTCACACTCAAACGTTTCTCCCGTTGAGTCCACTTCTATCCTCCCATCCCCCCTCCTCCATCTGTAAAATATTACGTTTAATCGGGAATCTATAAATAGAGCTGATAATTCATCCTGGGGATTTAGACGGTGAGAGCCACAGGACTAACAGTTGTTTAGGGGACAGTGGGGTAAAATGAACCGATAACAGAAGCGGGGAGGGGGAACATCCCCTAGAAAACAGAGGGGTTGGAGCTGGGTCATCGGATGTTACTAGCTTGCTAGGTGAACAGCTGCTTATGGGATGACCAGGTTGGCCCCGCACTCAAACGCCTGCTCGCTGGCTGCATTATGCTGTTGGCAGGTTGCCGTTAGCAATCTGCTGTGGCGTGCATGATATCAGGGGTTAGCTATGGAATGGAATATCATGGAATATCAAGGAATGAGAGAGGGGGAGGGGGAGTCTACAGGACAGAGGAGGATAAGAATAGAAAAGGGGTGGAGGAGTGGGGGAAGGAGAAGGAACAGGGAGGAGGAGTAAGAGGGATTTTCATCCACAGTGTCACGGATATTAAAACACTTGTGTCCAACGGGCTGGCTGCATCCTCTTCCTCAGAACAATGGGTTACATAAGGTAAGAGCCTAAACCCTCGAACCAGGGATTAACATAGGCAGTGAGGGTGTTATTAAGCATGTGTGTGTGTGTGTGTGTGTGCGCGTGTGTGTGTCAGACACAAGGGATGGAGAGGGAGTCAGGTAGCTGAGCAGTAAGGGATTGGGGCTGGTAATCAGAAGGTACCTGGTTTAAACCCCGGCTGTGACAACATGACGTTGTGTCCTTGGGCAAGGCACTTCACCCTATCTGCCTCAAACAGGAACTGAGACAGAAGAGCTGAACTTTAGCTTGGATGGTGATGAAGGGGTTTAGGAATTCAGCAACACCAGCACACTTAATAACAGTGTCTGTATCACCCAGGGGAAGATAGACAGGTGAGACAAACAGGTGAGAAAGACAGGTGAGACCGTGAGACAGACAGGGGAAAGGCAGGAAGATGGACAGACATCCAGGCAGATCTAACAATCACAGCTCGCCTGGGTAATTTGTAATTATACCCCCACCCCCCCTCCCCGTCTTCTCCATATTGTAATTATGTCCCTCTTAATAGAACTAATTAATTACGCTCACACACTGTATTTAGATCACTGCAAATTCAGACTGGGTCCACATGATATAAAAACAGCTTTCTCTCTCTGGTGTTATTAAACTTTCCTTCTTCTTTTGGGTTTCACAGTTACTCCTGTGATCTCATAGAAAGATGTTGTCTAATTCTCCAATACAGGACACCAGTTTGAGGGATGACGCAACCAGTCAAAACACAGTGTGTGTGTGTGTGTGACCACCAGTACCAACACTCTACCTCCAGACTATAGACAGACAAGCACACAGGTCAGAGTGGTCACCCCTTCGTTTGCCTTCCAATGGGATCTTTACTCTGAAGTGGCTCATAGCCATTATGTTGAGAGTGTGTGTGTACGCTCTGATGCTACTCTAGCATTCCTGAATACCAATATGGCCAAACCTTCACCTAGGTTCTCTCTCCCTTTCTCTGCCTCATACTCCCCCCCCCCCATTTCTCCTCTTCAAATTAGTTTTATTTCCTTCCAGATGGTGAGATTAAATTACATAAAGGCTGTCAGCAAGTCTTATTCTCAGCTGCATTTCACTTGCAAGCCAACACACACACACACACAGAGTCCACAAGTCTCTCCATATGTCTTCTCCCCCCTCTGTACAAGTATCCCCTCAAGTTCCCATCTTTTGTCATCCAACCCTGCTCTCCATCATTCCCTGTTCTCCATTCCTTCATGCCGTCCCTCCTCCCAGTCCCTCGGATCTCTTTATCTCTGTCGCTATCTCTTTGTATCTCCCCACGTCCTCCCTCCTATATCTAAATGGTTCAATCTCTTTCTCTGCATGGTGTACCCCCCCCTCCCCCCTCCCCCTCCCCAGAGTGTAACCACCACAGCTGCTGGCTCACAGTGTGGTCTTGGTGGCGTGCAGCGCTCTAAACCTTCCCCCCTTTTCTCTGCCACCAGAAGGGCTGCATGAGGGACCGGGGTGTGACGTACCGCAAGTCCCCCTGCAAGGGTCTAGCTGTAGGGGGTTTGAACACTTCCTCCATCCCTTCCTGTCGCAGCGGAACCCGCCCCCCCCTTCCCGAACGCCTCTCTGCACAGCTAGAAGCTGCCGGTGTTTGTGACGCTTTATCCCCCCCCCCCCCCCTCTCCACTGAAGACGCAGGCAGATGAATGGACTGTACTTCTAATCCGTCCAATCACCTTTGGTCTCCCAAAGCGAAGCTTGAAACGTCACCCATCTCACCCACAGGTCTGCTGTCTCTCTGTAATTCAAAATGCAGCCGCACGCTTTATTTGAAACCGTCTACAAAAAGCAAGACTGTATCTATTCCTGTGTTTAAGGTTGACCGTAATGGTGGTTTGGATGGTGTGAGACAAAGAGAGATGCCACTGAGGCCTGGACAAGACAGGAGTTATATAGGCTCTTTTTAGAGCGTGTTGGGCCCTTGCAAACGGGTCTTGTCTGCGGGTGCGTGTGTGTTAAGGTGCCCGTGTTTGCAAGAGTGTGGGGGGGGGGGGGGGGCGTTCACCCGTCTGCTGTCAGAGGAAACAGAAGTTGTAGCCCTAGGTGGGCGAGCCAATTAAAATTATGTGGTGCGATTCTTTTTTTCCTTCCCTTTTCTTCCAAACTTCCTGAGCTGAAATAAATAACAAAACAACAAAAAACAGGAAGTGTTTTCTGAGAGACTAACATGATAGAGCGCTCCATCTGGCCACTCGATTTCAGCTGCTAGCAAGCTGGGCTGGGACGGGCTGCGCTATCGGCAACGCAAGATTGTAGCGCTGAGACGTAGCGCTTGACTATAAGACTTTACCCGTGCTTCTCTTCCTTCAGACAGACAGACTCAGTCGTCTCACGGCCCACTGCTTATCAAAACATCATCGTCGCTCCCTTTTCACACAATAAGAAGGTGTCATGGTAGATTCCCCTCAAGTTTCAATTTGAATGTTCAATTGAAAGTGAGGGATGAGAGAGAGAGAGGCAGAGGCAGAGAGAGAGGCAGAGAGAGAGAGGCGGAGAGAGAGAGAGAGAGAGAGAGAGAGAACCCAGAGACAGGCCTGCACAGACAGCCAGAGACAGAGTGTTAAATAAAGCACTGTTCTTCAGAGCAGAGGGATCTCTGAGGCGTGGATTATGTATCAGAGCTTCTTTAATATCACATTAGAGAGAACCTGGACCCATCATTCTTCTTCCCTATTGGATAAAGATCCATAGATCCAGACCGAGGAGGACTCCGAAAACTGCATTTAACCACCACAGAGGAAGATTAACACCCAATGGGAGCACTCCCCTTCCGACACACCAACGACGCGATTGGCCTTTATGACCCCACTGAGCCCGCCTCCCAGGTCCTCTGAGGCAGGATGAGAAGAGGAAGACAGGAAACTGTATTTTTTTGGGAGAGAAAAGCTAATTTCACGGTGATGTGATGATGGAAGGAGAGGCACCCTGGGGAGAACCGATGATGAAGGAGATCATATGAGATTCATAGGAGCGCGGTTCCACCCAGCAGAGCCATTAATACACATTTAGAGGGTGTGGAGGTTCTCCTTTGCTCTCCTGACCTGGTCGGGTTACCTTCTGGGCTCTAAGGGTCTGGTTCTCATCAGGACGTTTTTATAGCCCTGCTGAGGGATCATAGTTGAAGAGGCTTGTCTCTCTGAGTCCCTCCCATCCCTTTCTCCCCTCTCCTCTCCTCCTGAGGCCAGATAGTGGTGTTATAGGTTGCCTACTCTTGACTTAAAAGACTACTCTCCCATCCTCTCCGAAAAATCTCCGTTCCCCACTTCTAACCTCTCCTCTCCTTTCATTACTTTCCTCTCCTCTCCCCCCCCCTCCTCTTTTTCTAACATGATTACATCCATTTGCTATCCCGCAGCAGATGCTCATGAGCAGAGCTGAGAGGGACATCCATCTAGGACCCCACGCCATCGGCTCGGAGAAGAGGAGAGCGGGACGGAACGGAGGGGAAGGAAAGGGGGAGAGGGAGCAGAGTAGGGTGAACAAGAGGAAGAGAGGCTGCGGAGGGGGGGGGGCAGCACGGAGGAGGAGAAGAGGAGCGAGGCGGGAGAAGGAGCGGGAAATCGAGTTTGGATAATGGAGGACATCCATTTGCTGAGCTTTGTACAGAGAGAGTGAGGCACCCACACCAAAAACACTGGGATGACCCTCTGTGTGGGTCTGTGTTCTGGAAAACTCTGACAGATTGCGACAGCGTGTGTGTGTGTGTGTGTCTTACAGCGTCGTAACGACCGCAGCTCTTGCTGGAAGGCCTGGCTGCTACGTGACAGCAGACTTCAGATATACAATTCTTCAGGCACTGTCCACCAGGGAAAACAGACCCCAGTGTGGAAAAGCAAAATAGAAACAGGTACGTGTGTGTGTGTGGGAGCCGAGTGTGTGTACACACAAATGTATTTGTGCGTGTGCGTTTGGCTCGCCGATTCAAAAGATGAACGTCTGAAGTGACAACAGGCCCTCTAATTACCAACAAGGGGAGTGTTGTGTAGAGGCTGTGTGTGTGTGTGTGTGTTGAGGCTGGCCTCACCAGCTTCCAAATGTCATCAGGCTCACTGGGGACAAGCAGAGCTGGGGAACCCTGAACACTGAAAAACTGTGCATGTCAACACTACTGCAAGGACAACAACATACATCATCTCTAGCCAGTCAGGGTTTTAACACAACGAGCTGTCTGCTGTCACAGCGGAAAGGGCAAAGGGAGAGGAGACGAGGAGTAGGAGAGAGAAGACGAGAAAAGGGAGTAGGGAATTGAGGTAAAATGGAGAGAAATATTGTTGTTGAGCCGTTTTTCTCCCCCTTACTCCCCTTCAACGGGAACAAAATCAAATCAGAAGAATCGCTTGAGCAGTAAGGTACACTAGTAAAGAAAAATCAAAAGAGTCATTCTGAGGTTCAGTGAGACCATCAAAGTAGAGCAGTCGTGGCCCTCAGCAGACAGGAAGTTGAGACGGAAACCAACTTCTGTTCAGCTCAGCAGCCCGCACGCTGGGCCAATCAGAACGCTCCCCTCACCTCACCTCCGCCGCACTGCAGGAGGGCCCACAGCCACACACACACGCAGACTCACACACTAGCTTCCATGAAGTATCTACACTATAATCATCCAAACTGCTTTCTTGGCCTGCCCCTAGCCATTAGGGACACATTGTTTGGAGTACTGAGCCTAGAAATAGAAGATGGAGGAGAGTGGAAAAGGAGAGGTGGCAAGGAGAGGAGAGGAGGAGGCAAGCAGAGGATAAGGATATAACTAAGACTAGCACGTTTAATTAAAACACTGTCAACCGACAGATAATTCATGATAAATGGGGGAAAGAAAGAAAGACTTGTCAGGGTAGCTTAAGATGAGAGAAAGAGAGGGACTGAGGGAGGGAAGGAGAGGGACTGAGGGAGGGAAAGAGAGGGACTGAGGGAGGGAAAGAGAGGGACTGAGGGAGGGAAAGAGAGGGACTGAGGGAGGGAAGGAGAGGGACTGAGGGAGGGAAGGAGAGGGACTGAGGGAGGAAAAGAGAGGGACTGAGGGAGGGAAAGAGAGGGACTGAGGGAGGAAAAGAGAGGGACTGAGGGAGGGAAAGAGGGACTGAGGAAGAGAAAGAGAGAGACGGAAAGAGAGGGACTGAGGGAAGGAAAGAGAGGGAAGACAGAGGGGCCAGAGGAGAAGAGTAGCAATGATGAAACGCTGTTGAAAGCTACCAAACCACAGACGCTCCATCCATCTCAAACACACACACACACACACTGCTGTCCTGCTGCGCCATCATGCAGCTCCCTCCTAATTTCATTTGCGAGCACTTCGTAGGGGAATGCTAATCTGTCGCAGGCCGATTTACCGACATGCACACCTTTATAAGTCTAATCCTCAGTAGCCATAAGGGGAGGAGGTGTTGATGGGGTCTCCAATTCCATTCGCATGCGGCCCCATCATATCTCACGTAGTGGTTGGCCAACGGGCCGGGGGATGAGTCGACTGCGGGGCACGGTGATTGGTTGGTGAGTCGGGGTGAGGTGAGAAGGTCACAAACTTCTCGATGGAGGAGACAGAGGAGGACTAGATTCAGAGGCATCCACACCCAGGTGGGGGGGGGGGGGGAACAGAAGGAAGGAGGGATTGATGGAGGGAGGGAGCTGGAGTGCAGTTAGAGGGGTAATTGAGCCTGCTGTGATAATGGCAGAATGACGGCTGCTATGGCGACTCCACCAGGGGCGATTTAGATAAACAATAAAAACCTGAAACCATGATGGGCACACATGCTGATACATACACACAGACATACACACTCGCAGGCTGAACCATATAGACCTGCATGCTCTCACACACACACACACAGCTCTAGAGGAGCACACGCAGACCGCTGACACACAGATCGACATAAGCGCGAGTGTGCACGCTGATATGCAGAAAAAGACTGTGCACCCACCCACACACACCCACCTGTCACTTTAGCTCTCCAATACCCAACGCCAAGCTGTGTGTAGGGGGTAGACATGGTGTGTGTGTGTGTGTTTGCTGGTCTCTGGGCTACGCATTAATTAACAGGGTTTCATGATCGCCCCATGTGCTGTGAACGTGTGTGTGTGTGTGTGTGACACCTGGTCTCCCTCAAAACCTTCATTATTGGTTTTCACACTCTGTCAGTCTGCCCTTTCCTCTCACCACCCACCCAGCCAGCCTGGAGGCTGGTCGCACCTTCAGCCAATCAACAGGGAGACGGATGTGGAAGTGAGGACCGGGGAAATGGCCCCAAAATGAGACCTGAATGTGGAGACAGACGTTGCCCAACAGCCTGCAGTAGCCTTTTAGCCCGGTCCACCGTTGACCTGCTGTTGCAGTCCGACTGCTGATCGACGCTCTTGGAGGGAAAGCTTGTATCCAGGAAATAGACACCTTGTGGTTAACGCTATATTACAGGGCTCCAAAAAATCCTCGTTAATATGATGTTGATTGAAGCTGTTCTCAGATTCTGTCACTCTCTTTCTCCCCCACCTCCCCTCCCCTCCCCCTCCCCACTCTCCCCCCTCCTCTGCTCTCCCCCCCCTCCCCATTCCTCTGCTCTCCCCCCCTCCCTCCTCTCTGCTCTCTCCCCCCACCTCCTCCCCATCCCTCTCTGCTCTCTACACCCACATCCTCCCCCCTCCTTCTCCCTACTGTCTCTCCTGACTGTGTTCAACGAAGGACATCACCCCGTTATCACGCCACCAACATGCTCTGTTTGACTTTCCGATTAGACTATTATCACAAACACACACACACACACACACACGCAGGTCAAAGAAACACAGATCGGTTTACCCACAACACAGAATCAAGTCCCAGTGAGTCAAGGGGGGGGGGGGGGGGGGGGGTTTGATCACATGTTTGGAGGGAAAACAGATAATCCCCAAACGGCACCATTAGACCGGAGTGGTTCCCGAACTTCCTGGAAAGTCCCAGTGAAACGGCGCCCAGGATGGAGGATTACCCACAAGTGTGTGTAAACACCATCAACATATGAAGTGTTCCAACACGCTGGTTTATTAAGTTTACTTTAGGCTTCAGTCAGTGGAGCAGGTTTTAACCTGCAAAGCTCAAGGTTGGGCTTCTCAATAGCTTTTCCTAACCAGTCTCTTTGATACATCGAGTCATTTAGCAGCTCTTATCCAGAGCAACTTACAAGTACAGGGACATGTCATCTGAGGCAAGTAGGGTGAAGTGCCTTGTCCAAGGACAGACGCAATGTTATGTTGACACAGCTGGGGTTCAAAACTGGAACCTTCCGATTACAAGCCCCACATGACTCCCTGACACAAACATCAATAAACATCTCTGCCTTTCTATAAATGTCTCACAGACTGACAGTTCTAATGAAGTTCAAAGAGGAGGAAACAGAGATCTCATTTCAGATTGAGACAAGGTGGTTATTAGCATGTTGATGCAGAAAGGAGAGCACAGTAATCCTATGAGACAACAGGAGTTCCGCTCGCACACACCAACACACTTGCGAACAAATGCTAGTGAAAAAACTCCCTCACCCTCACCCACATACATTCGCAACAGCTTTTCCTGTCTATAACCCCCCCCCCCCCCCCCCCCCCCCCTTATCTCCCTTCTTCCCAACACTCTCACTCATTAAGCCGATGGGAAACTCCAGCGGCCGATCGATGTTTTCATTTTTCAAGTGCTTGTATCCATTAGTCGGGCCCTGGCTCCATCCATCAAGGCAGTTGTGCTCTGCTTTGGGGGCCCGTCGCCTTAACAAGTAGGCAGCTCGATATGCAAGATGTATGACACTCCATCTCAATAAGCACCATCAAGTGTCTGTTCTTTTGGTCCCTCTATGCTTTTCTCTGGTTCACTGTCTGGTTTGATCTCATTCTGCAGCCTCCCTCTTTCTCTTTCCCCCCTTATCTGACCCTCTCTCTCCCCCTTTCCTTTCCCTGACTCTACCCTCCCTCCCTCCTTTTATATAACTCTTCCTGCCACAAGACAGTATTTGAGCCGGCTGACATTTAGTTTCTCCTCAATCACTCAACTGGCTTCAGTCCTTGTACGCATTTCAAAATGATTGGCCGCCAAAATGAAATTATACCTTGCAATTCAGCTCACTCAGAACTTGTTCTATCCTTTGTGGTTTAGTGTACACGAGTCAAAAGGAGAGGGAGATTTGAGAGAGATACAGAATAACGGGAAGCAAGAGAGAGAAAGAAGAAGAATTAGAACACTTAAAGATCAGTTTGAACTGGAAATTGATAATACATTATTTTAAGTCTCCCTCCCAATATTGCTATTATGCAGGCAATCATCACAGAATTTGAGTGATTGTCTTACACTTTTCTACTTTATTTTTTGACATTCATTAATGGAGAAAAGTACCAAGCCGACTGTAATGACAAAAACAGCTTTGAATATTCCATAAAAATCTACAAAAGAATTTGGTTCAGTGACGGCTAAACTAATTAAAGTTAGTTTAAAATCCAATCACACTCCAAATCTACTTCCTCTCAAACTACTCGATTCCATCCAATGATACAAGGGACACAATGAGCAATAGCAGGGGCCAATAAGGGGTCACATCCCTAATGGCTAATTATGTTATGATTTACTCATCTGGTTTAAGGGTAGCCCACAGTGTGTGTTTGTGTGTGTGCGTGCGTGCGTGCGTTTGTGTGAGAGAGGGAGAATGGGACCATTAGAACTACAAAGGCATGTTGGTGCTTTGGTGCTGAAGACAAACTTATCTCCAAGGAATAGTCCCCCCCCACCCCCTGCCTACCTTGTGCTGAATAAGGGGTGCAGCGGTTAGTGTGTGTGAGAGGAGAGAGAGAGAGAGAGAGAGAGAGAGAGAGGAGAGAGAGAGGAGAGAGAGAGAGGAGAGAGAGAAATAATATATTTGGTGGAAAGAGATCTTGGAAGCAACAAACAAACAAGGTCAAAGGTCGTAGTAATGTATAGCTAGTAATTGCCTATATCAGGGTCAACATGCGCTCTACATTAATGAACAACGTTGTAATTTTAGGTTCATACAAGGTTTAGTGCATCATAATTGCATACAAGGGAATTAGTTATTAATTACTACTCCTGAGGAACATCAAAAAAATCTTTGTCAAACAAACAACAATCTCAAGTCATGAATAATAAAAAAATGGCTGAGTTCAGTTGGGCTCAGGGAGGGATCTCTTTAATCACAGGAAATTAGTAGTGGCCTATCATAACACAAACATTTGATTGGTGCCAACAGCCAATCATAAACACCCGTTCGTGAAGAACAGCAGCATGAGGGAGAGCAAACCGACATGCGTACACACACACACACACACACACACACACACACACACACACAAACACACATTAACAGACATGCGCTAACACACATGCACACACTTGCACACACTTGCACACACTTACACAAACACGCCAACACACAGCGCGCACCGCGCCTCATTTGCCCTCAGCGGTGGGACACATGGTCGTGACATCATGTGTGTTTAAAGACATACATCATTTCCTTCCAGCTGGGGGAGCAGGAAACTGAAGGTGAGGTATGTGAGAGAAAGAGCCAGAGAAGAGAAAACGCGAGAGGCGTGCAATGAAAGTAGAAGAGTGCAGTGTTCTAGAACAGTGGTGTAGAAATATGACAGAAGAACAGCCATGACAGAGATGGAGAATTTGCTCCCACACCATAGAAATATGACTTGGTAGATCAAGTCTGCCCGACCAGAGAGTGAGGTCATCCGAAGTATCTCTCTCCCTCTCTCTGTGTCAGCACATAGTCCATCGGAGGAGGAGGGGAAAGGTGATGAGTGGTGAATAGAAGGGATGCGCGTATGTGCGCCCGTCTGTCAGCATAGGTGGGCACATTCCTGAGTGTCTATACCCACCTGTCCATCCCTGTGTGTGCACGCCCCATTACCCCTGATCATGGCTCCACTAGGCTGTCCCATCCCACCTGAGGTTGGTGGTGTCTGGCCGGCTCTCCTCTACTCTGTCTCAACACAGACAAACGCCTCTCCACTGGATAACTAACTATACCAGCACCCACCATGTCCAGAATCAATAACAACGTCAATACATGACACCTAATAAGCCACATCAACATTTGGTTGGAGTTTTCCCCACTTATGTAAAGAAGAATCAAAACACATTCTGTGGTATCTCTGCTGTCTTGACACAAAAGGTGGATGAGACAATGGCAGTGTCAAAGGAAAAAGCTTTGACAAAAACCCCATTTGGGTGCTGAAAAATATACAGGGACAGAGAGATATGGAAAGTGAAAGAGAGGGAGAAATGGAAAGAGAGAGAGAGTAAAAAGAGAGCAAGAGAGACCAACACCTTTTTTTGCATTCCTTGTTCACGCCCAGTATGACTGTCCTCAACCACAAAACACCACACAAACACACCAGTTTTTCAGATAAACACAAACTCGTCACACTGAGCCCAAATCACCTCTGGATGGACAGTCGTCTACAGACGATCAGTTCGTAACCAAAAACATATTTTTAATGTATTTTTGCTCACCAATTCCAGCTTCCACACTCTCCAGGAAGACAAATTGCTAACAGATTTCTCTTTCCACGGACAGAAAAACCATCCAGCCAGAAAAAAAGATGGAAAACCTTTCTGCTGTGCTTGGTTTGCTGTGCCCTCTCCCTGTCCCACTCCCAGGCTCACTGTGTGGTCAAGGATAGACACACACGCTCAACACCATTGGTTGACATCTGCGATTGAAGTTGTGAGGTGAAAAATGGGATGAATAAAAATACACGCAAGTATCTGTTGTAGAGAAACGCACTTTAGTTTAAAGCGAGACTTTGGAAAAATAAACACATGGTAAGTATTTTAGTGTCTAGCATAATGGTACACTTTGAGCTGCCGATGA